>OX422209.1:542560308-543063809 GCA_949130495.1 Sambucus nigra
GTGGGTAGATAGTGGTAGTTACTTTACTCGCATGCTAATTTAGATATCGTTTAAATTAAAATACTCTATTGTGATGTTTATCATGTATAATGCTATTGTCTCGGTTTACGGACCTTAATTAGGAGAAGCACCTAGTATTAATTCGGTGGGCTCTCACCTATTGCGTTTATTAACGTTTCAAGTATATTTACGGGAATAGCTTCTTAAGATGCATTGGAGATCTTTGGACTATAACTGGAGATTTATTTTATCTGCTTTTGTAGTTTAGATTTACTTTCAATTCCTTCGTTTTATTTTGAGACAATTATTTATGAATTTTTGGTGGGCCATTCGGTTCCACAGTTATTTATGGATTTCAGTTAGAGATTTGTAGTGGGATTATTTATTGGATATTATTTAATAAAACTGAGTTGAATTTATCTTGGAGATAGCATGGTGATATGGATTTTGATATTTCATGAATGGTTATATTTGTTGGAATTTTGAGGATATCTTGTGAACAAATTTTAAATGGCTCATATATCTGTCACATGCTAATAACGATATTTAATTTAGTAACGTACAGTGTATTTTGGAGGCAGCCGAATCCAGAATGCGCTAGGTGTTACATCTGATTCAGGTTGAATACTGCCTTAAAGAAGGAGGTCGCCGAGATGAAAAAGGATGTCCAAAGAGGATATGTCATTACAGATAGTCTCCAAAGGGATGTTATGAGATTAAGGCATCTCTTTAGAATGGCCCCTCAAGAAGCGTGGGCAGAGGGTTATGATGAAAGTTGGTCTGATGAACCAGCAAGGATGAAAGAAGCCGAGGAGGTGGCGTCCAACTATAGGTGGTTGACTTCCCTCAGGGAGCTCAAGACCCCAAAGGAATAAGACCTATGGTAAAAGTACTAGGTGGTGTAATATCCCACCCCAGTAAATTAATTAAATTATATATTGATTATAATTGAGGATTTAATTATAATTATGGAAGAATTATGGGTGAAAAGTTGGAGAAAAATAAAAAGAAAATAGAATATGGCCATTCAAATATGATGGAAAAAATGCCCCCAAATTTTAAAATTATTTTAAAATGAATTTCCTTTAAATGCAGAATAGGATGGTTCAACACAATACAAACAAACTTCAAATTTTAATTTCTTTCAAATTAAAATTAAACTAAACTAAAAGTGACATTAAATAAATCAACAAATAAATTTTCACTTAAACAACTTAATTAAACCCAACTCCTAAAAATTTGCCTAACAAGATTAATTCATTTTTCTATTTAGGCCAAACCAAATTTTATCAAATTAAATTATCTTCACTTAAATTAAATTAACCTAAAATTCACCCAAACTAATTTAGCACCAACTTAAACATATGTGTGATTTGAACCAATTTTTATCTTGATTATCCTAATCATGCATTCTAGATGATTTGCAAGAAAAAATAAATTCACAACCACTACACGGCGATGCACGCGAAAAATCCAAATGTTAAAAAGCTCGAATGACCCTGGACTAACAAATTCACTAAGTATGGAATTACAATTACAAGACGGTAGACTTACACCAACAACTTGACTCCGTCCAAGCCTTGACGCTCCTTCTTGTAAACACCTCCGCCTAGTAGATAACCACGGACTCCTCCACGGTCTCGAAATCCACTGATGGGGATCTTGGTCACCGTCACCCTCATGCGAAGCCTTTCTTCGAGTGGGAACACCGCAGCAAACAATTACTCTCCTTTGTGGGTAGAGAATAAAACCCAAACTTCTCCTTTTTGTGGTAGAGAAACCAATGGTGCCAAACACTTTAAGAAAAGATATATATATATATACATGGAAAACTTGGAATTGAAACTAAAACATATGGGTGTGTATGTGTTTTTATGAGATCAAATCATTTAGGCATCAAAACACAAAAAGGGGTATTTTGGTCTTAGATATTTTTCTCAATTAAGCTCTTAGAAACACACAAAAGTTCTGCTGAAAAATGTTCCCACGAAATGGTTAAAAGCAGGTACAAAACAAGTGGGTTTAATGGGTGGTTTTCGAAAAGCTGCCAATTTTTTTCCCACGCACGGTCGTTTGAACGACTTTCCCAGGTCGCTCGAACGATATTTCAGAGGGAAAAATAGGCCAAAATATTGTTGGAAAAACTCGTTTGAATGAGGTTGTTAGAATGAAACTTCAAACGAAAAGTCAGGGAATTTTCGGTAAACTTGTTCGAATTTTAGTTCGAACGACAATCTCTTTCGAACGACACTTCAAATGAAAAAACAAAAATTTTCAATTTTTCGTTTTAAATCCAAACTTTTATACAAAGTTCTAAAATCAATATCTAAAAATAAAAAGTCATTTTAGACAAAATTACACCCATTAAATATTCCAAGTCTCCTACATATATGAAAGTGCATTCATACCTTTTGGAGACTATGAAATCCTCAACTTGATGATGTAGAAACGAGGCACTAGAAACTCGACAATGATGAAGCTTTAAAATCTGGGCTGCTACGTCTTCAACAAACTCATCACAGGCTTGGATAGATACACATGACACTCTATCCTATGACTCAAATCGTTTTGTCCGAAATTAAGCCAATACTACAAATTGACTTGATTGGAAATTTGCCCTTACAAATCTCCCCCTTTGACTATTCCGGGACAAAACCAAACCAAAAATCCTAAAGGGCCGTCAAACTCATCTAGACACAACTTCCCACCCAAATAAAAAATAAAAAATACAGACGCTATTGACACGACCCAAGGATGTGCTTTGTCGCTTTAAATAAATGCTGCTAACACAAAAAAATTAATGCACACTTAAGCAAACCATTAAACGAAAAGGGAATATCAAGAGATTAAATGCAATGTAAATAAGTACTCTCCCTAACTTAATTAATCAAACAATTAAATGCATAGGGAATATCAAGAGATTAAATGCAATTTAAATAAATACTCTCCCTAACTTAATTCTCCCCCCTTTATCAAATATGACCTATCTAAGAAGGTCGCAAATCCCCCTAAAGTTAAATCTCCTAAACTAAAGGTTTGGTTACCATTTCTCCCCCTTTTTGTTCAGGAATAGATAAAGGATAAATAATTAAAACATTACTTATATCTCCTCGATTAAAGCATATACTATTTCTCCCCTTTCAAAACTACACAAGGGATATAAAATATGGAAAAATAAGTAAAACATGATGGTGCATAAAGTGATAAGAGCATTTGTAAGGACCTAAATGTGATTAGGAAGGTTAATTATTTGATTAAGTATGAGTTATATGTTATAAGTTGATGAGGGGTGTTAAACACGTTAATTATTATATTTGGGGGATGCATAGTCATGTGACATAAGTGTTGGTTGCATTAGATGTTAATCAAGCTTATGATCGGGGATAACTTGTTTAGATCATATGATTAGTTATGTGGTTAAATGCATCATGAAAATATGTTTCTAATGCATCATTATGTTTATAAAAATTAAACCAAGGTGTTGGTCCGAAATTGGCATTGTTAGGTCGCCAAATGTGAAAGTTTTGAGATTTTCGGTAAATTGTTACCCTTCTGTTCGGGCCCAAAATAGGCATACTAGTTTTATGATTTGTGGAAAATAAAAAATATCAAAGTTGTAGATATATGAGCTAAGTTTATAACACAACAAACGGTGTGTAAAACAGAGGTCCAAGTAAGGAGTAATGCTGAAATTACGAAACAAGGGCAAATATGTCTATTCGTTAAATGGTATTTTGTCTTACTAGTGGAACACATGGCTTGTTTTGATTGGACCAAGGGGAGGTGACTTATGCCGACTTAAAGAGATTAAAAATACCCCTTGTTATTCATTTTCATCAGAATTTCAAGTGGGGTTGAGAGTTACTTGGAACAAAGCAAGGTTATGATGAATTAGTGAAGGATTAAGGCAGATTATCGAGAGATAAACAAGCTTATGTATCCAAATGTGCTTAGGTAAGATTTAGCTTATAAATTTCATTCTTTACATGATATAGGGTTTTTTATATGATATTAAATATCATATTTAGGGATGATATAATACGTGTTGTTACGTGTAGGTGGGTATGTGTAGGTTGTATATATGAAGTATGTTGAATTCATACAATTAAGGGTGTAATCATCATGTTAATCAAATTGGTGTATTTTTGTGAATACTCAATGGAATCGATTGATTCCAGTTGGATATGAAAATAAACTTATACATACATGTCATATCCGAAAATTATATAAAAATACCAAGAAATGAATCTTGGGTGATAGTTTGAAGTTTGGGTATGAAATCTGCCCCAAAAACATAAGTGCGCACACCAGGTGTTCGATGTTTTGCTTGAGTTAGTAAATGAACTCTAAAAATTATGCAACATCAATTTTATATTATTCAATATGTTTAATATATGTTTCCATGATTTATAACCGAGTAGGACATTATATATGCTTGAAAAATGTTAAGTTATGATTTGGTGGTCTACTGAGACCTAGATGTGTTAAAAGTGGCATAAATCATTGAATACTTATTGGAATCAAGAAATTCCAATTGGAAATATTAGAGAACATATATGGGTATGATATACTTGATGTGAAGAATAAAATACCTTCTGGTTTGGCTTGGGGGTTGTGTTTAAGTTGAAGTTTTATTGTTGTTTTTCTCCATAAATTATTTGGAAAATGTTGTAATAAAACAGGCATAACTTTGTCTAGAGAATTCATAATTTAATTCCGTAAATTGCGTTAGAACCCTAATGAATAAGGTGTTATAGAAATGTGAAGTATCATATTCAATTAGTTTTCAGTTATGTTAGATTGACCAACTGATGTGATGTCTAACTGAGTTTAATGTGATTTGGTGTATTCAAATACTAATGATGTTGAATTGTTAGGTGGGGAAGCGACTAACACTACCATACCAAGAAAATAGTTTTGGTATTAATCTTAGTACCAAATTAAAGGTGAGTGACCTATCCTATGAAATATAGATGCTTATATGTTCATATGGGAATGTGTAGTAAAACTCATGTGTTAAGATGCTTATGGGAGTGATGTTGTATTTATGGAACATATGCATATGATTAAGAATGTTATGTGATGTTATATAATGTTATGGACTGAGGTGGGTCCTTTATCTAATGTTAAGGACTGTGGTGGGTCCTACGGGATGTGGCGGTCCCGTCAACTCAACTTAAAGGTTTGTTGTACTCGGGCCTAATTATGGGATGTAGTATCCCCATTAATTTGGGAGTTAATTGGACTGGTGGGTCCAGGCTTGCGAGAGTTACACAATTCCTGTTGGGTTATGACATAAGAAAATAAAAATTGTTATTCAAATTGGTTATATATATGTGATGTATGTGTGGAATATGATCATTCACTAAGCTTGTGTTGCTTACACTCCTATAATGTTATGTTTCAGGTATGCCTATCGTTTGGAGTTCACTGCCAAGTTAGGACATGGAATGGGAGAGTGGAGGATAAATAACGTGAGTTTTATATCAACAAACTTTTTGGGTAAATGTTAAACAAAGGAACTTATGTAAGTAAATTTGTTTGTTACTTTTAAGTTGTGCATAAAGGTAGCTATGTTTTCATCCAAACATGCCTTTGAAAAAAAAAAATCTTGTGTTATTTTTCAAAAGGTTTCAAGTACCATATTGTCTAATGGGGATTTATATCTAAATAAAAGGTTGATTTTAAGTTAATTAAGTTGGGGCGCGACAGCATTAAAGCATATGGAAAACGATAAAAAGTAACCAATCCACAACCAGGGTAAATAGATACCAACTTATGATGCGATAAAAAAATGATACCAACTAAAATATATTTAATATAAGCATGGGATATCAACCAAAATTCGCAACAAGATAGATACCAATTATGAATTAAAAGCACGAATGGATTAGCTAACATGGCAAAGACTCAAAACAAATAACATATCATATATATGTATACACAGTAGATACAAAATAAGTATAAGCACACATATATAGATATAAACACAAAATGACATAAGATAAAATAACATGTGTTTTCCACACTATTATAGCATAAATGTGTCATAAGGAAACAGAAGTGAAGGGGTGTGAACAAGATACCTATGAATTAAAACCCAATCACTTAAACATATTCACGGAGTTCTCATTTGATTGTAAAACTTTATCAACTATGATTTAGCCTTTTGTGACAAGATAAGTTGAACTCTATAAACAAATAAGCACAATGCATACAATCCTAGCATATTGATGATTCTACAAATCAATAGAGTCATGACAATGATAGTGCAATTAGGAAACAAGGACATTGTGCAAAACGATTGATATACCATCCAAACTCCCTCAAAATATGCATATAATACTTTTGACCAAACTTAACAAAATAGGCCTTGGCAAATATTTTTTCTTTTAATGCCATATTTTTGTTTTAGGCCTTTGGACCACGTATTTCTTTTAGGTCAATTCCAAACGGTGGCTTACTCGCAAAGGATAATTTTCCTTTCGAAGCCCTTCCCCGTGCACATTCATATATCAATTTTTTTATCACATAAATCTCACGTGCAACGGATTCAATATGCACAAATCCTCCTAGGTCACAAGATGTGTAGATGACTAGATTGGTAGGAGAACACCTCAAAAAGCTTAAATATACATATAAAGTTAAACTTTCAAAAGAGCTCATGCATGTGTGTGAAAAGGCATATAAAAGTGAATCCATTAAGAAAGCCAAACTTAAACTACTCCATGTAACCATGACAAAGAACATTTTAAGGATTGAAAATTTTAACCAAAAGTTCTAGCCACATGAAGCGAAATGATAGGATTCAACACAAACATATGCCACAAAAGGTGTGTCAAGCTAAAATACACACACACAAAAAATATTTTTGAGTTTTTGAAAAATTTAACCAAACAAAAATAATTTACTCCAAAAGCAAACAAAAATCATTTGTATTTTTCATTAAGCTCAAATAACTCATAAAAATAAAATACCAACGGTAAACAAAATCTTTTTGTATTTTTCATTTAATGAAAACTAAAATGAAAAGAATGTAATACAAAAGATATACACAAATCATAATTCTAGCATGTGATTACTCATGGAGCATAGACTAGAAAATGACAAACAAGCATACAATTAGCATGAAAATATTACATGAAGACCAAAAGGAATTATTTTGTTTTTAGGCAAATTAAAAATTTTGAAAAAAATTTAACGTTTTCATGCAAAATCATTGTGGCATCATTTATCTTTTTCATAGTTGAAAGCAAATAATTGAGGTGATTTTCAATGAAATCTTTGGAACTTCTTTTCCTCTGATTTCGTCCATTTATAGGTAATTTTTCTATATTTTTTTTCTATATGTTGCTTTGATTTTCCTTTCTCATTTTTAATGTACCGTCAATTTAGGTTATAACATCTTCAATATGAACCAACCGTGTTAGAGGAAAAGTAGGTTTTATGCTCTTGTGCTTTGTGACTTCAATGCAATTTCTTTATCCTTGATTGCTATGCGTGGATACTCCTAATATTAATCTTCAATATGATTTTAATCTTGATCATAAAATGTTGAAATTGTAAAGCGTGTGTTGGTTATTTATTTTTTCCAAAATCGTAATTCACTTGTGGCAAAAAAAAAAAAAACGCCACCCACTTGTTGGTGATAAATGAAGTCTTGCAATTGATTTGTTATTTGATACAAAATGGGTCCGTTTTAATGGTAAATGATAGTTATCGAATGATTAATTTATAGGTTTCAAGTTTAGAATAGGAGATTTTAGGTTTCGTTTGTTTGTCAGAAAATTTAAGTGAGAAAATGATTTCTCAAAAAAGAAAAGTTACTTTCTTATGTGAGTTGGGTTAACACAAGAAAAATTACAAGAACATTATATATAAAAAAATAAAAAATTACATACACACATATATAGTCATAACTTTATGATAAAAAAAGTATAATATATTTTCTTATTTAAGTTACCAAAATCATGATTTGTATAATAAACATTTGTCTAAATCATACATTATTGATATGAAATAAAAATTATGAACATAAAATTAGGGAAAATATCAATAAATAGTGTATTATTATGAATAATTGGTAAATATTTTAGTAGCAGTTGCAATAATAATAATAATAATAATAATAATTATTATTATTATTATTATTATTGAAGTAAAAACAATAGTAATAATAATTTACATGGTAAAATACCAAATTTTCTTGAACTTTCTTTCAAAATTTTAGATTTTCAGTAGGATGTATTAGGTGGAAAAGTTTTTTTGCAGAAAAATTTGAGAATTATTTTTCAACAACTTTCTTATTAGCGAAACACAACAAAAAATGAAGGAAAGGTTATTTTCTTTTACCTTTTTATTCCTTTAGTAACAAACACCTTAAGGTTTAAAATTGGCTTTTCACAAAGAACACCCATTGTGTGTTCTTGTGGGGTGGGCTCAAAACTTTGGATGGTCATGTCCTTTTCTCTGACATATGGAGTCAGTTGTTAGGTGTCAAGTTAGGCTACGGAGCCTATATTAGCCTAATCCTCAGAATTAGAAAATCTCAATTATTGACGTTCGTGGCCCCTTAGGGTCTATTTTATTATCAATTATAATTTTGGATGTGTTTAAATATAATTTTAATAAGAATTTGTATTTTATATACTTATTTTTAAATACTAAATTATAATATTTTGTGTTGTAATCAAGTTTTTTAGAAAACAATAAAATGATGTTTTCTAAATTCTATTTTTTTAGTTTTCAATTCAAAATTATACATTCTTAATATTTTTATACATATATACCTTAATATATAATATACATCCATAATACATTAATATATGTAATTCTGATAAACAATAAATATATATGTATATACATAAAATTACAAATATGTATATTTTATTAAATTATATAATATACTGAGTTCCATATGTTAAATAATATTATCAATACGTACATCATATTTATATATAGTTTTATACATGTATTATTATGGAATGATAATATATATATACACACACACACACACACACATTTATGTATGCATGTACATATACATTTGTATTATGGATGTTTAATGTATGTATACACACACACACACACAGAGTGGCGTAACTAGGATTGTGAGTTAGTTGGTGCGAAAATGTGTGATGTATCCCGGGGGTTCGGTGGCCGGAGCCCCTGAGGCGAATTTTTTTTGGGTTATTTTTACTATATTTGGCATAAATCTAGTACTAAAGAAAATTTCAACAAAAAAATACCAAGGGAACACATGATTTCGCTAAACCATGATGGGATGAAACTTCTTTCATTGCAGCATAAACACTAAGGGAACACATGATTTTTAGGTTGACATAGACCTTTTTGCAAGTAATACTTTCGGATATTTTTTTTCTCTTTAGCACAAAAGCTATGAATGCTTTTTCTTAACCCTGGATCGGATGGATACTCCTCAAAATTTGTCTCTATTCTGGGCGGTGAAGGCGAAGATGGAGGCCGAGGAGGCGGAGTTGATGATGACTCTTTCGCTTTTTTAAAATACTTCAACATATTCTGAAATTAATAAAAAATTTAGAATTAATCTAACATAAATAAGTTATTTGAAATTAATAGAATTAATGGAAAATGATTAATCTAACATAAAAATCAGAAATTAATATAATAGTTGAAATTTATTCAATAAATTTTAACAGTTAACTAAATTAGAATTAACTAAATTAATATAACAATTAACTAAATTTATAACATTTAACAGTTAACTAAATTAGAATTAATATAACAATTAGCAGCTAAAAATCAGAATTAATATAACAATTAACTAAATTTATTCAATAAATCAATAAAATCAACTCACTAAATTTATTCAATAAATTTTAACCCATTTTATGTTAGAAAAATTTAACCCGTTGAAAGAGATTTATCTCTTGAATGCGACTTATCTCTTGTACTGTGTATTATCAGTAAGGAGTGGGAGAAGTTTAGCATATAAAAAGTATAAAAGGAAGTATAAAAGGGTGGACTTACCTTGTTTGTTTTGTTCTTGAACAAGAGACAATGGCTTTGGTTGAAAGGGGAGTGCTATCTGTTGAAGAAAGACATAGCGCCGGCTAGAAAGTGTTATAAGAATTGACTTAAGTTTCAGAAATTAAATCTTTCAACCTCAACATTTAAGTTATTACACATAGGTATATATATATAAAAAAAAATCCTGAAAATCTAGTAGGTGCGCTCGCACCCACTCGGCACAGTGTGCCTCCGCCCCTGCACACACACACACACACACATATAAATTTTCAGAAAATTGTATTTGAAAAAAATTAACAAACGCACGCTAATATTTATAAACACAGAAAACAAAACTATATTTAAAAATCATGTTTAAATCAAGTTTTCTGAATACATAATCAAACAGACCTTAACTGTAAAGCTTCCTTTGATATTGCACATTCTTACCACGATCTTATGAGTAGACAGCTTTGTGAGGATTGGTTGGATAACGATTAGATAATACTTTCTTTTGGGTGGAAATCCGATTTAATCATTAAGCCACTTCAAGCAGTCTTGTCATATCCCATGCTCGAATATCACTGTAGGACGAAATCTGCAACTTCTATTGACACTTTTAGGAACTCATCCGGTCCTTATTGTGACTTTATGGTTTATTGTTGTCATTACAAATACTTAGGTTGGGACATCTGTTTGGTTGCCACCAAAGAATTTGTCACTCTTAAATATCCCTATGACATGACATTAGAGTGGTTGGACCATCTGAAATAAGTTTGTGAATTTCTAGAGGAAACAATATTAAATGCACCTTCCACGAACTTGAGAGCCTTCTTTATTGTCCCTAATAACGGGGTGGGCTTCCCATGCAATGCATTTATCTTAGACCTGAAGCTACTTGTGCTTATGCTTATTAGGAGAATCCTAGATAGTGTAAAGCTAAGAAAAAGTCAGATTGATCAAAATGGGTTGAGAACTATCTTGGCCTCTCTAATCGTTTGGAAGAATCTCCACAATAGGGACATCTATCCCGTAAACTCCTCTAACTTCTTTGCATGTAAAGAGGACGTCATGAACAATCCTAAATACTTTTATCTAGGGATGCAATGTCTTAGAAGATAATACATGACCAACATGACTTCTAACACTAAAAAAGTAGAAGGGTAATACTTTTACGTGTCTGAAGTTTCTTGGGAAGTGCACCCCAAGAAGTCTAACTCTAAAATGGCATATAAGGTGTTGTGGTAATAGGGGGAACCCACCTCAAAAAGGTATATTTTAACATGTTCCTCATCCTTTTGATTCCTTTGCCTTTAATATATGTTAATTTGTGTGCTTTATTTCGTCTCATATCTCTTTGCTTCCCTCTCATAAAACTTTTGAAAGAACAATTGAGGATGCATTTAAAATCTCTAACAAGAAGAAAGAATTCGTCTTGATGGTAAGTTTGTATTTTTATGGAAGTTTGCCAACACCTTCACATATTTTAAGATATTATGAGGCTTTTAGTATCCCTTCACACTAACTTGTTATTGTATATCATAGGAACTTCCATAGAGGGCAGGTCTCAATTGAAAATAAGTAAAGAATTTTAGCACTCAACTTAATGAGATAGAGGAAGTTACCCAGGCTTTGAAGGTTTCTCCTAAAAGAGGGTGAAAAAGGTAAAGATGGTTTCCCCGAAGAAAACTTCATAGGTTTATACTTAACATTCTATTGTAAATGTTGGGGCAACGACCAACACTAAAGATAATGAGCCACCAAGGACTGACATTGACGCGACCAATGCTACTAATGATAGGTTAGTTTATCTTGTCTCTTCTTCTTATGACATAAATCTTAATGATGGATTAGATAATTTTTCTGATCTCGTATAATTTAGTTGCCAAACGCCTCCGCGACAATCTCATTAAATAAGCCCTATGGATATTACCCCTTCAAGTGGAGTAAATATCCAATTGGTTCTACGACGCAGGCCTCAATCGAAGCCTTTGATTACCAATCCTCTTAGTACACTAAGGACTATAGTGGGAAAGACAAAATTAATAGCATATGCTCCTGACATTTCCCGTCTTGAATAAATTGGCATTGAGTACTTAGAGAGATAGAACTCCACTTCCAAGTGAAGGTAAATTCCTGGATTTATGGATTGATCAAACTTGTTTATGATTTTTACTCTTTACTTACCGTCTTTGAATTTCCACTGTTTTATAAGTATTTTATAAAACAATTAAATAAATATGAGAAGACATTTAAAGAACTCAAGAAGATTGAGGATAGGGAGAGAGAAGTAGTTGAGGACACTAAGAAAGATTCCTATGAAGAATAAAAAAAGATGTTGATGCGGCCTTCTGAGAGCAAGATGCAATGATTAAGGTACATGTCATGGAACTGGCAAGGCTTGGGGCCTCAGAGAAGATGACCAAGATTGTTAAAGATATCTAGACTTTTAAAAATGCAAATATCTTATGTAGGAGGGTAGTGTGACTGTGGTCTGATAAGAAACTGGAAAGGGTGAGGAGTGACCCACTCTAATGGACTCTGCCTTCAAGGTTTCAATAGCATCTTCTGGTAGAACCTTCCTCTTCTAGTAAAAATGGAGTAAATGTTGTGGACCTCCTCCTGTAAGATGGTGAACTTCATAAGAAATAATAATAACTTGGAGAAAGAAATCTTCTGAGATTGATGGTTGTAACAGTAGGAGTGGAGAAGCAAGCACTTAAGACTTAGAAACAAAGCAGGGAGAGAATACTAGGTCTAGTGTGATTTTGACAGAGTGAAGACTTAACTTGAGTTTCTGATGTCTATATCTTATCTTGACCTTACTAGGGGTCCTATATATAGTTACATGCTAGGAATGACTTGGCATTTTTGGGCACAAAAAATGAGCAAGAATTTGAGGGACAAGGTCTGCAATGTGCGTTATGTCCTTACTTGTGTGCAACCGCCTGCCCCTCTGACAGACGAAACTTGGTGCAAAACGAAGTCAAAAAGCATATATGTCTCCTAATGGTGAAAAAATATGTGATTTAGTAAATATATTTTCAAATGGTAACTTGTTGTACAGACTTTACAAAACTTGAGAGTGACATTAAAGGCCACCCTCTCTAAAATAATTTTGTAAAAGTGTTTTTTCTTGTGAGCAGCCTCTAGGCTATTCACTTAAGTTATAACTAAGTGAGGTCTTTGTGAGGACTTGAGTGTCTCCTAGAGTCCTTTTGCTAGTATTATCTCTATCTTAAAGTGCTAAATGGTTGAGCTTTCTCAACAAACCTTGTCTCTCAGCCACCAAGCCAAAGTTCTCCGGAGATCCCAATTGGTCTGCTTGCTCAACTAGGCTACCTGTGCAAGAAAATAAACATTAGTACTTTATTTATCATAAGAGTAAATGATTCTTTGGAAGAGGGGCCACTCGTGTTGGACCTCCACATCCTGAGTCATTTCTCTTTGTTATAATTTTTAGACAGTGGGAAGAACCACTGGAGGTAGATCCCCTCATCTTTGTGTCTATCTTGGAAGAGGGGTCATTCGACTTGGACCTCCTAGACATAAGTTATTCTTTGTATTGACTTTATCATAGGGGTCACTCGAAGTGGACCCCCTCACCGTAAACTATTCTTTATATTGAGTGTGGCAGATTGGACCCCCTCTTAATAACCTATTTTTTTGTATTGATCTTGGCAGAGGGGCCACTCTTGGTGGACCCCCTCACTATAAGATATTACCTGTATTGATCTTTTCATAGCTGACACTCGTGGTAGACTTCCTCACCATAAGATGTTACTTCTATAGATCTTGGCATAGGGTACACTCGAAGTGGACCCCTCATCCTTGAGGTATAATGCCTTGCAATCTTAGGTATGGGGCCACTTGTGCTGGACCCCCTCGCCCTAAGACATTTCTATTTTATAATATCCTTGGGCAGAGGGGTCACTCGAGGTGGATCTTCTCGCCCTACTCCTTTGATTTTCTTAGTATATTCCTTTTTAGGTAGTGGAGGGAACCAATCGAGGTGGATCCCCGTGTACTCATTTCATTATATTAATCTTGGCAGAGGGGACACTCGAAGTGAACCCCCTCGCCCTAAACTTATTCTCTATGTCTATATTGGTAAAGGTGTCACTCAACTTGGACTCCATCACCATAGGTTGTTGCATAAATTGATCTTGTCAAAGGGACGACTCGAAGTAGACTCCATCGCTATAAACTGTTGTTCACATTGATCTTGGCAGAGGGTCCACTCGAAGTGGACTCCATCTCCGTAAATTGTTATTTATATTGATCTTGGAAGAGGGGCCACTCAAATTGTACCCCCTCGTTCTGATCTATTTTTGTGAATTGGGTCCACTCGAAGTCGATCTCCTCGCCCTAAGCTATTTTCTATAATATGGCAATCTTGGGAGGTGGGAGCCACTCGAGGTGGATCCCCTCTCTCTAAGATATTTATAATTCTGCTGACGAGTGAGGGCTCCTCAATAACATGTGGTTTCTCCTAGGGAACCTTCTCTACTGACTTGGGTCCATTTGAGTGGAACCCTCCCTAAAAGATTGGAGCTGCTCTATGAGCATCTCCTTACTTCTTTGGGGTCCCTCACAAAGCACACCCTAGTAGCTTGGGGTTTTCTTAGAGGACCCTCTCTAGTGGCTTGGACCCATTTAAGTGGTAACCTCTCTAAAATATTGGAGTTTCTCTATGAGTAACTCCTTGCTGCTTTGGGATCCCTCGCAGACTTTCTAGTGACTTAGGCCCATTTGAGTGTCACCCTTTCTAAAATTTTGGAGTTGCTCTATGAGCAACTCCTTGCTGCTTTGGTGTCCCTCGCAAGGCACCCGCTTGATAGCTTGGGGTTCCTATTAGATCACCCTCTCTAGTAACTTGGGCTCATTTGAGTGGCACACTCTCTAAAATATTGGAGTTGCTATATGAGCAACTCCTTTCTGTTGTGGTGTTCCTCATAGAGCACCCCCGTGATAGCTTGGTACCTGCTTCACTTGGCCCTCACTTTAGTTGGCCTCTCATTTATTGGCGCCCACTTCTCTTTGTAAGCACTTATCTTGGCACCTCTTTTCTTAGTATCTCATTCACTAGCGCCCGCTTCAACCAGTCAAACTGAAGGTAATATATATATACATATATATATATATATATATATATATATATATATATATATATATATATATATATATATATATATATAGAGAGAGAGAGAGAGAGAGAGAGAGAGAGAGAGAGAGAGGTAGACATTTGAATCAAAGTGAAAACATATCAAAGCCACATATACAAGATCTTAGGCTTTCAGTTTAGGTTATATTTATACTTAGTGTTGGTTATTCCCCCATGGTGTATAAAGGTTGTAGCCTATGTATGATTTATAACCAAGGGTCACCAGGTTTTCACCTTAATGTTATATAGACTCATTTTAGAGTTGAGAGCTCTTCGACAGTCCACTTAGTCATATTAGGTATTATCAGAAGGGTGTGCACTATTTGGAGCTTCTCAAATCTACTCCTTAGGCGATACCCTCGTGTTAGGGTGATCTCCTAACTAGAGTATCTGATCAAGTCCCTCTAGTACCAAGTTCTGCTATAAGGATTTTAAAAGAGTCTATGTATGATCTTCAGACCATGGTCCTCTTCTTATGACTTAAGGT
Source organism: Sambucus nigra (assembly GCA_949130495.1). Classification (NCBI taxonomy): domain Eukaryota; kingdom Viridiplantae; phylum Streptophyta; class Magnoliopsida; order Dipsacales; family Adoxaceae; genus Sambucus; species Sambucus nigra. The sequence goes on from OX422209.1 coordinate 542,575,950, forward strand.
TTGCGATTATTATTGTGTCATTTAGTCTCTCATTTTAATCTTTGTTCTATAATATTTTTTATAGCTTATTTGTAACCATCATGATTTATGGTGTTGCTGTAATATCCAACTCCAGTAATTTAATCAAATTATATATGGACTATAAATGAGGTGGAGTTAATGATAATTATAAAATAATTGTGGGTAAAATTGGAGAAAAATAAAGGAAGGAGATAAAGGGGTCATTCATATGATAAAGGGGATGTCATTCAAACGCCAAGGGGAGGTCGCGAGAAGGTTGTGATAAGCAGAACGTCGAGCGTCATGCCACTGGCTTACAGTGGCAGGTCGTGAGAAGGGTCACGCGAACCAGACATCGAACGATATGGGAAATCCATTCGAATGACCTAGAGTTATTCTTCGAATGACGTAGATTGAGTTTCTAACCTGAGTTGCCCTTGTGCGTTGTTACGATTTTGGGCATTGGATATTTGAGTTATCGAGCTCAGATCAGCCCAGGAGGAGAAAACCGGGGGTTTTGGCCTTTGGAGGGTTTTACAAGGTGTTGTTTGGTTTATTTGGGGTTATATTGAGTTTGGAGAAGATGGAAGGAGAGAGAGAGAGAGAGAGAGAGAGAGAGGGGTGGGTGGTCTTCCACCTCTACCCACCACTAAACCACCACTCCTCCATCATTTTCTTCATGTATTCCACCACATTTGAAAATTTTATACCCATTTCCACCATTGAAGAAGAGGGATCTACGAAATTTAGAGTGATTGTTGGGAAGTTTTGAAGATGGAAATGGGAGCTAGATGGAGGTCTTAACTTGGATACTTGGTGGAGCATGCTTTCGAAGGTGGGGCAACCTCCTTAAGGCTACCTTAGGAGGTGGGAAGTTGCCATATTCTTTAACATTCCATGCCTACCATTATTGAACTTCATTTACGTGAAAAAAATCTATCTTTAGTATTAAGACTCTATTTGTATTATTCTAGTCTTGTAAGTTAGATTACATGGGTAATATGCATATGATTAAATGATAAAATTATGCCTAATGAATGAGAAATATTTTTATGAAATAAAAAATGTTGTAGAAATGATATTTTGTTGAAAGTAGTGAATAAGTAAATATTCCAAAGTCTTAAAATATTAAAGGTTGGTATTTTGTGAAAAAAATGTACTTTTTGAAAAATTGGTGATCGAACATTTTATGAAATAAAATGTTCGAAAATAATAATTTGTTTTGGTAAATATTTTCTTGCAAAAATGAAGATTTTATGAAAAATAGACATTTGTTTAATGTGAAGAAATTAAATGTCTTTCATGTCTTGAATATGTATTTTTGCAAGTTTTCTGGAATGAAAAATGTGTTTAACCCATTTAATAGGATTTTAAGGTTTAAAATACATTTTCTCATGTATTTGAACTTGTAGTATTTTGGCACTAAGTGTATAAATAAGTTTAAAGAATATTTTGTTGGGTTTAAAAATCAAATAAGAAACGTAGAAATTCTTGTCCTTAAAGGTGTATGAAAAAGGGGTTAAAAATGAGATAAGGATAAAGTGTAAGACTATATATAAAATGAAAAAAATGGTAATTTCTTATAAAAGTAGTCTTAAGTGTAAATGGGTTTCTTGAATAAAGAAATGTATTATTTGAGAATTTGTTAAAAAATTTAATGAATAAGTGTTAATGGGTAAACATGCACAAGTTAGTTGAAAAATATTAACACTTATGAAGTCGAAAAGAACTAAAGAGGTAAAGGTGTTTTCAAATAAGAATAATATTAATCCAAGGTTAAAAAGGGGTGTTAATGTGTTAAAACACTCAAGTACTTAGTGTGGATGGCTTAAAAGTGTTTTGTTTGAGAAATTAACACTTGTAAAAATGGAGTAAAGGGTGATTTTGGAAACAAATGGATAAAATGATAATTTTACTTGAAGCATAACATTTTTATTAAATAAAAATATTGGAAAGGTGTTACACAAGTGATCCTAACTGAATATGATTTTTGGAATAAAATCAAGGTTAAAGTGTAAAGGACATGAATGGTTAAATTTCAAATTATAACACAAGTTGGTGTGTTACCATGGGTTTTGACTTCGTCCGAGTAAAAGGAAAAAGTGGAATAATGTGGACACTTGGAAAATATTAAAACACAATAAAGGAACTCGAATGATACCGGGTTAAGCAAGAAGGGCCCGAATCTCTAGGGTGAGAAGCCCCAAACCAATGGTCAGAGCATATGGCGCGCATCACCGGTGGTGTGGAGCCCATTAAAGTATGCGGTATTGGAAGATTTCAAGAAAAATAAAATGAATATGGAACATGTCAAGAAATGGGTTGGGTGGTAAAATATGTTAATACCTAACTTGAATGAATTAATAAGTGTTCCAGTAAAGGTTAAAATGGAAAAGTATGTATAATTGATAAATGTCCATAAAGTAAGGAAAAAGGTAAAGTGAGTGGGCAAATGGGTGATTAAGCAATCTAAGTGATTAAACCCGTAATTAACCCAATAATGTGTTGTAAAAAGGTTTTCAATGATTAATTAAGTATTTTCTTACATAGGGTTCGCATGTGTTGAAAGGGTGAGTTTAAACAAAAATACTAAGGTGTGTTGGATAAAATAAAAAGGGTAAATGAATGTGTTCGAATATGTCAAATGTAATGCTTTCAAGTGTTAAACTCGGTGTGTTAAATAAAATGAAAAAATGATAAGGGTGAGTAAAGGAAGTCTTTTACAAGATTAAGGTAAATTAATCTAAATAAATAAGGTTTTCAAAAGTAAAAATCGTTTCATGCATTGGATATATGTAGTTGTACATAGTGTATATATATACACACTACGTAATTGGATGTGCACGTTGTCATAACGTGTTGAGTCTCCTTTCTGCCGTTCAATTATATGCTTCATTTATATATTTCTCACCGAGCATAAGCTCACACCCTCGCACTGTTACGGCAGGTTGGGAGCTGTTCCGTATTTTGATGGCGTTATACGAGTAAGTATGTGCTTTATTTTTACGTTAGTAGCTCAGTATACTTGGACTTCAAGGTGCTCCCCATGGTTCCCTCACATAGTTTATTTTGAAACTGGAATCGCATTCTAAACAAGTGAAATGTTAAAATAAAATTGTACTAGCAACATTATATAGGTTGTTTCATTATGCTTCACACCTAACACATGGGTTAGATCGAGTTGACTACGGGTAACCCATGAATCCAGATCGAGGTGTTACAATTTCCATGGATCCCAGTGTTGTGCTTATCAAAACGTGTAAAAGAGTTATTTTAATTTGAAGTGGGTGTATAATTATGCAAGTCAAACGATTAATTTTAATTTTTATTATATTTGCATTTGTAGGAGTATAAACGTTTTTTAGCGTAGACTTAGTCTTGCAGTATTTGTAGAATGTACAAGTATAACGTCTTCCTTCATAAAATTCTCCCCAAAATTCTCTCTAGATCATGACCTTCTCACCCAATCATGCTTTTTTCATGGTCAAAGTCATTACAAAAACACTTTAGGATTCCATTCTTAATCATCACTCTCTATATCACTCCTCAGGTAGTGGCAGGCATTAGTGAAATGGCCATAATCAACATTAAAATCATAGCATCTCTCTGCATTTCTTTTCTTTGCTTTGGATTTCAATTTTGGAGGCGATATAAGGTACTCCTCATCTTTGATGTTGAACATAATGGTTTTGAATTACAAATTAGTGGGGTGTACTCCTTAAATTCGATTTTTTCCTCGACACCATATTTCCTTTTTGTTTCTAGATCTTTACTTTCTATAGAGTGGTCACTTTAGGTCTTCAATATTAGCCTCCCTAGTAAAATTCATAGCCTTAAGCATATCCTCTAGCTGATAATATTGTTATGTCTAAAAATGTGGATTGACCTTCATACATATAGTGAAAGTATGTCGTGATATGTGACAGGTCTTCTATTGGCTGAATGGTTCCAAAACTATTTTCCTTTGATTGATTTAAGAAAGGGAGATGAAATTTGTTCTTAAAGATAATTTGAGATTAACTAAAACCTTTTGAGAGTAAGTATCTATTATCTTAAGAACTGTCTTTTAAAAAACTTTCACTAGGAGGCTAAAGCCTTTTTATAGTAAAAACTATAGAGATAATTATCTGAGAAAATAGGTGGTCATCCTTAATAGGCGTTGGCCTCTTTGTCGGATTGATTCATGCCGTGGCATCACGAACTCCTTTCATTATACCACAAGTTGCATATTTGTTATATTAGGATTTTCTCAAAGGATAATACATATTTTTCAAAAAGTTTTCTTTCTTTTGAAGAAAGTTTCTTTCCAAATTAAGTAACTAACAGAGGTTGAGTAAATATTATAGATATGTCCTTAGTATATTTTACCACTGCCAGAGGCCAAATGCTTTTTAGGTCCGCCCTTGGAATCATCGGTCCAAGTGAGGGAAATTCTCATATCATGTAAATGGAGAACCTAGTCATATGCCCCCCCCCCCCCCGAGTTGTCCCTTTTTTAGGGTAATAAGTGTGACACCTCGCCTAATAAAATACAATATCGGGCGGTCACTCCTGTACCAAATTAAAACAGGAGTCGCATATGGTTCATTCTTAGCATCACTGTCGAAAACCAAATTAATGACTAATAACCTATTAGGCTGGCGTCAAAATTTTATTTAACTAATTTATTAAACAAATTAATCAATTAAAACATTCACACAGTTTATGAATAAATGAAACTGAGATGGAATACAAAAAAATGAACACTCGATTTAACAATAAACAACCAAATCGAATCTGCATAAAAGGCGGTAAAAGAATAAATAAAAGCAGTTGGGTGATTAGCCTGAAAGTTTATACACTACCTCCTATCTAGATTACAAGGATAAAAGCGTCTATAGTAAACCTGTGTGCATCCAGAGTTGCTGTAGCAGACGTCTGACTCTATGGAATCATCATCCAGGCATCCTTGTGTCTAGACACTTATATATATATATATATATATATATATATATAGCAAAAGAGAGGAAAACTAGATATACGGGTCAGAGCCCGATTTGTGAAAATATTTACAAGTACATAAATGCTTTATTTATGAAAAATATATTTTATCTCATATTTAAATTGGTATCGCACTCCCATGAGATACCCATCACCTCTCTTCTAATAGTGCACACCTAACGCATCCTAAAAGACAACCCAGTTAAGCTACCCTGCCTAACTAATCGTTTCACTAAAATTCTACAAATCATATTTAATCCTAGTACTAAGGGATAAACTTCTCTCCAGTATCAACACTGTTCCATGTTCATGTGTGGGGTGTCTCATGAAGCGAAATCCAAACAAGGAAACCCCCCGATACACTACTACTTGGCAATGTCGATTGTCGAGATCCATTAGGCCCTTAGTACATAATGTGTGTGTGTGTATATATATATATATATATATATATATATATATACGTTTACATAACATATTCATTTAATTTTTCATATCACAAATTTAAGTCCGGATAAAATCTCCCGGAATGAGAATTTCTTTCTTATTTCAATTTATCTCTTTACTCTAGCATAGATATAATATCTTGTTCTCATACACAAGTAATGTACTATACACACAAGTACAATAACCATCCCAACGAGCTATAACTCGAGGATGCGGCCTCTATGCTATCATCTATCAGAGAATCGCTCACGCATCATCCTGGTTACCAACAGTCGGAATCTCACACCGCCTTGGTAAAAACCAAATCAAAACGTATGGAAATCGTTCATAGTTTCTCCCCGAAAGTGAGATGAAACATACCCACCATGTCTCACCCCTAATAAAAATCACACAATATAAAATGGACGCTATGACCTGGGGACTATACGCTCCCTGTTCCTCAATCCAGGGGCCTCACCCACATCGCGCAACTTCCCATGATAGCATAGAGGGGGTATGCTTCACATAAATACATATATACCATTCACACATAGATATATATACATAATCGGATAATATTATATACACAGTAATCACATCGCATATATGATCGATATCCTTCCTCAACATATATATGTGGCCACAATTGCCCATCTCTCATAACGATGGCCAATAATCCCCAAACTATTTTCACTCGTAATAACATTTAAGTATTCGCACACTCACGATGAAAAATCCAAAAGTATTCCCTCACTCAATGTATAACTCACACCTTAATCACGTTAAGGATTTATATACTCTCTGAATATACCAATTCATAATAATTTAATAAGTCTACCCTCAACTTATTGAATCCTGCAGGTATCACATTACCTATAATCCTAGTCGTCAGCCGGTGCCGGATCACCGTTCATAAATCTCTAGCCTTTATCCTCAATTTCCATCCTATTCACACCCTAGGATTTACTCGAATGCATTTTTCCCATGAACATTCTAACCACGTACATATCTTTACACTCTTACCGAAAACCTCTCTCTCGAATGTTACTCGACCCGAATACTCACTAGGTTCGTCCCTCAGATTTCACCCTAAATTAATCCAAGGTTATCTCTTTCATCTAAAGGTTTGTTCACCCTCAAAATCGTCATCTAGGAGTCCTAATATCATAACTAGAATCTCCCATTTTAAATCTCCAATCAATTTTATCCTTAATTCTCCCAATATCAGGTTTGATTTCTAGCTAACGATTTTGATCTCGGACAGCCTTCCGTAGAAAAATCATTATAAATAAAAAAAATCAGAAAAATACGCGCTCAGCGCCCACGCGACCGTATAAAAAAGATCTATAAATTTTATTTTTTGATCAAGAGCCGAATCGATTTGCCTCATGGCAGAATCAATTCGGAAAGGACGCTGAATTACTATTCATCATCTTCTCCAAAATTTCCAAATATCAACCCAACCTCCATTCTTATGGTTTCTACTCTTAACCAACATCACCACAATCATCCTAACACTGATTTATAACTAACACATCAATTTATTTATGGTATTAAACCATTTCTATTAGGTTTAAACCTTAAAGCCATAAAAACCCTAGTTTTGACATTTCTCCCATTTCAATTCAATTTCATACTCCATTAACATGGTTTTGACCCTACAAATCATTTAGAGTTTACAATATATCAATTTGTAAACTCTTGCTCAAGTTTTCCCAAACTTACTTTAAGGGTTCTAACCCAAAATTTCATCATTTACCAATTATGATATGAGATATACGCACTAAATTAATTAAAGCAAGTAAACACTTGCCTGGAGGATAAAATTCGGCGACCTCGAGTCGAATCCCGTAGAGTTTTGGCCGAAATCTCCCTTCTCTCTCCCTCTCTTCTCTTTCTCTTCTTTCTTTCTCTCTTTCTTTTTCTTTCTCTTTCTCTCTTTTGTCTTATAAAGAGAGGAAAATAAGGGTTTATCCCTTATAAACCCAAAAATGACTCGTTTACTCAATTACGAGTCCCTACGGGTCCAAAAATTCCCATAACCCAATTACTACACCCGGATACTCTATTCAGACTATCTCGTCCATTTCGAGACCAACCACACAATCAAAATTTACATCCGAGTTACTAAACCGCAAGTCACTAATTTAACCCAGCACAACCTAAATGCGGGTTTTTCCAATTAAAATATTATCCTTTGTCGCTTTACCCACCTGCGACAAATAATAAAATGCTCCAACTCATTCACTTAATCCCAAGAGTGAATATAATATACATCGAAAATCATTTAATCCTTGAAAACTCCAAAAATTACTATTCACAATAATTTCTCAAATATCCAAATTATACTCATTTTTGAAATTTAATTATCCCCAAAAGTGCGGGGTGTTACATACTCCCCCCCTTATAATGGAATTTCGCCCTCGAAATTAGGATATAACCTCTACCACCAATATAGGATCGCTAATTACACTACGTCCTAGTACACCTAATTCGAAAGGTGCTAACACGATGGTCCTCTACCATATACTCGTTCTCGGTACCCACCAATCTCTAGGCTTATACTCTAACGCACTAGCTTAACAACAAGATTATCTAAATCTCTACATGCAAATGCCTTAACTCGCACCTAGTTCTTCTATAACCGTCTATAAAAAGAACGAGCCTATAACTATCGCTCAAACGTCTCGAAAAGCCGATACTCTCGCTAATACTCTAAGCGTCCGCTCATCCACAGCAGGATAACTGATCTCCTTTGAAAAGAAATTTTACTAAGGCTTGTTGAACCTATACAATTGCATTATCACGTGCCTCCTACGACGTTCCATTCAACCAATTTCAATCTCACTTATAACTGCCCTACGGCATAATCCTCCATTTTATATATTGTGCCCCCTTCTAATCCTGGAGGAATATAATAAATCGACTTACTAAGGTTCCCATACACCCTTTTTCCGTGCACATTTGCACATCCAATGTAAACGTCCAACACTTAGCACTCTCTCTAAACAACATCTGCACACCTGCGTATTCCTAACTCGAATACTTCACACTCCAATATTTCCTATAACTGGAAGTGCAATCTTTCATAAAGTTAACCCACCAATCTTCTTGTGGTTAACTCACAAATATATCTTTATCTCGGTGCCACTAAACCTTATGACCTTAAATTCTAATAATCTTACGATCGATGTGATTTCCTACCCACGTGAAACTAGTATTATCTTAAGTATCCGTAGTGCCTAGGGCCTATCTCAACTTCTTACATTTGCTCGGTTTCACGAGTGGGACGTCTCGAAAAGAGAAATCCAAATAAGGAACCCTCACATTACACTATTTCCTTGCATTGTCGGTCATCAAGATATAACAGCCTGAGGCACAACAACGGGATGTCCTCAATCCTATCTCGTTAACCTACTAATGCTCTTCTACCTCTATGTCCTTCCCTCCTGACGAAAAGGAAAGTCTAACTAATCGGGGAGCCTACTCTCTGCATAGGTGTTATGAACATTTTACCCAAAACATTTTCTTTTTTCATCCAGGACTGGCCACAAAAACTTAAATCAATTTCTCTCACTTTGCCTCACCCGTATACTTGCGGTGAGAAAAACATGTCAGTGCTTTTCCATAGCACTTCCATCTCCATATGCATACAATCATCACATGGCTCTCAGTCCATAGTGTTTTCTCTACACTAGGTAACTTATCATCACAACTAATATTCTTGCATCCTATAACATATCTCCACTCCCGACGTCGTTAAGGTTCATGCGTGGAGTGTTTCCCAAGCGAAATACAAACAAGGAATCCCTCCAATATACTACTACTTAAATTTGTCGGTCGTGGAGGTACGTTAGCTTTAAATATGCAACCGGGATAATCCTATCCCCTCTTTCAACAAAATGTGGTCTGAACTCCTATCTTTATCCAGGAGAAACACCACCAAACGCTCGTACTAACACTAAGTCCTTGTGCAAGCAATAATAAGCATAAACTCATAGCTCAACAAATAAATCCTGCGTGCCTTAAATCACATCTATAAGGTCGCCACATACTCGAATCATAATAATGAAACATCTGCTTACTGGAGTTCCATATACCCATACTAATAAAGGCAAACGCAACCTGTATCCAGGTGAGATATCGCAACAATAACCTGTTCCACCCAGGATCTGCGGACACGATAGTCTTGCAATCATTAGCCTGCTATCGCTCCGATCAACGAAGAACATAATATACTCAAAATAATATCACACTCGTATATTACACATAAAACGAGTAGTACAAACCAGATATATACTCAAAATATCAACACCCGCTTTTATAGCGAATGAAGGAAAATAGAACTCCGCTACCGCGGAAAAACACGTAGACCTACATTATATAATATTACTGATAGTGCCCAAAAAGCTCAAATTACACACACGAGTCTAGGGCTAAGGAAATACCGCGACTTTATATAGTCACACCAAATATACCTCCTCCATCTGAGGTAAAACTCATACTAATAACTTCGCCAGTCTTCCTGACTGCTCCGATTGGTTCCCTGACCAAACACACTTGTCTTAATCGAACCAAAACTACTCTTATCAATGCCCTATCTGGGCACCCTACTCTTATCCTTTAACTTCTTCGTTAAAAGGAAACTCCATTACCGGCTTCAACAACCCTGCTTTAATGAATTACCCGGGTGGATACCCACTCATGGGGTTCTACAAACACAATTTTTTCCATAAATGTTAGCAACACTTACTAATGAGCCCATCATTCTTCTAAAGGACTCTCGTTTCATTGTACCTTCTCTAATCGGCACAAAGTTCACTTATCCCTATCACTCTTTATTCACTGTTGGAACCCGACCGATTCCTTATGTGAATAATCCAAAAATTGCATTCCCTCCATGTATGGTGACCATCATTTTCACCATTTCAACATTTCTCCCACGAGTGAAAATTTTCCTCAAATTTTCACATCTGGGTATATCCATACCCTGCTCTAAGCCAAAGCTTCTGAGCCTTCTACTTCTACTGAGTAAGGATACACTAACTTCGTATGACTTGACTTTAATATATATTCCTTGTCAAAAACCTTTTCAAAAATTTTCACCAACTTAACTTCACGGGGTAATTCAAATCAGCACCCCTCTCCATACAATAACGGTACGTAACTGAATATAACTACTATAATTTAGTAGTAATTTCAATAATTCTTAACAAATGCAACAAGGAGAGTGACCTCTACTGCGGTCCTAGTTTTCAACTTCAACTAACTGCTCCATCTAAGCCTCGCCTCCTTTTGCCTTCATCACGGCCTTCCTTAGTCGCACTTCCTCGATCAACACACGAACCTCGAACGAGCGCGCAAAAGATTTACTATAATATTATATAGTGGCAGGAGAACAAAATATCACAAGAGGACTTAATAATCCTAATCATAAGGATCTATATCAAATCGAGAGCAACGCTAAAAGCATAGTACGTCCACACAGATTCCTAAGGATATAAAAACCAGATGCTCTGATACCATCTGTGACACCCCGCCTAATAAATATCGAGCGATCACTCCTATACCATATTAAAATAGGAGTCACATATGGTTCATTCTTAGCATCACTGTCGAAAATCAAATTAATTACTAATAACCTATTAAGCCGGCGTCAAAATTTTATTTAACCAATCTATTAAAAAAATTAATCAATTAATACATTCACACAGTTTATGAATAAATGAAATTGACATGGAATACAAATAATCGAACACTCGATTTAACAATAAACAACCAAATCGAATCCGCATAAAAGGCGGTAAAAGAATAAATAAAAGCAGTTGGGTGATTAGCCTGAATGTTTATACAATACCTCCTATCTAGATTACAAGGATAGAAGCGTCTACAGTAAACCTGCGTGCATCCACAGCTGCTGCAGCAGATGTTTGACTCGAAAGAATCGTCATCCAGGCATCCCTGTGTCTAAACACCTATATATATATATAGCAAAAGAGAGAAAAAATAGATATACGGGTCAGAGCCCGATTTGTGAAAATATTTAGCAAGTGCATAAATGCTTTATTTATGAAAAATATATTTTATCTCATATTTAAATTGGTATCGCACTCCCATGAGATACCCCTCACCTCTCATCTAATAGTGCAAACCTAACGCATCCTAAAAGACAACCCAGTTAAGCTACCCTGCCTAACTAATCGTTTTACTAAAATTATACAAATCCTATTTAATCCAAGTACTAAGGGCTAAACTTCTCTCCAGTCTCAACACTGTTCCATTTTCGTGCGTGGGGTGTCTCGCGAAGCGAAATCCAAACAAGGAAACCCCCCCGATACACTACTACTTGGCAATGTCAATCGTCGAGATCCATTAGGCCCTCTGTACATAATGGGTGTATATATATATATATATATATATATATGTATAAATACATTTACAGAACCTACTCATTTTATTTTTCATATCACAAATTTAAGTCCGGATAAAATCTCCTGGAATGAGAATTTCTTTCATATTTCAATTTATCTCTTTACTCTAGTAAAGATATAATATCTTGTTCTCATACACAAGCAATGTACTATACACACAAGTACAATAACCATCCCAACGAGCTATAACTCGTGGGTACGGTCTCTATGCTATCATCTACCAGGGAATCGCTCACGTATCATCCTGGGTACCAACGGTCAGAATCTCACACCGCCTTGGTGAAAAATAAATCAAAACATATGGGAAGTTGTCATAGTTCCTCCCCGAAAGTGAGACAAAACATACACACCACGCCTCACCCCTAATAAAAATCACACAGTATAAAATGGACGCTATGACCTGGGGACTACACGCTCCCTGCTCCTCAAGCCAGGGGCCTCACCCACATCACGCAACTTCCCATGATAGCATAGAGGGGGTATGTTTCACATAAATACATATATACCATTCACACATATATATATATACATAATCAGATCATATTATATACACAGTAATCACATCGCATATATGATCAATATCCTTCCTCAACATATATATGTGTCCATAATTGCCCATCTCTCATAACGATGGCCAATAATCCCAAAATTATTTTCACTCGTAATAACATTTAAGTATTCGCACACTCACGATGCTAAATCCAAAAGTATTCCCTCACTCAATGTATAACTCACACCTTAATGACATTAAGGATTTATATACTCTCTGAATATCCCAATTCATAATAAGTTAATAAGTCTACCCTCAACTTATTGAATCCTGCAAGTATTACCTTACCAATAATCCTAGTCTTCAGTCGACGCCGGATCACTATTCATAAATCTCTAGCCCTTGTCCTCAATTTCCATCCTATTCACATCCTAGGATTTACTCGAATGCATTTAGACCATGAACATTCTAACCATGTACATATCTCTACACTCTTATCGAAAACCTCTCTCTCTCGAATGTTACTCAACCCGAATACTCACTAGGTTCGTCCCTCGGATTTCACCCTAAATTAATCCAAGGTTCTCTCTTTCATCTAAAGGTTTGCTCCATTCTTATGGTTTCTAATCTCAACCAACATCACCACAATCATCCTAACACTGATTTATAACTAACACATCAATTTATTTATGGTATTAAACCATTTTTATTAGGTTTAAACCTTAAAGCCATAAAAACCCTAGTTTTGACAGTTCTCCCATTTCAATTCAATTTCATACTCCATTAACGTGGTTTTGACCTTACAAATCATTTAGAGTTTACAATACATCAATTTGTAAACTCTTACTCAACTTTTTCCAAATTTACTTTAAGGGTTCTAACCCAAAATTTCATCATTTACCAATTATGATATGAGATATACGCACTAAATTAATTAAAGCAAGTAAACACTTTCCTGGAGGATAAAATCCGACGACCTCGAGTCGAATCTCGCAAAGTTTTGGAAAGAATCTCCCTTCTCTCTCCCTCTATTCTCTTTCTCTTCTTTCTCTATTTCTTTATCTTTATCTTTCTCTCTTTTGTCTTATAAAGAGAGGAAAATAAGGGTTTATCCCTTATAAACCCAAAATGACTCGTTTACTCAATTACGAGTCCCTATGGGTCCAAAAATTCCTGGAACCCAATTAATACCCCCGAATATTCTATTCTAGCTATCTCGTCCATTTTGAGACCAACCGCGCAGTCAAAATTTACATCCGAGTTACTAAACCGCAAGTCACTAATTTAACCCAACACAACTTAAATGCGGGTTTTTCCAATTAAAATATTATCCTTTGTCGCTTTACTCACCTGCGACAAATAATAAAATGCTCCAACTCATTCACTTAATCCCAAGAGTGAATATAATATACATTGAAAATCATTTAATCCTTGAAAACTCCAATAATTACTATTCACGATAATTTCTCAAATATCCAAATTATACTCATTTATGGAATTTAATTATCCCCAAAGAGCGGGGTGTTACAATAAGTTGAGCCTTGTCTCAAGCCTTCTTTTTCTTCTTAGGTTTCTACATGATTTCTAGACTTAGAGTTGGTCTTATTCACATAAAATATGGAATACATGTACTGGGGTTCTAAACATAGCAAAATAGTTTCTGACCATTTCGCTAGGTTCCTAGCCTTCATGTTGTAAAATAAGTCATCCTTGATCTAAACTTTCAAGAGATGAATACAAGAAATCGCATGTAAAAAAAATTTCATGAGTGAACCTATGGTAGGTGACATTTCAGAACCTAAAATCCTTCCATCTTAAGTCTGAGGCTATGGCCTGTTATTTGAGGTCAGGACTAGGCATTATGAGGGTATGGATGAGGTATTATAAGTTACATAAAAAAGAAGAAACCCTCTTTAAGGGTAAAATTTTTATGAACATTAATTAGGATTTCTACAAGATACTAGGTCTAGCCCCTCGCCTATTTTCAGAAGATAAAGATTCAAAAACCCTCATGGCTATGAGAAGGAATCCTTCACCCAAATTAAATGAGAAAATAGCAGAATACTCCAATTCCAACAAACGACTACAATATGATGATGCAAATATATATCCCATAATAATTAGACCATTTCATATATATATATATATATACCAAATGATTTATGCATCATGAACTTTGTACTGCGCACATCACTTAGATGAATTTTAAAAGGTCATGTAGGAGACATTGAACAAATGTAATATGAAAGAAAGTACAAAGAAATGAAAAGGTGTCAGATTCGATTAAATGTAATGTATTTGAACTGAATCTTGTCTATTCCCATCTTTCAACTTATATACATAGGTATTATAATAACAAATAAAATCAAAAATTTAAATAGAATAGGATAAAAGAATGATACCTTCACAAGATTAAAGTGGTGCGACTATAAAACAGACACGTCCACTACTGGGGTCTCCACTCTCACTGTAATAGTGTTTATGAGCACATATTAGGGCTAAAAATGACTCAAATGATATAAATGGGATCTAAACATCTTAATTATATGCATGGGGTAATTAAGGCCGAGTCCTTATAAAGTATATCGAACATAGGTCGCAACTCCATTGATCTGGTCTCACCAGAGATGATGACCATATGAAAGTTTCAATCTAGAGACAAAGAGTGTGTGTAATTTGACAGAGGTTTGTGCTAATGAGTCACTTGCTAAATGATGAAGATTGGACTTACATTTATATGTAGAGTCCTGCTATGAGTCCCAAATAATTTTTCCCAAATCTCCCCAAAAATCGATAAATATTTATGCTCTGACGGGACCCATACCACAAGGCAACACTTAATAGGTAAGTGAGAGAGTAAGTGAAATCCATGTCACTTTTGTGGGAGTTTTTATTCCTATATTATTATTCTTATAGGTAACTCACAGAGGGGTTGAGGTGTAAACTTTGAGGCCTTAGCTTATGTAGTTATCATGAGGATGAGCTAATGGTTTGTGTGTTCTCTATGTGTATCATTGCAAGTGTAGAGGTTGGCTAAGACTTTTGGTCAAATTCCAACATCTGACAAAGTGATATTGGTGGGAATAGAAATGGCATAGTTGTTCCCCTTTGGCTAAGGACATTACAAGCCAAGTTTTATTATGTTTATCTTATTGGTTTACATAATTGTTTGTTTATTTCCACAAAAGCTTACCCTTGTTCTATGTGTCAATTAAGTAGATTTTTTCATTATTTTGTACGAAAATGTCCAACCATATCATTTTATCAATTATGATAAATATCTCATTACCCGACTAATGCTGGTTTACTATTAAAATCCTCTGAGTTGACAAAATCATATTAGAAATAACTTATATGTCATACATAAACATATTAATAATAATTAGACCATATATATGAAATCTATGTAACCTAAATATTAGCATAAATATCATCAACTTGTCTATTAAAACATTTCCAATGGTGACCTTACATATTGGTACTTAATTTTACTAAAGGTGTTGTTAACTACACCACTAACTGATGATATATCACCACATGTATTATCATATAGACAATGTGAACATATTATGCATTGTGATATTCAGTAAACATTATTATCACTTCCTTAGCAGCATCATTTACAAAAGAGTAATTCTACTGTGACCGAATTTTAGACAAACTTTTTCCAGACACACTGACGTGGCAGCGTGTTATTGGTTGGTTTGTAGGTCCCGCTGGAGTGGACCCCAAAAACTAACCAATAGCAAGCGGCCACGTCAGTGTGTCTAAGAAAAGTTTGTCTAAAATTCGGTCACAATAGAATTTTTCTTTACAAAATTTACATATTATAGTTAATTGCAAAGCAAACACGATTGGAAACGTTCAACTTTGAAAGAACAAAAATGATTGCCCTCAATCTTAACTAAGATAAAAAATAGTCTAATTTTTTTTAGATTTAACTAATATCATTATTATCATTATTACCTTAATCCCATCACTTGGGGTCTGCCATCATAATTATGTTATCAATTGACCATTGCCATAACTCCAATAGTATTTTAAGAGATTTAGTGTTTAATTACCCTTCCTTTGTCATATACCCTATGTTTTAATGAGGTGTTTTTCTAGTTATTGGTGCATCCAATGACATATGAAATACAAGTTTGTACCATTTAATCCCACTTTATAGTCTTATCATTAATAGAAACTACGTCTAACTTTATATGATATATTAATTTCTAATCTTATCCTTTCGAGTAAACCCTACCATAAATCAAAGCATCCTAACAAGAATACTTTGGACATATTTTTTCTTTATTGTCCTACACTCTTCTCCACATATGATAGTTTATCTAATGGTTAATTTATAGAACTTTACTTTTAAACTCTCAGTTATCCTCTTATCACATAAGATGCTACTCATTTCTCTCCATCTTATCATCCCTATATTGTTATTATACTTATTTCATTCTCATTTATTTCATTGTCACTTTGCATCACAAAATCTATATAACGAAACTTATTATTTTGATTTTTTTTTCAATTTTTATTGTTGTATTGTCATTTTAATCATTATTAAATATCACTACGCCAAATACTGAAAATGGTAACGATTTTGGATTGTGACCAGCGGCTTGGGTTATAATTCTGGACTGTGATAATTTTAAGGGTGACTATTTCAGGGGTTGCGATCCAATCTCATGACCATCACATAGGGCCACATTCTCTTTCATAACCCTAATTTTTAGGGTATGGTCATGGTCATGAACTGTGACTATTTTTCCCTGGTCACGGTCTAGAACCCTGACTATTTTCATGACAACCTCTTGTGAACTTTGATTGATCACGGTTCTTAACCATGACAATCCACTATGAACTTTGGTTGGTCACGATCTTGAATTGTGACCCCCAATTGAGACCATAGGTACTATGGTGGTGGTTCTGGACCGTACCCACCTTTTAATTCATTGGAATGTTTTCACGAATATGGTCACGGTTTTGGACCATGACCAAAAATGAATTTATTTTTGTAGAAAAATTATTTGTTTACTTCCAAAAAATTTCTTGCACATGTTTTTAACCTGTATAAAATTCCATTATAGAACTAACGAATACATCAATAAAAAAGAAATAATACAAAAATTATTAAGCCATTAAATTAATTACATTAATCCAAGATAAATAAATATTAAAATCTTTAAAGTGTTCCTTTCTCGAAGCATATGCAAAATGTTCAAAGTGTTTCTTCCCATACTAGACCTATAAATATTTCAAAATATTACAAATGGTAAGAAATAAATTGAATCCTAAAATGACTTTGGGAAGTTTACGTTGCTAAAAATAGCATCAAAGTCCATCGAGTTTGTAAGATGAACAAGGTTGGGGTCTATCCCATAATCCCAATCTTGGATGGCTCTTCAATTTATGAAAATAGATGTGAAATGTGTTGAAAATGTAAAAAATTATGAGAACACTCCAAATTGGAAATTGTGGTATAAGTCCCCTTTTTGGACTTTTGATTTATGAAAATAGATGTGAATGTATGTACGATAATAAAAAATAGTGGGATTATTGATAGAAGTATTATAAACAAGCTAAAAATAAAAAAAGAACACTAAAATATGAAAATAGCATTTATAGGACAATTATAACATTAAAGATATTATAAAATGTGAGCGATGAGGAAGTAAGTTCAAGAGAAGTAAATATATGAGTAAAAGATGCTAACTATATGACTGAGATTTTTATGAGCGTTTTGTGTGAGTATTCTTGAATTTTTTCTTAGAGGTATAATGGGTCCAACGCATCTAGGGTTCCTATCTTCATAAGAAGTCTATGACATAACCTTGTTAGGCTTGAAATCCCGGATGAATTGACCGGTTATACCCCCAAGAAACTATTGAAGGGTACTCATAAGGAAAAAAGTTACAACATTACAAAATGTATTGAACATAATTTATAGTTATTAACAAAATGTAAATAACTACCAAACCTGAACCGTTATCTTAAAAAGCTTATTGGACATAATGCATTGATACGAAATATCAAGAGTGAGTATATACAAAAAGAGATAGTAAATAAATAAGTTTACGTAATAAAGGACTTGAATCCCAATTTGACTTTGGGATGCATACGTAGCCAAATAAGCTAGTATCAAAGTCCACGTAGTTGTATCACGATACACGATTAAAATGTTAATGTCCTATTGCTAATTTGATTAATGTGTTCAATAATCCAAACAGTGAAGTGAAAATCTTTCTAGCATTAACAAAGTGTTGTTATGAGGAAATTAACCTTATTGGAGAATCGAGAGTGGTTCTAATTGACGTTGTGTGGAACCCATCGATTAAAACGCAGGATATTAGTCGGTCTTATAGGCTTGGCCAAATTTTAGCTATATACAATCTTATTTTACTCATGGCTATAGGCCCGAATAATACCTTGTTTTTCAGTCAACGGGTTCACAAGCTAGGAATGTGATTATTTTGCTGTGAATATTGGTATTGATTAAGGCTACTCACAAATATGATTTTCGTGTTGTGTGAGTACACTTGAACTGTTTCGTCCAGGTATAACCAATTAAACTCACCAAGTTCTCCTTAACGTCATAACAAGACATAACCTTATCACAACTTGAAACACCTTATGATGAATTTGAATGGTCAAGATTATATATATATACATATACATTATTATACGTATATACATTTTCAAAATCTTTTAGAACATGCTTGATGTGTCTAATTTTCATCTAACTGGTATTTTTTTCTTATAAATTTATGAAAAGATGCACGTGCCCAACTGGGCGAAAACGTATCTATGATTATCATATAAATGTCCATAACATGAACTCAAAATCCTTTCTTCTTCGAGTTTTTTGCAAGCTCGCATTTAATATGCATATGTTGTGAGACGAGACAATCTGGGTGAATGGTCAATTTACAAATTTGTATCCATGATGGATGAATTTTTTTATGGCTTTTATAATATTTTTATTGTCATGGTTATTAATACGAAATATATTCTTTATTGCCTCATCTTAGCAATCTTTCAAAAAAAAATATAATACAATTAAACGGTTATGGTTCCGAGAGATCAACTCCACAATTTGTATGGTAATTAAACTATTCAAAATTTCTAGTCCCATACTAATAAATAGGAGTTCCCTCTATATGGTGCACACTAATAAAATATATTTTAGTGAGGTACAATTGAAACCTCTCGATCATCTGCTAAAAGTAATTATTACCATGACCTATTTTTTCCTGAGGAATTATATAATAGGAGGGCGTGTATATGACTAGTGTTTTCTCACGTGAACAAGAAGAAATAAAATGTATAAAAAATTTCATGTAGGACAATATAAAAATACTAAGAGTAAAGGGTTTAACTAATCCTAAAATTACTATGAGTCCATCAAGTAATTAATGTTTTCCAATTAATGAATTAGACACACCAAGTCCAATTTTAGTTCATTTTTAATATATTAATTTTAAAACTACTATGTGCCCAGCGTTGCGCAAGCCCTTCCACCAATTTGTGCTCACCCAAATAGTAACCACTTAAGAATGGGGTTAAGACGATCACAACAGTTAACCAAAAATATATATGCACTAATATTCATCTGCAACATATCAATATCAACTAATTAATATTTTCCAATCAATGAATCATACACAACTAGTCCAATTTTATTTCATTTCATTTTAATTAAATTAATCCTAATATTACTATTTTGTTACCAATATGCAAGTCCTTCGACCAACTAGTATTCATCCAAACAACATCCATTAAAGGAAGGGGTGAACACGACCACAACAGTCAGTCAAGAAGTTATAACTATATATAAGACTATGTTATAAAAGAAAAGATAAGTAAAATTATCTATATAAAGAAAGTAGGTAGAATGAGTTGATCTTGAATAATTGTTCTCCAATTTCATGCACAAGTGGAACGAGTAGAAGACATGTTAACTTATTATTAAATTTAAATATTGACATTATTCAATCACTTGATGCAAAATTAGGGGTAAGTAGGGTTTAATTTACATTACTAAAAACGTATATAGTTTTTTAGCTTCGTATTTGATATACTAATCAAAAACCAATTTACTTGCTTCATTTACATTACTTTAATTTTCATTTTGACTAGTATTACATGTCAGAATAAGAAATTATTTAGGTTAGAATTTGAAAATTTATTTTTCTTAATGCCAATGTCAATGACACTATGCCACTAAGATTTTTTTCCCAATCAAATACACCATAAGGATGTATACATATAAAAACATATATAATGACCCCTTACAAATATACATTAACAAAATCACCTGCTCAAGTTGAACACCCTAACAAATTGAACAACAAAAACCCAATTCCAACAATAATAAGAGCAAATGAAAAATATTAAAAAAAATAAATCTGGAACTTTTTGTAGATTTTTTCTTCATTTTTCAAGTTATATTTCTTGATTTTATAGAAAAATCATTTTCCAAAAAATAATAGTGAAAAAAATCTAAAACCTTTTTATAGATTTTTTTCTAAAATTTCTCTCATGTGTGTGTAAGTGTATATATAATGTAAGTTGAATACAGATTCTACTAATATCAATCCTAATTTTCAACAATACAAAATCACTCCCAAATTCTCAATTACTCAGCATATAAATTCGTCCACAATTTTAACCCTAATTCCATATCAATACTTATTTTAACTTATCAAAACCTAATTGTAACACAAATTCAAAACCCTTAAACCTGTGTAATTGGTTTTGTAAAATTGGTTTTGCCTCATTTTCCCTAACCATTACATTTGTCCTAACACATACATATAGACATACACACACACACACACACACACACACACACACACACACACACACACACACACATACATATACATATACATATACATATACGTATACATATACATATACATATACGTATACGTATACATATACATATACATATACATATACATATATAAAAACACATACTCATGCATGCAAAAACATATACATACACATGCATTTACATATACACACACACAGAGAGAGAGAGAGAGAGAGAGAGAGAGAGAAAGAGAAAGAGATGTACCCAAGTTAGAGAGTCGGTTTTATGGTGGAGGTGACTTTCGATGGTGCCTTTTTCTATCTGTGAGAGAGAGAGAGAGAGAGAGAGAGAGAGTTTATTAAGATAGAGAGAGTTCGTAGACCACACACACAGAAAGAATGGATTGAGTGTAAATGAAAATAAAACCCTAATGGATTCTATTTATACTTGAAATTGGGTCATGGTTTTGGATCATGACCTGGTATGTAACCAACTTGGATAAATCTAAATGGCCACAGCCCAAAACCATAACCCCCAAAGGTCACCAATAATGGTTCATGGTCACCAACTGAGACCTCCTTCTATGACCATTTTGAACTCAAAAATTATCATGGTACTAGGTCACAGTTGTGAATCGTGACTATATCTCACACTAAATTGTCACAATGGGTTGCTATTGGTTATGGTTTTGGTCTATGACCCATTATACCACCATTTTGGCACCATTTTTGCCACCATTAGGGTCATGGTTGGGTCACGGTTCTAGATCGAGACCAACTGTTAGTGTAGGTCACCCCTAGATAGGGTCATATACTAAGTCACGATTTGGAAGGATTGGTCACAGATTTTGACCATGACCACCATGTCGTGACATTTCTAATTTTTGCCATAGCTTTTACATTATACATACTCAATTTAAGTCCTAATAATTTTAGTCCCTTACATAAGACATTTCCCCAAGTTTACACTCCCATAGCTAAAGCCTCCTTTCAAGTGTATACTAAACCTATATCATACACAAAAACATACACTATTTGATGTCTTCTTATATATTCTTAGGTTGCTAATCCAAAACTACAACAAATAAGTAGGGACTTAAGACCGATCCTTAGTGTATACAGACTTTAATGGAAAAATCATTAGTTTCTCAACAAATAATTTTTTTTATCTACTTTGGATAATTTTGATATAAATAATTTTTGATATAATTTTTTTATCTACTTTGAAAAATCATTGTGTTATTGTACATACTTTGGATAATTTTGATATAATTAATAGGGATTTTTTTGTCTGTAAGTTCCACTATATTAAATCTCTAGAGAATCTATCATAAGCCTTTTCTAAAAATGTAAAAAATATGTGAAAATTTGTATTCTTACTTCTCCACTTATCCATTTATTTTCTTAGTAAGTAAAAGGCCAATGTGGTAGATTTACCTTGTATAAATCAAAATTGGCCGTCTGAGATTGTTGACTTATTTTTTAATATTTGTTCTATAATTTTCCCTTAATTTCACAGTGTAACTCAATAATTTAATCTCTATATAATTTTTGCAATTGTGTATATCTCTTTATTTTTATACAATGGTATTATGGTGATTTTCCTCTAAGAAAGAGAGTCCCCTATAAGCAAGGATTGTATTCCAAGAAAAACAGTCCAATTTTTATATTTTTCAAATTTTAAAGATTGAAACTTTAAACAAATTTAAACCCAATTATACTTAGCACCGATTTTAAACATTTTGTTGTGAAAAAATGATTTACCCAATTTTGTCTTTAATCCTAAAACATTCATCTAAGTGACAACCAGATAAAATAAATAAATCGTCCACAAGATGTCGATGTACGAGGAAAACCACAAAAGGAAAAACCTCGGATGGCGCAACCAATAGATCACTATGATGCGAATTAGAAAAGTCGGTAGTAGACTTACTCAATGACTAGATCTCCACAATCCTTGACTCTCGTCAATCTTTAACTACTCTTATATAGTGCAACGCAGGAGCCTAATCATGGAAGATTTCCATAGCATACTAGTCCTTGAATGTCTCGGTATCCACCAATGATGCTCAACAACCGTCTACGGGTTAGAAACGTAGAATCCATTGCTTCTTCACCATAACACCACAAGCATGGAGTCCAATGTATGTAAAAAGCACGTACGAAATCCATTGCATGAAACACGTTATCTTCAGATATAGAGCATCAAAACTTAGTGCCCAAACTAAAGATCTAAAACCATATGTATATGAAGAACTTGGATATTTAAATTTAAAGGATGAAACAACGGTTTTAGAAGTTTGGTAAATAAATAGGAAAACATTTTTTGCCATAAGTTCTTAAAATTTTTGAGTCCAACACGCCTTAAATAAAAAAACACGAATTTTAAGGCGATGATCTCGTTCGAACAAAAACACAAGGTCGATTGAGAGAAAATATGAGTTTTATTTTAACGACATTAAATCTCGTTCAAAACGACAACTCAGATTCGTTCGAACATGCTTCTAATGACCTTCCGATGACATGGACTTCGAAGCTCATTCCAATGAGATTTAATTTTTTTTTCTAATGAGATCCGAATTCATCCAAATGAAAATCAATTTTGTTTTAATGAGTTCTCATTCTAATGAGATAAAAACAAAAAAAACATTCTTTTAATAAAAAATATTTAAAAATAGTTCGAAACGATTTTTCGTATAAAAACAAACATCCTTAAAAATACCCAAGGACCCATATTCAATATGCATTCATACCCGTGTGATCCTAAGTAAACGTGAATACAAACTTGGCACGATAAACTGGGCAAGATGTACCCGATGTTTAAAGCTTGGCCACTATGTCTTCATCAAACACGTCATAGGCTTATGGGATCAACAACACAAAGCATAACCAATGACTAAAATGTTTTGTCCAAAATTAAGCCAATTACATACAAATTGACTCGATTGGAAATGTGTCCTTACAAATATCCCCCTCTGATTATTCCGGGACAAAACCAAAACAAAAATCCGATAAGCTGTCAATCTCCCTAAAAAGACTTATTCCCTAATCCTAAAAAGGAAAAAAAGAGTACAGACACTTGACAGACACACAAATTGAGTAACTTTGCTTTTCTTGAAAAACTCTGTCACATTGTTATAAATTTGTAACCTTGCACAATTAAACACATCTTCAAATGGAAAGAGAATATAACAAGTATAAATCAACAAATGAATAAACATGTAACAATATCTAAAATAATCTCAACCTAGATAAGATGTCACCCCTAAGATAAATATATCTTAATCATGCAAGGAAATATACTATATCTTGCCCTTTTTGTTCAAGAATAGGTAAAGCAAGATAGCATAAGGCAATTATCCTCCCTAAAAATCAAATCTCCCCCTAAATATGTGATCATAAGATCCTAATTTTCAATATAAGGAGAAGGGAATAAAGTATGTGATAGTTTAAAGTGAATAACCACACAATATGGAAACTCAAGCACAAATAATCCGCACCATGATCAAACAATATCAATATCAATATCAATATCAATATCAATATCAATATCAATGCTAAAGGATACCAATATGAGTAAGCAATGAAGTATGATGCCAATTTTTAAATTACCAATTTGAGAAAAGGAATTCTAATGCACCCAATGAAAGATAATAATATGAGCATATATCATGTCAAATAAAATCTAAGGATAAAGTATATGGAAAAAATGGACTAAATGCAAATCGCAAAGACTCAAAACACAATACCATATATAATATATGCAAAATATACCAATGAAAACCTGACACATATATATAGGTATAAACAACCAAAAAACTTGACACCAAATAAATAAGATTTACACACTAATATAGTATCAATATGTGTAAATATGTGGGATGGAATGAGTGGGCATGAACTAGATACAAATGAATTGTGACCCAAACAATCAAATATGCTCAAGAAGTTCTAATTGATTGCAAACTCTTTATCAAACTAAGATTTAACCTCAAGTGGCAAGATAAAGTGAACTTTATGAAAAACAATCACAATACACACACGCTTATAATATTTATGAGACTACAAATCTCTAGCGTCATGACAAAATAAGCACAACTAGGATTCATTGTGCAAACCCATTGATCTTAAAAAAACATCCTCAAAAGATTATCATATATCATATTTTCTTTTCTTTTCTTTTTTCAATTCTTTTGAAGCTATTGCTTTTGAAAGATCATGCAAACTAAGCATGTTGGCCTTTGATAATTTTTCTTTTTTTATTGCCTTTAATCTTTTCATTAGGATCTTGCCAAAAGTGGATTTTCCACAAAAGGAGATTTGCTCCTCTTGTACCACTTCCCATAGACTCTCGTATTTTTCAATACTAAATAAATAAACTAACGTGAAACGGTTCTTACATTCATAAATCCCCCATACTCACAAAATATGTTGATGACAAGAATGATGGGAGAATATCTCACAAAGCACAAATATACATGTGAAGTTAACATTTAAAAAACTTGTGCATGTGTGTGTCGAGGCATATATAAAGTCGAATCCATTATGAAATCAAGTTCGAAAAAATTCTATGCAAACATGATTAAGAACAATCTAAGTATCTACAATCACAACCAGATGTCCTAGATGCATGGAAAGCACATAATGAATTGGATTCAAACACACCAAAATGCCACACCAAATTGTAAAACTAAATTACACGAAAAGAAAAAATCTTTATGAGTTTTTTAAAAAAAATTCAAAATAAAATACCAATTTTTGAAAACAAACTCTAACTCAAAAGACAAACAAAATATTTTTATATTTTTCAATATGACTCGATAAAAGAAAAATTAAAATACAAAAGATAAACATGTCATAACACTACCAACCATATATCATGACGCACATATTAGAGTATGACTAGCAAAATCACGCAAGCAATCACCCATAATATACAACACACGAAGAGTGACGTGCAAGCATACGAGAATTACCAGTCAAAGATTTAATGCCTCTAAAATAGATTTCCTAAACCAAATAGATGTATACCTAGCACATAGGGTTTCAAGAACTAACTAAAGACTAGACTTTAACTTCCTAGCGTCTTTTCTATGACAATAGAAAAAACCCCTAAGGTGACCTCTTCTACCGCAATGTGTGCACTTATAGACCTAATGTAGAACGGGACCTTTGGGTTGACCTTTCCTAACACCTTGGGATGTGATCAACTTTATAAAATAAACAATAGTCTTGACTTTATCAATAGAAGCAGTATAATTAGGGAAGCTAGTACCATCACTACCAACACTACTCGAGTTTGTTAGATCATATTTTCACTTCAAAATTTTGGACTCGAGCAAAGAATTAAATTCTTCAAGAGTTAGGGACTCCTTCTTTAAATTTTCAATAATTCCTAGAAGGTTATCTTGGTCTCCCTCAATGCAAGCGAGTTTATCTCTAAGAGTCTTCTCACGTGCCCTCAAATCATTAATCAATTTATTATTATCCTCAATGGCACGTAAACTAACCCTAGAAAATTTAGAGTCCTCTAATTATTTCTCTAAAACCTAGAATCTATCCTCACTCTCATTCTTGGACGCTTCGAAAGATGTAAAAGCACGGTTCATGTCCACGGGCTTTTTACGAAGGAAATCTCTTTGAGTTTGAATAACTTGCAATAGATCCATTGCAACCTTAAAGTAGAAATTTCTTTTTAAGGAATTTTAATTATTTTTTCAAACTTCAAATTCAAAGGAGTTAACTTTTCTGCACGATTATGAAACTCATTAAATGTAATACCCCATACTTTTAAAGATATTTAAATTACACTGTAGGCGTAATTTGGTAATTTGAGGAATTGCTGTGAATAGTAATTCTGGAATTTATGACGTGATTTGGTAATTTGAGGAATAACTATGAATAGTAATTCTAAAATTTATGAGTAAAATTAAAAAAATTTAAAATTATAAAGTGAATAGTAAATATTAGTTTTCGAGTGTCGAATTAATAATTACATGGATTATATTTTCTTACGGGACTAATTATATGAGTGAATTATTTTTATTACATGTCGCAGTTGAAGCGACAAAGAAAAATATTTTAATTGGAAACATGCGTATTGGAATGTGTTGGGTTTAATTAGTGAATTTAAGTTAAGTGACGCGGATGGAGATTTCGAGTACGTGGTTGGGTTCGAAATGTACGAGATAGTAAGTATTCGGGGGTAGTGTTTAGGTCCCGAGAATTTTTGGACTAGTAAAGATTCACAATTGAGTACACGAGTCATTTTACAATTGGGTATACACCCAATTTCGAGTTTAATAAGAGGAGAGCCCTCATTTATTCCCCAAATCTTCCCTAAGAGAGAGAAATATAAGAGAGAAGGAATAGAAGAAGGAAGAAGAGAAGAGAGGAAGGAAGAAAAGGGGAATTCCGGCCAAACTTCGCGGGATTCGATTCGGGGTCGTCGGATTTTATCCACGAGGCAAGTGTTTAACTTGCTTTATGATTGAGTGTGTTTATTTCTCATATTATAGTTGGTGTAAAACTATAAATATTTTTGGGTTGGATTTTCGTGGATCAAACGGGTTTTCGGAAGATTAAAACAGATAAAACTTGGTTAATACCCAATTTGAGAAATTAAGAAATTATTGAAATAAATTATGGAAAATTGGTTCTAGGATGACTAGAACCTGTTTGATGTATGTTTATGTTGTTTATTGAGGTTGGATGATGTTAGAAGAGGAGATAAAATCTTGGGATAAGTTTTAATGGTCGGGAAGCTTCTCGGAGAAGAAGCTGCCCAGATCGATCGATCGATCGATCCCTCAGGATTTTTGGCAATTCGGCTTAGTAAATTTAAATGGGATAAATTATAAATTAAATTTATTCCTAGATTGTTTATTTGAGGAAATAAATATACAACTAAGGGAAATTATTCCTAACCATTTAAGGGAGATAATTGGGGTTAGGAATGTACACAAATGGTGTGGCACATAATGTGTGTTTTTAAGGAAAATAAATTATAGAGTGAGGCATTTGGGGTTCCTAAAATTAGTGTGGGGACTTATAAATAATTATTCAAGTGAGGTGTGTACCTTGGGTTAGTTGAAAGTAAAATCCAAGACTTATCCAAAATAGGGGTGTTTGGGAGGAGTAACACTCGGGGTGGTATTTCGGTGGGCAATTTTATATAAGTAATTATGTGCGTAGAAAATGCACTTATATGCCGAGTTTGGTTGAGTAAAATCCTACGGGGTGAATAGGATGAAATTTAGGATACGGACTACAAAGAATTGAGCAATTATCCTATACGTCTATGGATGATGATTATTATAGGTGATGAGATACCTACAGAATCAAGATACATAGTGCGTATGCTATTTAATTATTATGAATTGGTATATTTGGATTATATATACAAATCCTTATGAAGTGATTAAGGAACGATTTGAATATTAAATAAGTGAGTAAGTATTGGGTAGTATTTTAAGCGTGCGAATGCTTATACTAGTACAAATGGGAATATTCTAGGTTATTGGCTATCACTATAAGAGTTTGAAAATTTTAGCCATAATATATTGAGAAGTGATATAGATTATATACATGATGTCGTTAAAGTATATATAATATGAGACGAATAAATATATCGGTGCTATTAGTATTATCATCGTCCGGTGAGAAAATCTAGGAAATAATATATTGAGGATTGGTCATAATCGATAAATGCGTAGGATATTCGAGATATAAATATACTACATATGGGATTTATTATATGGGCTATGCGTATGCCCTGATATTATTATGTATATGGGTTAAATAAATACCTATGGGGATTATGTATGGGTGAGATGAATGCCCATTGTTATTATATGTATAGGAGAGATGAATACCTATCATTATCATATGGTTGTGTAAATACCTCACTGAGGTTATATTTATATAGGTGGAATGTGTACCTATATTATTGTTTATTATGTGTATGACATACCTACCATACTTGCTATCACGGGAGGTCGGCTTTCGGAAGAGTACAATCTTATCTTGTGTGCCTTCGGGGGGATTTAGATTTGCTACCTCAAGAATATAGGACTGTGAAGAACTTATTTTTGAGTCGATAAGTCTGCTGACTATGGGAGTGTAGGTATGTGCGTGACCCATGGATATATGAACTATGTTCGCCTCTAATATGTGTGATTTGTATTGATACGATTCCTGAGTGATTCGGAACGCGTGAATCTTGTGTACGTGATGTACTGGGATTTGATAGCAGAGTATGTGTGCACCGCAGCTTAGCCTAGGGGTCCTATATATGCATATATGTACTGAGAATAACATATATGTATACTTGTGATGTTCCACCGTTGCTTAGTAGATGATAATGACTAAGCTACTTATATTATAGCTCGGTGGATTGATTATTATACTTGTGCGTACAATATATTGTTTATATATGAGATGAGATATCATATAACCCAATCTTGTATAAAAGGGAAAAGAATGAATAAAGTGATATACTACTTCCGGCATATTTATATCCGGATTTATATAAATATGGATCATAGGTTCTAATGAGAACTAAATATATATATACGGGATAGTATAAGATGTGGTATGTACTGAGGGCCTAATGGATCCCGACGATCAATATTGTCACGTAGTAGTATATCGGGGGGGGGGGGGGGGGTTCCTTGTTTGGACTTCGCTTCGTGAGACACACCACGCACGAACGTAATGTAATGTTGGGAATGGGGAGAAGTTTAGTCCTTAGTACTCGAATTTATGAGGATTATTAGAAGATGGGTAAATACATTAGTTAGGCATGATAGCTTAACTAGGTTGTTTAAAATATATGCGATAGTGGTGCACTATTAGAAGAGGGGTGAGGTATATCTCATGTGAGAGAGATACCAGTTTAAATATGAGAAATGTCATATTTTAAAATATGGATTTTAAGAACTTGCTAAAACGTTTCCAAAACTCGAGCTCTGACCCGTTTCTCTATTTTTTCCCTCTCTTGATATATATATATATATATATGATGCCTGGATGATGATTCCTTCGAGTCAGACGTTGCTGCAGCAGCTGTGGATGCAAGCAAGTTTATTGTAGACGCTTCTATCATTGAGATCTAGATAGGAGGTATTGTAGAAACATTCGGGCTGATAGCCCAACTGTACTCATTTATTGTTTTACCGCCTTTTAGTGAGGCATTGGATTTGGTTGTATTATATTGTACCGAGTGTTCGGTTATTTTATTTCCTTTCAGTTATTGCATATAAACTGTTGTGATTGTTTTATTTGAATGGTTTGGTTAAAAAGATTAGTTAATTAAAATTTTGACGCTAGCCTAATAGGATATTAGTAATTAAATTTATTTTCGCCAGTGATGCTGAGAATGAAACATATGAGACTCCTATTTTAATTTGATATTATTAAATTCCTATTTAATATCAAAGTCGTTATCACTAAAAAACCCAGACAACTTGTCACTAGGGGAATCCATCGAGAGTAAAACAAAAAAAACTAACATAAGAGAGAGGTATAAACAAACCACCCTAAACAAAATGAAATAAGGATCTACACAATAACTTATTGTATCGGGCTCTGATACTAATTTGAAAAAATTGGTATCCTAAAAAATTCGTAAGTAAATCAGGATCGCCTGATATTTTAGTGCAACCCACTCTGATATTAATTTCAGAGAGCGAGTCCCCTATAGGCAAGGATAGTATTCCAAGCAAAAAGTCCAGTATTTGTATTTTTCAAAGTTTAAAGATTAAAACTTTAAACAAATTTAAACGCAATTAAACTTAGCATCAATTTTAACCTTTTGTTATGAAAAACTGGTTTACCCAATTTTATTTTTTTATCCTAAAACATTCATTTAAGTGATTAGCAGATAAAATAAATAAATTATCCCCAAGACGTCGATGTACGAGGAAAACCACAAAGGGAAAAATCTCGGACGACCCAACCAGCAGATCACTATGGTGCGGAATTATAAAGATTGACACTATACTTACTCAACGACTCGATCACTACAAGCCTTGTTATCCTTCACTTTTCGATCGCTTCTTCGTAGTGAAACGTAGGAGTCCATCCATGCAAGCTACCACAACGCACGAGTCCACGCATGTCTCGGTATCCACTAATGAGGCTAAACAACTGTCTATGGATAGGAACAAGGAATTGTAACACTATGTATTTCTAAGTATTTGAATTTAATTAATTCAGTAATTAAATTGTTTTATTTTAAATTACGCGAAATAAATAATTTAATTGAATTAAGTAATAATGTACTTATTAAATATCAATCGAGGGTGAGATAATGATTAATATTATGAATTATATTTACTAAGTGAATAGTAAATAACGTATGGAAATTATTACGCATAATAGCGAGTTATATTGGTGTGATTAGATTTGTCTCAACCGGGAGTCGTGTGTTGACTAATTTGAGGTAGAGATGGGATGATTATAAATAGTGACTTGGATGACGATTTCGAGGTCACGAATGACACCAAAAGGGTCAAAATAGTCGAAATAGTATAGCTGGGGTGTCAATTGGGTCCCGGGGCATTTTAGGCTAAATCGACACCGTATAGGGGCGTTTTAGTCATTTGGGAAATGAGGGTTAGGAGACTTAATAATTTTTAAATCCTTTATAAGATGATATATAAGAGGAGCTAGGGTTAGAAACTCAAAATACAACCGGAGTCCATTTGAGAATAAAAGGAGAGAGTCCTTGGAGCTTTTGAGGAGATTCTTGGAGCTTTTCATCTCAATCTTGCACCACAAACAACCTAGGAGTGAGGATTAATAGAGAAGACAATCAAAGACATCACCAAGCCATGAATTCAAACCCTACTGATCAAAGTCAAGTGTTTATATAAAATTTATTTGAAGTTATAATACACAAGTTACTAGGGTTTCATCATATTTTGATTAAAGTGATAATTCTTGGAAGAAAAAAATGATTTAAACACATGTTTGGGTAGGAATTGCATGTATAATGATTTGATATCAGTAGAGGATAATAAATTAGAGATTTTGTGTTATTAACCACGAATTAAATCTGGGTTTTTGATGTATAATGGTGGAAGAACATAAAACCTAGGGTTTTGAGGATTAGATGTTTAAAATTCATTCTTGAATTCAAATTGTAAGGTTTTGATGTTATATTTACATTAGATATCGTCCTAATGCATCTAGAAATGGTTAAGGACAACAAGTTTTAAGTTTGGTGAAGAAATATGTAAGTTATGTGGGTGTTAATGGTGAAATACGCACTTGCATAAGGAAGAAGATGATACAATAGGATTTCGAATCGATTCGGCAAAGTGGCAAATCAATTCGACAAGGAGAATCGATTCGTCCTCCTAGAGAATCGATTCGATTGCCCCGAAAATGTGAAATTTTCCCTTTTAGCATAAAACTCCTAAATTGTTGTCGAAAAAACTTTTAGGACATTGTTAGAATATAATGATGGATTTATTATATTGCAGTAGGCCACGATAGGATTATGACAATTAAGTCTTATCGAGAGAATTAAGACAATGATTAAACAGGATTAAACGATAATGTAATTAATTCGCGAGAATGAGAATGTAATTAGGGGAAAGCGTGAGTGAGCTTATGGCATAAACTAGTAGGGTAAGGAAGACTTAGCTACTAAAATAGAACAAGGGATAACTAGGTCCCTTAGAATAGAGAATATGCTCCATTAAATACGATAGTGACAATAATCGTAAATTTGAAAGTACGGTGAGTGTTCGAGTGATATATACTAAGTCGAATGATGATAATTGGGTTATACGAATACCTACTGAATATATAAACAGGTTGTGTGTATACATATTTTATGATTAATGATATATGTTAACATACCTACGTTGCCTTCTATCACGGAGGTTCCCGCGAAGTGGGCGACCCCACCTTGCCAATTCCCAGGAGGTCTGGATTTGTGCCCCAGAATATAAAACTTAGGGCGCCTCACTATGTGTCATTGATTAGTGTGACCGACGTATCATTTGGGTACGTTAGGTATGTGCATAGCCCAAAGGCTTAGAACTATGTTTGCCTCCACTGCTTGTTATTTGATTTTGGGTTCAAGGAGATGTACCGAACCATTTGTACCTATTAAATATGAGAGGTACTTGGACTGATAGAAGAGTATGCCATGTTTCACGGTGGTCCTTCTCAGAGACGCCGTAATGATATATATTAGCGAGATAAATATATATGTACCAATGTGAATATTCTACTTACGTGTGATAGTAGACAGTTAGATAGTGTATATCTAAAGATTGAATTAAGAAGTGAAACTTAATAGATTGAATAATGATAATATAAGTGAAATGGTAATTTCAACTCTTATAGCGTATGAGAAACGTTAACTAATGGGTGTACTGCATAGGCGGTACGTGAATAGAGCCGCGTTCGTATTCATAAATACTTAAGTCTAGTTAGCTTAGGTAGAATATCTAGGTGGGTAAGTAGAAACATTAGGCGTGCCCAACAGTTGAAATGTGAGGAAACTCAAGAGAGTGTACATGGACCTAACAAGTGTAATCAATAACTGATTTTAAATTATGATAAATAGTTGCCAAATATTTTCAAAATATTTTGGGTTTTAGCGTTTGCTATAAAATCTTTTCAAAACCTTTTAGGTGTCCAGCCATAGGGACACTAGACTTGATAATTCTTTACGGGGTATAGCTACAATGTTGTGGAGGCTTGCAATGGTTTTGATCAGACGCATCATTCCTTCATTCCTAGTGTAGGACCTCTCAACATTATTTCAGTATTTCATTTGGGTGTGTTGCCCCAAGTAGAATTTATTCATTCAGTATTTCAGTTTCAGACTTGTATTCAAATTTTCTTATCAGTTGGATTTATTATTCTGGTTTGGGATTTTTAGCCGATGGTTTATTCGTCGAAACTTTTTTTATTTATTCACTTGAGATGGTTTGGACTCTAGTATTATGTGAATGTTGTAATTTAGTTTTCCACATATTATTATTTGTTTTTTTAATGCAAGATAAAATTTGGCACCAACTTCATTAACTAATAGTTGATTAGTAATTAATTTGGTTTCAACAATGATGCTAAGAATGAACCATTTTGTCAATCCTGTTTTAATTTAATAAAGGCCTGATCACCTAGTGTTTAATTAGGTGGGGATCACAGATGGTAACAGACATCAAGTTCTAGTATCCATAGGATCTGTACGGCTTCTTACGATTTCAACATATCATTCTTTTGTTGTAAAGCCCTATTATTAGGACTGTTGCTTTTATTTTCACGTGTTTGATGTATCGTGCTTCTGCTATTAGATTTTGTATAAACTGTGTACTTATACAATTCGATCTATTTTTAGATGCCATCGAGGAGAGAGTGAGCAGCTAGGGCAGCGACCAGAGATGAGGTGAGGGAGGCTCACTAGGGGCCACAGGAGGTGCCTCAGCCATAACCACCATCAGAGATGATCTCGACGGCCCAGGTGGCAGAGATTATGGCCCAGGCGGTCAATGCAGAGATGATAACTATGGTCATGCATTTCCCATAGCCCCAACCGTAGCAGCCGGCGTCACTGACCATTCAAGTCCAAACATGGCCATTTACTTGGCAGAGAGTCAGAGAGACATTCAAAAAGGGACACCCACCTGAGTTTCAGGGAAGTTATGATGTGGTGGAGGCATGTTAGTGAAAGAAGAATATTCAGCACCATATTGGTGGGAGTCAGTGAACACCACTAAGGATAGAGATATGATTACCACTATCGAGTTTTGGGTGCGGCTCGACCGCAAATACTTTTAACCTGCAGTTGAGTCAGAGATGTAGAAGAAGTTTAGAGAAGTAACACAGAGTGACCACTCGGTAGCTGATTATGAGGAGGAGTTCATCCATCTTAATAATTTTATGCTAGATGAGGTGAGCAATGAGGAGAGGAAGAAAGAAAGGTTTATGGATAGTTTGCCTTGGAAGATCAGGCAGCACTTGATAGGTAACTTCGAGTTGGTGACATATACGGATGTCATCAATGCCGCTTTTGTACAGTGTCAGGATTATCGCTTCCATGCAAAAGGGAGTTGTAAAGCCTAGCCAACAGGTCAAGGCAAATGTGGGTGGTTCCAGCTCGACACCCAACAGCAAATAATCAGTCATCAAGGGCAGGATTCCCAGCAGGGGAGAAATTCCAAGAGATTCAGGCACGGAGGTACCGACCGGAGGGGCAGGGTTACAGATAGGGTCGGTAATGACAAAATTAGCAACAACTTCCTCGGGGCCATTTGGGCCAAGGGAACTACGTGGAGGCCATCAGGGCCGAGGCCAATAGGGCTAAAAATAGAGAGAGTTCCAGGAGCAGTACTTTATATGTGGCCAGTAGGGTCATAAGAGGAGAGATTTCCCACAATAGGGCAGGGAACAATAGTAGGGTTCCCAACAGGGACAATAAGCTCTTTTACACCCTACAGCACCAGCACCATCAGCCCCTTAGCAACAACAGGGACAAATGCACTACGAGCATGTGTATAATGTTCAGGACATACTGATGCCACCTGCACCTCTGGCGCCTCCAGCAGTAGAGGGTATGTTTTCTATTCATGGGCTTGAGGGTAGGATTCTTTTTTATACTAGAGCATCGCATTCGTTTATTAAGACCATATTTGCTAGAGCTTTCGATTTATTAGAGATCGCCAATAGTCTCTTTATGTGTGTAGAGTCACCAATGGATAGTGTTTCACTGATACACTCGATTTGTAGAGGAGTGATATTGTGATAGGGAGAATGAGCTGAGCGGTAGACCTTCTAGTGTTAGACATGGAGGGGTACGATGTGATTTTGAGTATGGATTGGTTGGCAAGATATAAGGCGATGGTAGATTACTATGAGAAGACTATTGTGTTTTCCATTTTGGACAGGAGATGTTCCTAATGGAGATGCATCTTCCCGAGGGAGGGTCGTGCACACACTTATACTACATTGAGGAGGAGACCTCACAGGAGGTAGTGATTCTGTCAGACTTGATTTTGGTCATGAGAAATTTCAAGGCTGTATTCAGGAGATACCTGGGTTACCACCCAGTCAAGAGATCAATTTTGTGATTGACCTAGCACCGGGTACAAGATCGATTTCCCGAGCACCATATCCCATGGCCCCTATAGAGATGCATGAGTTGAGAGATAAAATTTAGCAGCTCTTGGTTTAGGGCTTCATTCGATGGGGTACATCATTATGGGGTGCACCGGTATTAGTTTTGAAGTAGAGTGGAACAAATCGCTTCGCTTGTGTGTGGATTAAAGGGAGCTGGACAAGGTTACAATATGGAATAAGTATCCATTACTGAGTATTGATCACCTATGTAGTTTGAGAGGGGCTTCCTACTTCTCAAAGATGGATTTGAGACCGAGTTATTACCAAATACATATTCCGGAGGAGGATGTTCCCAAGATCACTTTCCTATTGCGATACGAG
Source organism: Sambucus nigra (assembly GCA_949130495.1). Taxonomy (NCBI): domain Eukaryota; kingdom Viridiplantae; phylum Streptophyta; class Magnoliopsida; order Dipsacales; family Adoxaceae; genus Sambucus; species Sambucus nigra. The sequence continues at coordinate 542,612,547 of OX422209.1, forward strand.
TCATATAAGTTCAAGTTGATGTCGTTCGGACTCACAAATGCGCTAGCAGTGTGCATAGATATCATGAACAAAGTATTTTGAGATTTCTTAAACCAATTTTTGATCGTGTTTATAGACGACATCCTGGTTTACTCTCGTACTAAGGAGGAGCACGCAGAGCATCTGCGTAGGATCTTACAAACACTTAAGGACCATCAGTTGTATGCTAAATTTGGGAAGTGTGGATTTTAGCTACGGAAGGTGCAGTTTCTTGAACACATCATATTCGATAGGGGTATTGTAGTGGATCCGAGTAAGGTATCGATGGTTAGGGAGTGGGGACAACCCACGACACCGATGGAGATTCACAGATTCTTGAGTTTGGTCGGGTATTATCGCCGCTTCACTAAGGGATTTTGAAAGATTTTGGGTCCATTGGCGAACCAGACTCACAAAGGGGTACCGTTTGTGTGGAATGACCACTTTCAATTGGCCTTCAATGAGTTGAAGGATAAGTGTAAGGACATGGTTTTATAAATGTTCGTATAGAATCTTGGAAGTTTTCTATGCGTCCTATATCATAGCTAAGTATATCTGATACCACTACATTCGACACGTCAACACGTTCATTGGTGATGGCCTCGATCTGAATTCAAAGTTAGCACGCTCCCACTATCTTCATGCATGCGTAGTGCAACCTCAACATGAAACGTGCGTCTTCAACATTCCCATTACTCCACTCGCATTACTGGTAAAATAATGAATTTGGAGTTTTTAATGGTTATATAATTACTTGGGAATTTTCATAAAATAATTTTTAAGGTTTCAAAATGTTTTCTTTCGCAGAAAGATTTTTTTCCAAGTGTAGAGGAGAGAAAAATTTGTCATTGATGTCGTGCGAGCGATAACACACTATCGTTCAAACGACATGTGGCTATCGCGTGAAGTCGTTCGAGTGACGTGTTCTTTCATTCGAGCGACAACCTTATGTCGGTCAAGCTACGCGCTGCCTCAATTTTCATATAAATAGAAGTGTTCTTCATATAAGTTTCTCAAGTCTTTTGCACCTATGTTTACAACAGAACTGCTTATTTTTCAGAATTCATCTTTTACGGTTTTACCTTTTTGATTCACAAATCCTTCCCAAATACATATGTGAATCTTTATAAACCCTAGATTGATTGTTCTACTCATTTAGAGTATTCTTGTGGAGAAGAAGGTTGTACTCCATTACTGACTTGGAGCTCTTGCGGGATCTCTTATCAACGATAACGAATCGATGCCTACGAGTATTTGCTTATCATTATATTTCTCTGTTATTGTAAGTGTTATGAATTATAGTGAAATAAAAGGTTTTGCCCCTTTGGGGGATTGTTTCTCATATTTGTGATTTTGTGCATGCTTGAACTTATTTTATTCGTCAATCACAATTAGTTGCAAGAGTTAGGATTTTTGGGACTAAAAGTGGAATTTAATTAAACAAGTTTGTCTATTGATTCCTGGTGCACTCTCAAAAAATTATTAGAGCCTATTACACAATTACACCATGTAATTGTTTCTGCAAATTTTTTCTGGATATCAATTTTGTTCTAAAAATTAATATTTGAAAAAGTGCAATTTCAATGGAAAACTTGTATAATCGAGTGCCAATTTTTTACGGGACAAATTATGCATATTGGAAAGCCGGTATGAAATCTCACTTAAAGGCCATTGACAAACGTGTCTGGGTTATGTGTGAAAGAGGGTGGACGTCTCCCATTGTCACTGTAGATAACATAACAAATTTAAAGCTCGTGACTCAATAGACTAAGGATGAAGCTAAATGGAGCACATATAACTCACGTGGGCTTAGTGAAATTTTCAAAAACATCACCCTCGATGAGTTTTGACGCATCATGATGTGTAACACGCCAAAAGAAGTATGGGATGTTCTTCAACTTACCCATGAAGGCACTAATGCAGTTAAAGAGTCAAAATTGCAAAATTTAACTACTCAATTTAAAACAGTCACCATGCTTGAATCTGAGTGTTTTGATGAATTCTATGCACTTTTATCTGATATTCCAAATAATAGTTTCAATTTAAGTGAACACATTCCTCATACTAGATTAGTTAAAAAGATTATGAGATCACTACCTAAGCGTTTTATCCCTAAAGTCACTGTGCTAAATTCGATAGGAAATTTGAGTAGTCTGAAATTAAAATATTTGGTAGGAGACCTCCACACTTATGAAGTTGACATGTTTCCTAACACGATACATCAAAAGATAAAGGGGTAGAACTTAAAGCCCAGGCTAAGAAAAGTGAGGGGTCGATAAGAAAGATAAGTGAGTCGTCTAGGAGAAAAGAGGAAGAGCTATATGATTCTGAGTTTGATTTTGATTTAGACGATTTGGCTTTGTTTGCGAAAAATATCAAGAAGTTTCTCAAATTAAAGAAAATTGGCAATTTAAGAGATAAAAAGAATTTTGAGAAAAATAAGTTTGAAAATAAAAATGAAAAAGATAAAAATGACGCGCCTAAGAAAGATGGGGAGAGATTTTATGAGTGTGACTGTATAGGTCATTAGGCATTTGAGTGTCCTACTAGGTTGAAGCATTAAGGCAAAGGCATGGTTGCTTTAAATACCTCCCTTAGTGACAACAGTGAGGTCGAGTCGATGGATTTTGGAGACGAGTCACCACATGAATGTAACTTCACCGCATTCATGGCTAGTCATCTGAATACTGACACTACATCTCATGACAATGAGGATTCTACTTCACAGGGACACCTCGATAGTGAAAGCGATGCGAGTGAGGGGGGCGATCCTCCAAGTGAGTGCGAAAGTAATTTACGATGCGCCTACACTGATTTATATGTTGATTCTTTTAAAACTTAAAAACATAACAAAGTGTTATCACTTAGGATGATTGCCTTAGAGAAAGATTTAGGAGAGACGAGAGAGAGAGAGTCCTCCATTAGCACTGCCTTGAGAGAGAGAGATATTTTCATAGAGAGAAAGAGTTTGCGTAGAGAGAGAGTCAGTTTAGAGAAAAAGAGAGAGTTGTTTAGAGAAATAGAAAGGGGACTTGACCAAGCAAGTGGCTAGTTATAAGAGTGAGCTCCATTCGTCCCTAGACACTCGAAAAAACTTGAATCCCTTGTAGCCCAACTCACTCATGACCTTCAGAGAGCTCAAGAGGTTAAGGTAAAGATTGAGGACATATCTGGAAAAATGCTCCTCGGCCCTACTTTTAGGTCTGGTGCAAGGCAGGGAATAGGTTTTGATGGTGCTTCCACATCTCATGTGACATCGAAACCAATTCCTGAGTTTATTACGAATCCATATGGCCATCACCCAAAACCCCAAAGAAGAGTTTGGCCAAGAAAAGCAAACCAAGGTCGGCCTAAGATTATGTACTTTTGTACCTATTGAAAAAAAAAAGGCTACCTTAGGGAGTTTTTCAATAGTTTGGGTCGGACACGACTTAATATTTCTCCACCATGTGCCACTAACAATTTTTCGAGTCTTAGAGAAAAGGTTGATTTTCTAGTTGCCACGTCTCAGAGTTTACTGGAAGAGTTCCAATAGATATATTTTTCGTCTGTGGATACTTCTAGAATCCCGACTAGAACCAACAATGACAAGGGAAAACAAAAGGTTACCTCCACTTGGGTACCTAAACATGACGTAAAAGCCCTTGTTGTTCATGTTGCTCTTAAAGCACATAATACCTTTCAGTGGTACTTTGATAGTGGGTCCTTGAGACACATGACTGGTAATGTTTCATTTTTTGCCTACCTAGAGGATCGTAAGGAAGGTAAAGTCACATTTGGAGATGGGATAAATTCTAGCATAATAGGACGAAGTACAATAGAGATACCAGGATTTCCTAAGCTAGAGGATATTTTGTACGTCAAAGGTTTGAAAGAAAACCTTCTCAGCATTAGCCAGCTTTGCGACGCTGACTTTGCAGTAAAGTTTGACCAGAATGAGTGTAGTGTTTATGATCAAGACGGTAAAATTCTATAGCAATGGGTGAAGACATAAGATAATTATTATGGGATTGTGCCCAAGTCCTTATTTGTCTGTAATAATGCCATGATTAATCCTATGGATCTGTGGCATCAATGTCTAGGCCATGTGAATTTTAGAGATTTGGAGAGGTTAGCTAAAAAGGACCTAGTTCGTGGCTTTCCATCACTGGGAAAGACAACTTTCACAATTTTTGGACCCTGTCAGTTGGGAAAGCAAGTATGTAGTCCCCACAAGAAGTTGAATTCCATTACCACTTCATAAGTGCTTGAGTTGATACAAATGGATCTTATGGGTCCTATTCGTACTAAGAGTTTGGGTGGTAAGAGGTATATCCTCTTGATGGTAGATGATTTCTCTCATTACTCGAGTATAGGTTTTTTGAGAGATAAATCCAATGCTGTGGAATGTCTCATGACCAAGTTTCGTGTCCTACAAAATCAACACGGAGTCACTATCAATAGGATACGTAGTGACAACAACATTGAGTTTAAGGAAGCTAAAGTAGATCTTTATTGTGATAGCCTCGAGATCAAATATGAATTTTTAGTCGTGAAGACTCCTCAGCAAAATGGGATTGTTAAGAGGAAGAATTAGATATTTTAGGAGATGGCTAGATTTATGCTTCTAGGTCGTAGAGTTTCTAGGAGATTTTGGGCAGAGGCGGTATCTACCGCATGCCATATGATGAATAGGGTTTACCTCTATACACACACACTTAAGATTCCTTACGAATTGTGGACTGGAAGGAATCCCAACCTTTCATATTTTCGTGTCTTTGGGAGCAAATTTTGCATCCTATGGGATAGATATCAATTAGGAAAGTTTGGCTCCCGTAGTGACGAAGGAATATTATTAGGTTATTCATTGACTAGTAAAGCATATCAGCTTTTTAACCTGAGTAGCTCTAAGGTTATGGAGTCAATAAATGTCGTCGGGCAAGATGACGAATCGTCGACATTTTTTTATTCTATCATTTTGTGTGAGGAGGTTGCACTTCCTTCTGATGATCCCATTATGCCTCCCACACCTAGGGTGGACCCTACTCCTGACTTAGGGGAAAGACCTACTTGGGTTTGAAATATTCATGATCCTACTACCATTTTAAGAGATCCCACCCTAGGGGTCAAGACTCGTGCTCAGCAGGAGAATATGGTTAGCTTTATTTGATACATGTCTAAAGTTGAGCCCAAGAATATCAAGAAAGCACTCAAGGATGAACACTAGATATCTGCTATGCAGGATACTTTACTTCAGTTTAGAAAGAATAATGTCTGGGATCTTGTCCCCCAACCTAATGAGAAGAATGTGATAGGTACCAAGTGGATCTACAAGAACAAGATGGATGATAATGGTACCATTATCCGAAATAAACCTAGGTTAGTCGCTCAAGGATACACAAAGATTGAGGGTGTAGAGTTTGATGAGACATTTTCTCCTGTTGTAATGCTCGAGTCCTTTCGCTTACTACTCGCCATCGCATGTCATCTACGCTTTACGTTATACCAGATGGATGTCAAGAGTGCCTTTCTGAATGGCATACTATAGGAGGAAGTTTACTTGGAACAACCAAATGGATTGAAGACCCTACGCACCCTGATCACATCTATTTTATGAAAAGATCTCTATATGGTTTAAAACAAGCACCCCGTGCTTGGTACGAGAGGATCACTTCCTATATATTAGCCGTAGCTTCATGAGAGGGGGAGTTGATAAGACGTTGTTTGTTAAGAGAGGATACAGTGCTATTTTTATTGCCCTAGTACATGTAGATGACATAGTATTTGGATCCACGTGCTCTCGACATGCTCATAACTTTGAGGAGGAGATGAAGAGTGAGTTTGAGATGAGCATGGGTGGTGAGCTTACATTCTTCCTTGGTCTCCAGGCTCGTCATCTAGAGGATGGGATGTCTATCTCCAAATACAAGTATGCTAGAGACCTTGTGAAGAAATTTGGATTAGACTCTGCTAAGCATGAACGTACTCCGATGAGTACCTCAAGAAATCTTAGCAAGGACACTTCAGGCAAGGACGTAGAGAAGCCTTGTATTGGAGTATGATAGGTAGTCTTTTTTACTTAATTTCCAATCATCCTGACATAGCTTTAGTGTTGGAGTCTGTGCGAGATATCAGGTGTCCCCGAAAGAGTCACACTTTCTCTCTCTTAAATGTATTATCAAATACGTGAGTGGTACTCTCTCATTTAGCATTTGGTATTCCTTTGATACCGATGATCATTTATCCGCCTATTCGAATGCCGATTGGGACAGGGATGCAGATGGATGTAAGATCACTTCTGGTGGGTGTTTCTTCTTTGGTTCTCCTATTGTCTTTTGGTTGAGAAACAAGCAAAACTCCATCTCTTTATCCAATTTGGAGGCTCTGTATACATCCACCGGGTGTTGTTGCATGCAACTTCTGTGGATGAAGCAGATGTTGGAGGATTATGGGATATCACAGGACACCGTGACTATTTATTGTGATAACACGAGTGCGATACATATATCCTATAATCTAGTCCAGCATTCGCGCATAAAGCATATTAGGATACACGAGCACTTTATCCATGAGTTAGTAGAAGAAAAGGTCATATCCTTAACTTTTGTATCTACCGGCCTCCAGTTAGACGATATTTTCACGAAGCCTTTAGATGCCATTAGATTCGAGAGTCTTTACGAATTTGCACAATTGATTGAGGGGTGGTTACCATGTGTAGAATATGATGCATTTCTCATGCTCATATCATATGATTCTTATCTCTAGCTTGTATCATCTGTATCATTATTTGTTTTTGTTTTTTTGTTCTTTTTAGAAAAATACAAAAAAAAAATCTATTTTTTTGAAAAATTGAAACATCCAAAAAGGCCTTATTTTTTATATATTTTTTGAAAAAGTCAAAAAGATTTTCTTTTCATAATTTTTTTTAAAACACAAAAATAGTTTTGTATTTTGTTTACACCATTTATGGGTGAACATTTAAGATAGCCATAGTCACAACTTCATTCCATATTCCACGTGATTGTTTGATAGTGATTTGAGATGCTACATCATTTCATCCACGTGCTCTACATTGTTTGGAGTCATTGAGATGTGATTAATGATATATTTCTACATGTTTGGATCTTTATTTCCTTTATTGCACATGTGCAATGTATTATTTGAGTATTGTACTTGTCTATCACATGTTGGCTTGAGTGTTTCCATCTCAATTCTGTCTATACAACTAACCAAATGCGATAAAACTTGATAAGAAATTAGTGCATTTAAGAACCGTTGTGGAGAGTTTGTGTGAATTTGAAAAACGGAGAAGGGCTATGAAAGGTACTCATTTATCCTTTGCGATTAAGCCACCATTTAAATCGGACCTAGAAAAAATTTGTCAAAAATAGAAGCCCAGGTCTAAAGAGATTGAAAAAGAGTCGAAAAAAATTTCATAGGCAATAAAAAGAAAAATATGCCAAAAAGTGGGCCAATAGGTTTTAGTTCCATCACTTCCAAAGAAAAATAAAAAGCATTATTATTTTTTAGGGAGTTTGGATGGAATATAAAACAGGATTGCACGTCCTTGAAAGTCATGAAAAAGAGTTACATAGTTCTGGACGTTATTGGTGTGGAATTCACTTTGAGCTTTGATTTGCTGATTTGATTGAGTCAATTTCTTATAATTCCACCATTTTAACACCTAAGGAAGATGTTGAGTTCATTAGTTAGGAATATCAAAAATTCATCGTGCGCATATGTTATGGTTGTATGTATTGATTTTTCTATCGAATTTGTTCACATCCCTACATTTTCGCTATCACCGACTTGGTTATTTTCGTGTTCTTTCATGGTGTGATTCTTTTTTGTATATCTTTTTTGTGAGAAAAAATTTGAAAATTTCAAAAAGAGAAATTTTTATTACCATGTGACGTTCTCCATTTGCATTGCTTTGTGTTCTTCCTATTTGTCTATTTGGGGACATCATAAAACAGGGAGAACGAATTATGGGGGAGAATGTTTGTTTGATTAATAATATTTTGCATAAGCTTAATTGATATTTTTTTTGCTTATTATTATATTTCAAACTATTGCGCTTCACGAGTATTCTTTCCTGTCGCATGTGTGTAGGTACAAACTTGAGCATCAGTTTTGCATACCTTGATGATGACAAATAAAGTTAGAAGATGTTAAAGATTTGAAGATAATGAAGCTTATTTGAAGACATGTCATTTAGTATTTCCAATTTTTGGGTTTATTGGGGGTATTAAATTGTATGTCATCTGTTTGAGTTTGGGTAGCATAATTCGGATGGTTTTTATGTGTGTACCGGTATAGAAATAGGGTGATATTTGTAAGGACATGATTTTATAAATGTCCGTTTAGAATCCAGAAACTTTTCTGTGTGTCCTAGATCACAGCTAAGTATGTCTGATACCCGCTACATTCATCACGTCAACACATTCATCTATAACGGCCTCGATCTAAATCTAAAGCTATCACACTCCCACTATCTTCATACATGCGTAGTGAAACCTCCACGTGCAACGTCCAGCGTGGATCTTCAACACTCCCACTACTACACTTTCATTAATGGTAAAATAATTAATTTGGAGTTTTTAATGGTTACATAATTATTTGTGAATTTTTATAAAATATTTTTTAAGGTTTAAAAATGTTTTCCTTCGCAGAAAGAATTTTTTCTAAGTGTAGAGGCGAGAAACATTTGTCGATGACATCATTCGAGCGACAACACACCGTCATTGAAACGACATGTGGCTGTCGCACGAAGTCGTTCGAGCGACGTGTTCTTTCGATTGAGAGACAACCTTATGTCGTTCAAGCAATGCGCCACCTCGATTTTTGTATAAATAGTAGTGTTCTGCATACAAGTTTCTCAAGTCTTTTGCACCTATGTTTACAGCATAACTGCTCATTTTCCAGACTTCATCTTTTAAGGTTTTAACATTTTTAATTCACAAATCCTTACCAAATACATACGTGAATCTATATAAACCCTAGATTTATTGTTCTACTCAACTGGAGTTTCTTGTGGAGAATAAGGTTGTTCTCCATTGCTGACTTGGAGCTCTTGTGTGATCTCTTACCGACGACAACGAATCAATGCCTCCGAATATTTGTGTGTCACTGTATTTCTCTGTAATTGTAAGTGTTACGAATTATAGTGAAATAAAATGTTTTGCCCCCTTGGGTCATTTTTCCTCATATTTGTGATTGTGTGCATGGTTGAATTTATTTTATTCATCAATCAAAATTAGTTGCAAGAATTTGGATTTTTGGGACTAAATTTGGAATTTAATTAAACAAGTGTGCCTACCGATTGCTGATGCACTCTCAATAAGTTGACGTTAGCACTAGTGTTGGCATTACCTAGGAGTGGGGTGGAGTATCAGGTCTACTCTGATGCATCCTTGCAAGGACTTGGGGGTGTATTACAGCAGGAGGAGAGGTCCATAACTTATGTGTTTCTAAAGCTTAAGCCACCTGAGAGATATTACCCCACCCATGACCTTGAGTTAGCAGTGGTGGTATTTGCCCTGGGGATATGGAGGCACTATCTACTAGGGGAGCGGTTTACATTATTCACGGACCATAAGTCACTTTAGTATCTCTTCACACAAAAGGATCTGAACATGAAGCAGAGGCGGTGGCTATATTTTGTGAAGGATTACCAGTTTGATATACAATATCATCTTGGTAAGGCTAACGTGGCAGCAGACGAGTTGAGCTGACGACCTGCTGGAGATTTAGTGGAGGTCTAGAAAGAGAAGTGGAGTGATCTTCAACATGATGATGAGGTCGCCAGAGCGTGTATGGCAGTGTTATCTATCACTCCCGTTATTGTGATGCGGGTAGTGAAAGCTTGGGCAGAGGATAATTTCTGTCAGGGTGTGACAGTTATTTGCTGAGGGTGCGGAGTCTTACTCGATCAACTCGAAGGGTGGTCTACTTTTTAATGGGATATTAGATGTGCATAAGGATGAGTATTTGAGGCATGCTGTGATGACTGAGTCCCATGGTTTGAGATTTGCAGTACATCTTGGTGTGGATAAGATGTACCAGGATATAAGGAGACAATACTGGTGGGTAGGAATGAAGAGAGACATAGAAGAATTTGTCTCGAAGTGTGTTACTTGTCAGGTTGTGAAAGTTGACCATCGGATACTTTCAGGGATGCTATAACTATTGGAGAATCCCATGTGGAAGTGGGAGAGTATCTTGAGGGATTTTATTACAGGGTTGCCGACATCACAGAGGGGTCACGCTTCCATTTGGGTGATAGTGGATCGGTTGACCAAGGTGGCCCACTTCTTACTGGTCTACATCGACTATAAGACAAGTCAGTATGAGAAGCTGTTCATTGCCGAGATAGTTAAGCAGCATGCAGTGTCGATTAACATTGTGTCTAATAGAGATAAGAACTTCGTGTCTCACTTCTGGTAGAGCTTCCAGCAGTCTATGGGTACAGACTTACGATTGAGTACCGCTTATAATCCAAATACAGACTGAGTGGGTTAATCAGATGCTAGACGACATGTTGATGACGTGCATTCTGGATTTTGGGGGTGGATGGGAGCGATACCTTCCATTGTTAGAGTTTATGAATAATAAATCTCATCAATTTACTATTGGCATGGAAACATTTGAGGCATTGTATGGGAGGCCTTGTTGTTCGCTCGCTTGTTGGTTAGAGGTGGGGTACAACAAGTTATTGGGGCCAGAGATGATACAGGATATGAATGCCAAGATCGAGCTGATTCGGGGCTGTATTTGAACTTCTCAGGATAGGCAGAAGAGTTATGCTGATGTCGATTGGATTCACGTGGAGTTAAAGGTTGGGGACCAGGTGTTGGTTTGTGTGTCCCCTATAAAGGGGATCATGAGATTCGATAAGAAAGGGAAGATAGTGCCGAGATATATGGGACCTTTACCTATTATTGAGAGAGTGGGATCAGTGGCATATAAATTGGGATTACCAGAGGATCTTCAGTGGATACACGATGTGCTCCATGTAGCGTCGCTGAAGAAGTACAGGAGGAATGAGAGAGATTTCTGGCACGTTTCACTTGAGGAGATTGATTTGTAGCCAGACGTCTCGTATGAGGAGAGACTAGTGGCTATTCTGGATCATAGTGAGCGTAAACTGTGGTCTAAGGTGGTACCATTAGTCAGAGTTCAGTGGGAACACCACAGTGTTGATGAGTCTACGTGGGAGCGGGAGGATGACATGCGAGAGCAGTATCCAGAGTTATTCACCGCAAGTATGACCTAATTTCGGGGACGAAATTCCTTGGTAAGGGGGGAGTATGTAAAACCCCATATTTTTTAGTATTTGAATTTAATTAATTCGATAATTAGTTTGTTTTATTTTCATTTACACGAGAGAAGTAATTTAATTGAATTGAGTAATAATGTACTGATTAAATATTAATCGAGAGTGAGATAATTATTAATATTATGAATTATATTTACTAAGTGAATAGTAAATAACGTGTGGAAATTCTTACGCATAATAGCTAGTGATATTGGCATGATTATATTTGTCATAACTGGGAGTCGCGTGTTGACTAATTTGAGGTGGAGATGGGATGATTATATAGAGTGACTCAGATGATGATTTCGAGGTCACAAAGGACTCCGTAAGGGTTGAAATATTCAAAATAGTATACCTGGGGGTGTCGATTGGGACCCGGGCATTTTTATGCTAAACCAGCACCGTATATGGGTGTTTTAGTCGTTTGATAAATGAGGGTTAGGAGACCTACGAATTTATAACTCCTTTATTATATGTTAGATAAGAGGGATAGGGTTATAAACTCAAAATACAACGGGAGTTCACTTGATAACAAAATGAGAGAGTCCTTGTAGCTTTTGAGGAGATTCTTGGAGCTTTTCATCTCAATCTTGCCCCACAAACAACCTAGGAGTGAGGATAGATAGAGAAGACAATCAAATCCATCACCAAGCCATGGAATCAAACCCTACTGATCAAAGTCAAGTGTTTATATACAAGTTATTTGAAGTTATAATACTCATGTGACTAGGGTTTCATCATATCTTGATTATAGTGATAATTCTTGGAAGAAAAGAATGATTTAAACACATATTTGGGTAGGAATTGCATGTTGAATGATTTGATATCAATAGAGGATAATAAATTAGAGATTTTTTATTATTATCCACGAATTAAAAATGGGTTTTTGATGTATAATGGTGGAAGGACATAAAACCTAGGGTTTTGAGGATTAGATGTTTAAATCCCGTCTTAAATGAAAATTGTAAGGTTTTGATGCTATATTTACATTAGATATCATCATAATGCATGTAGAAATGGTTAAGGACAACATGTTTTAAGTTTGGCGAAGAAATATGTAAGTTATATGGGTGTTAATTGTGAAAAATGCACTTGCGTAAGGAAGAAGATAACACAATAGGATTTCAAATTGATTTGGCCAATAGGAGAATTGATTCGGCAAGGAGAATTGATTCGGCCTCCTGGAGAATCGATTCGATTGCCTAGAAAATGTGAAATTTTCCCTTTTTAGCCTAGAACTCCTAAATTGTTGTCGGGAAAACTTTTAGGACATTGTTAGAATATAACGAGAGATTTATTATATGGCAGTAGGCTATGATAGGATTATGGGAATTAAGTCTTATCGAGAGAATTAAGACATTGATTAAACGGGATTAAATGATAATGTAATTAATTTGCGAGAATGAGAATGTAATTACGAAAAAGCGTGAGTGAGCTTATGGCATGAACCGGTAGGGTAAGGAAGGCTTAGCTACTGAAATAGAACAAGGGGTAACAAAGTCCCTTAGAGTAGAGAATATTCTCCATTAAATACGATAGTGAGAATAATCATAAATTTGAAGGTACGGTGAGTATTCGAGTGATATATACTACGTATGAATGATGATAATTGGGTTGTGTGAATACCTACTAAATATGTATATATGGGTTGTGTGTGTACCTATTTTATGATTTATGATATATGTTAACATGCCTACGCTGCCTGCTATCACGGAGGTTCTCGCGCAGTGGGCGATCCCACCTTGTCGATTCTAGGGAGGTATGGATTTGTGCCCCAGATCATAAAACTTAGGGTGGCTTACTATGTGTCGTGTATTAATGTGACCAGCATGTCATTTAGGTACGTTAGATATGTGAGTAGCCTAAAGGCTTAGAACTATGTTCACCTCCACTGCTTGTTATTTGATTTTTGGTTCGAGGGGATGTACCCAACCATTTGTCCCTATTTAGTATGAGAGGTACTTGAATTGATATCAGAGTATGCCATGTTTCACGCTGGTCCTTTTGAGTGGCGCCGTAATGATATATATATATATATTAGAGAGATAAATATATATGTACCAATGTGAATATTCTACTTATGCGTGATAGTAGACAGTTAGATAGTATATATCTAAAGATTGAATTAAGTAGTGAAACTTAATTAATTGAGTAATGAGAATATAAGTGAAATGGAAATTTCAACTCTTATAGCGTATGAGAAACGTTAACTAACGGGTGAAGTACTATATGGGCTATACGGGAATAGAGACGTGTTCATATTCAGAAATACTTAAGTCTAGTTAGCTTGGCTAGAATATCTAGGTGGGTAAGTGGAAACATTAGGCGTGCACGATAGTTGAAATGTGAGGAAACTCAAAAGAGTGTACGTGAACCTAACATGTGTAATCAATCACTGATTTTAAATGATGATAAATACTTGCTAAATATTTTCAAAATATTTTGGGTTCTAACCCTTGCTATAAAATATTTTCAAAACCTTTTAGGTGTCAAACCACAGGGATGCCAGACTTGATGATTCTTTACAGGCATGTATGGCTGCAGCACCGTGGAGGCTTGAAGGGTATTGATTAGACACATCATTCCTTCATTCCTAATGTAAGACCTCTCAGCACTATTTCGGTATTTCATTTAGGAGTGTTTCCCCAGTTAGAATTTCTTCATTAAGTATTTCAATTTCAGACTTGTATTCGGATTTTCTTATCAGTTGGATTTATTATTCTCGTTTGGGATTTTTAGCCGATGGTTTATTCGGCAAGACTTTATTTATTTATTCCCTTGAGATTGTTTGGACTCTAGTATTATGTGAATGTTGTAATTTAGTTTTCCGCATATTATTATTTGTCTGTTTAATGCAAGATAAAATTTGGCACCAGCTAAATTAACTAATTGATGATTAGTAATTAATTTGGTTTCGATAGTGATGCTAAGAATGAACCATTTTGAAAATCCTGTTTTAATTTAATAAAGTCCCGATCACCCGATATTTAATTAGGAGGGATGTCACCGGAATCCATCATATCTTTATTGGAATACCATAGGCATGGAGTCCACCGTGTTTAAGTAGCAAGTACGGAGCCACCGCACAAAAAACGTTCTCTTTAGACGCAGATAATCATATGTTGGTACGCATACTAAAGATCTCAACCCATATGTATATGAAGAACATGGATTTTTAAACTCAAAGGGTGAAATAAGAATTTTAAAACTTTGGTAAACAAATAAGAATACTTTTTTTTTGCCAAAAGTTCTTAAAAATTCTAAGTCTAACATGCCTTAAATATAAAACATGAATTTCAAGGAGGGGCTCTCGTTTAAACCGAAAAAAGGTCGTTTAAATGAAAATACCAATTTCATTCTTACAACATTAAACCTCGTTCAAACAACAATCCAGATTCGTTCGGATAGGCTTCTAATTACCATCCAATGACATTGGACCTGTTAAACAGATCTGACGATTCTCATTTGATGGTGTTCAAAGCTCGTTCCAACCAAATTTTAATTTCGTTTTCATGAGATCAGAAGTCGTTCTAACAGAAACTCAAATTCGTTCTAACGAGATCAATTCTCGTTAAATCCAAAAATTATTTTCTTTAAAAAAACGTTTTAAAGTGGTTCGAAATGATTTTGATTTAAAAAAAAACATCCATAAAAATATCCAAGCATTCATACATGAAAGATCCTCGATAAACATAAAAATAAACTGTAATACCCCGTATTTTCATGGCTTTTAAATTTAAGGATTTATTAAATTTAATTGAGATATATTAATTTTATTTTCCGAAATGTTGTTTTAAATATTTACTAGCATGACAAGAGTTAGTAATTATTGGGAATATATTATTTGTTGCATATTACTGGATGAGTATAGTAATATATGAGATTTATTTTTATAATATTGTCACGTTTGAATAAAATGACAATTGTGGAAATTTAAGTCGGGACGCGCCTGTGTCGTGTCGAGATTAAATGTGGATTAATAAAAGTGAATATTTTTAGGTTGTTCGTATGGTCGTTTTGAGTGCGTCAACGCGTCCGGAAGGGTCGATATAGTCAGAAACGTATACCCGGGGGTTTGATTTGGGTCTCGGTCATTTTTAGGCCTAATTAGTACCCCGGGAGGGCATTTTAGTCATTTTGTATTTTTGGGTAATTAAACCCACGAAAATTAAAGGGGTTATATCAGATGTTTAGGTTATCTCCTAGGGTTAGATAACTCAAAACACTAGAACGGCCATTGGAGAGGAGAGGAGAGAGCTCTCGAGGCATTCCAAGGCTCAAAACTCAACCGTTTGCACCGCCGCCACCGCCAACGCGTAGATCGCGAGACGGGGAACGCAACCACACCAAATTCAACACCAAACCAGATTTTTGAAAATCCCAGGAAAGTGTTTATCTTGCTTATTTCGTTGATGCATCTTTCATATTGGTTTAGGAATGATTAGGATAAATTGTATGGAAGAAAAACCCAATTTGAGATAGGAAATTGCATGTAGTGATGAATTAAATGATATTCTGGAAACCTTTTGTGATGTAGAGGATTAAACCACAAAATTTTGATGTTGTATAAGAAGGAAACCTTAGAGCCAATCAGAATAAAGGAGAAAAATCGCGCTTCAGGACCCCCGAACCGGTTCGCATGTTCCTCGAACCAGTCCTCCCCCCAAACCGGTTCGCCCTTGGGTTCGCGAATGTTTGCTGGTCGGGGGTGCTTTTTCTTCCATTCAACACTTAGATTTTTTTTTGTTTTCTTTCCTTTCTTCCTTGGATTTTTCTTCAACTTCAACGGATCATAACTCATCAACCGTAGCTCGGATTTGGCTGCCGTTTCTTCCAGTGTTCTCATTGTTCCAAGCTCTTCAACTTTCCAGTTGACTCCTCCTTCGGGATCTGGCTGCAGAATTACCAAAATGCCCTTGAACTTGCCTTCTTAGCATTTTTTTCATTGTCTCGCTTTCTCTTTTGCGCTGCTTGCATAATTAACCTGTAAAACCAATAAGAGAAGCACAAAACACGAAATACTTGCCAACGAAGATTAGTAGCATAAATGTGCATGAAATCCATATGGGTTACATCACTCGGGTTCACAAATGCACTGAAATTAGGGAAATAAATATACAATATTTATGTCCAATCACGTAGTAAGTTGGAAAAACCCTTCGAATTAAAGTTAGAAACGAACCATTATACTTGATATATAATAATGGGAAAATAAGGATAAATGTCATGAATGTGGGTTATGGGATAAACCTAAATTGATATAATAAAAGTGGTATATTTATATAATTGTGTATGCATATATTATATACTTGTGAAAATCATGCCCACGCTACTTGCTATCCCTGAGGTTGCCGCGCTGGGACGATCTTATCTCGTATGCCTTATGGGGGATATTGACTCGTACCCTAGGAGATAGATATCCTTGGTACAGGCTATCGATTTGATAGTTCAGCCGGTCCTAAGAGACGCGGGTATGTGCCATCCTCTTAGAGACTTGGAATCTATGCTTCACCTCAATATTGTTAGTGTATGTGTTAATACAATTCGAGAGTGATTCCGAATTTGTATTCCCCTTAGTGCGAGTGATACGGGGATTGGATAGTAGAGTATGCCCGCACCATAGTTTTTATTTGGGGTGTTGTTATAATATATATATATATATATATATATATATATATATTATACGAGTATTTAATATATATATGAAGTTCTGGAATTTGGAACTGCCTACTGTGATATGGTAAGTAGGACATGGTTGATGACTCATATTGTAAATACTGTTTTGAGAAAGTATGATATGACACTGGAAAACTTTATAAATTAATAAAGTTAAAACGAGAATTTTGGATACTAATTGAAATATTCTTTTAAAACAATTGTATCGTTCAATTTTAAATCCTGCGAATAACCTAAGATAAGTTAAATCATTGGGGAAAGATAGTGTGATATATGACGAGATAGACCATTGAGAAGGTTAGTGCGATAGGTGTGCACATTAGAAGAGAACTAATATGTTGTTGCATTGGCCTGTATCAATTTAAATACTTGTTAAACGAATTTTTAAATCATATACACTATCGGGCTCTGACGCGTTTCTATTTCATTTTCTCTCTTGTATATATATGTATGTATTACAGGTGCCCAGCCACAGGGGCGTCTTTCTTAGGATCCTTTGGAAGGAACGTGCTGCAACTTAGGTGGGAGTTGCAGGCCACTTGATTAGACGATTTCATTTACTTGATTCCACTTCTATCATTCTCAGTTATTGGGGCATGTGTCGCCCTTTCCCCTATTCATCTGTTTTATTGGGACAATGTGATTCAGTTATTGTAGTCTTGATACTTTGGGATTTATTATGGTTTGGATGTTTTACTTTAAATTTTTATGTTGGGATTAAAATGTCGAATGTTTAAATTATTTGGATTATATGTTCCTGGATTATTGTGGTGTGATTCGTTATATATTAAATTGTTGTAAATAATTAAATCTTGTTTTCGAAATAAAGTTTGGAAAGTAATGTTTAAAAATGGTTTTGACACTTAGCTTAATTAAATAGGGTGTTAAATTTGGAAAAGTTATTTTTACGACAGTGATGCTAAGAATGAACCAACTATTCACCTTGATTTTAATTTAATAAAGGAGGGATCGCCCGGTATTTAATTAGGCGGGGTGTCACAGGTGGTATCAGAGCATCAGGTTCTAGTGTCCTTAGTATCTGTACGGCTTATTATGCTTTCAGCGTTGCTTTGTTTGTTATAGAGCCCTATGCTTAGGATTGTCGATTCCTTTGACAAGATTTCGTTCTCCTGCTATAATGTGTATACACTAGTGAATTCTAATTTCGTTTGAATGTGTGCGTGTGCCAAGTGATGACGGATGTCAGAAGAGGACCATTAAGCATACATCAGGAGGCAGGGCTCAGTTGAGATTATGAAATATATCCGAGGATGATGACCGTAGTCGAGGTCACCTCCATTATGGCACGAGAAGCCAAGACTAGAAAGGCGACTAAGGTGCAGCAATGATTTTCAAATGCTGTTATAGTCAAATGAAGTGCGAGGGTAAACTTACCCAACGTATTACAAAAACGTGTAGAGACTGTCAGTGGGAAATTTTAGAAACGCGAAAATTGTATGTGTTTACCAAAGGAGGTAAAGTATCTAAAGGCTTAAATATAGGACGGAGTGTGGCAAACTGAAAGTGAAAATTTAGAGAAAATTTTCTTGGCTTTCGGGACGAAATTATAATGGTTGGAGTCAACCACCAATTTTAGAAGTGGAATGCTATGCCTATAGGAGAACCTTAGGTACAGTGTTGACCGTATGTTCCTTCCTCAACTATTCAGGATGAGAAGCAAACGTGGTTCTGAACTCATCGCAGGAGGGCATGACAGAAGTCCAATTATGGATATGAATCCTAATCGTTAGCAAATTTTGTATCGAAAGAGGTAGATACTAGTGGAGGAAACGACTCCAAGTGGGAGACCAACTTGTAATAATAGTTGATAATACTCGAGGAGCAAATTCTGATGGACGACCGATTCAGAGGTTGACAATGTCATATTTTGTCAATATAGATGATAACGCTTCTTTGTGGGGGAAGTCAAAGGAATCAAAGAATTTAGTCGAGAATAAGACTGAATACAACGGTGGTGGTATAGCACCACAAAAGGATGTGGATACACATCAGGAAAACCATTTAAATGCTTCAGATAGTTAAATTCTTACCAAGTAATGTTAAATTCAGTAAGTACTATTATAGATAGTAACATGATCTTTATGGCCTAAAAAGCTAAGGGAACAACCGGGATGGCAAACAGGAATCGAGTCTACTAAAGTCCGAGAGAAGGACAATCCTAACCTGGTTAGTAGGACAGGTCATAAGTGGATTATGTGTTGAGGTATTTTGGTACGGAGTGAAATTGCTCGCGATAATATGTTCCAAAGTGAGAAAAAGGGACAAGAATACGGTGCCTAGTAAAGGACAACGATTAAAAATAATTTTGTTTTGGTTTGGGCAGACGTGTTACGTCCGAAAACCATTTGTGCAGTTAAGACGATTGCCAGGATGGAAGTATAAGTTGTATCCTTAGAGGATGCGGCATGTTTATGTGACACGAGCGAGTCACCATATTTTGTTCATTACTAGATTAGCATGTGAGACGAGTTTAATGCATATCATTATAAATGTTACCATTATGTGAATATTTTTCCTTAGTATAGCGGGATTTTTCTTTGGTGCTATCCGCGGGGGAAGAATGAGTATATTAACAGTGTTTTATACTTTATTGAGGTTACTCGTTGTAGTGATGCGATACACGAGTATGATATTATCTTTGTTAAAATGTTATAGAAATGGGTAGTATGATAGTGGTCATTTATTGCAAGGCTATCGGAGTAGTTACATTAGTGCAACACGTTTTGTTTTGGCGAGGCTTTACCTGTAAGAAGGTTGGACTCGCACTTATATTATCTATCCTAGAGACTTTGGAGGAGATAGTGGGCTCGAGATATTCGATACCAATGTATGTATAGACTTTGTCAGTATGATTCAGTATGTACCGGGATTTACCGTTGAGCGAAAAGACTTGACTCGGTATTATGTTTAGCACTCCGGACTTAGTGATAGGAAGAGTGCAGTGTTATATTTATCCTTAAGAGATGTGGGAGTTAAGAGTTATAACGCTAATGTTAGAAAAAGGAAATTTAGAGAATTTCGATCGTATGTATCCGAGGTTTATAGAATGTAATTACCATCAACCAATACGGGACGATAGTGAAATTGGTGAAACATTCTTTGTTAAGGATAATTACGGGAGAAATTGTAACTTTTCTGTCAAGGGACGGAATAAAGGGGTATATACTCTGGACGGAGGACCTAAAGGATTTCGATAATCGACAATGCTAGGTAGTAGTGTATCGGAGGGGTTCCTTGTTTGGATTTCTCTTTGCGAGACATCCCACGCATGAAACTTAGCGTAAGGTTGGAATAGGGAAACGTTTGGTCACTATTCCATGAGTTCGGTACCCTGGTCGAAATGGGATCAAGTAATTATGTATGTAAGTTAGAAGTTGAATTTTGTTTTAAGGTCATTGGAGCTGGATTTTTGTGGTAGGAAAGCATTGAAAGTTATCCCCACGAGTTGAGGGGTGGAACGATGATAAGGAGATTTAAGAATTTTGATTTCTAGGGTGATTGAGAGTACCCAAATGTCATAACCGCGTACAGAACACAAGGTGAATAAAGAATTGGAATGATTTTTAGCATGGATTATCTGGAAAGAACTTTATATTATACAAAAGAGATGACCTGTAATTATTTTGATGAATAGAGCGTTAGTGATTTATTTTGGTTGTTGTACCTATTTGGGAAAATTGTTGTACTTATCTGAGGAAGGTTGAGAATTATTATTCCTCTTTTATTGTCATGGAATTTGAATGCCCTATTCCTTCTATTCCATTGAATTTAGTTAGTCCTACAGATGAGTAGCACGCCGTTCGCTCTCCCAGGGCGGTCGGAGTGTTGCAAAAATGTGGGCATCTTGGTTAACTACAGTTAAAATAGTCCGAGTCGAAGGGACGTGGTAATAGACATGTGAAATATATGTTTGTGGGACTAGTATAACGAAGTGGAAGTGATAGAGTGGATTAAACGTCACATGAGGGGCGATAATCCATACATAAGTGTGCAATTAGAATAGCACGCCCTAACTTGATTGGAAGGCTGTGGGAAGCCATTCAAGAATTGGTATTCCTTGAATAGAGTAGAATTTAATTGTTATGAAGCACACCCGGAGCAGAGTTGTTATTCGTCAAGTGTGAGAGCGACTTGCGCATACAAAGAGTAATGATGTTAGTATAATATAAGAGATCCAGAAGTGCGCTTCGTGGAGAGAAGAGCACAGGTCGGAACTTTCGGCATACTCCAAGGAAGGAAGGGGAGTATTACGTGTCACTTAATATGAGACATTTCAAGGGAAGAATCGATGTTTAGCGAGACGTAGTGAGTAGTCTCTACATGCACTGCCCATAGGTAAGGTTTGGTTGAAAGAGGAGAATCAACCAAAGAATTTTGTGTTTTTCGAAAATTCCTGAAATTGGAAGAGGTTGGTAAAGTCGGTAAAGTTCTTGGATGGGTTGCCATCCTCAAAACAAGATCAAGGGTTTATCCCGAACATGTGAATTAAGTCACCGAGAAGGAAGTGATTGATATTCCTTTGGGTTGGCTTACAATATTAACTAGTATGCCCCAGACTTCCTTTGAAAGGAAGGATCGCGCCAGTGCATGGTCCGGCGCAGTATAAATTTCTGAATCAGGATGAGATTGGTGAATCCCACCTTTGATATGGGATTTCAGGAACCAACGGAGATAAGATTTCATTTCGAGTAGGATGTATCACCCTTAGCCAAGGAATAAGCGCATGGTGATTAAAGATTAGTGGAGCCACGTGAAGGAGATTTTGGAATCTTGGTACGATGATGTCAAGAATGCTCTGTAGAAGCACTCGTACCTGTTTTTCGCGTACGAGGTACTTATTAAGGTTTTGTTATGGAAGAACCTCGACTATTCTCCTTCCGTATGTTTAGAGGAGAGTAGATAATCAGAATTTTTGGATCGATCGAGAAAATATCCGATAACTATGGTGGAATTCCAGGACTGTTTTAGGCAGTCAAGAGTGGTCAAATGTTCGTATGATCTTCTCAGAATGGGAATTTTGTGTATGAAAAAAAACCGAGTAGTTGTCATGTAGTGAGGTGCGGCCTCCTAATGATAGTGAGATAATGGAATTTATAACGTATAGACGTAACCTATTCAAATGTTGTCAGTTGGGAGTGCAATGTGAAGTGTCTCCAATGAGAATGTAAATCAATGTTGCTGTGAGGAAAAAGCTATAGTGATTGAGCGCCGCACTATGCAGATAGTTTGCGTACTGACAAGGATATCCAGAATTGAGCTACCTGGTAGGCCTTATTTTCCGAATTTCGGGACGAAATTCCGTTATTAGGGGGCAAGTATGTAATACCCCGTATTTTCATGGCTTTTAAATTTAAGGATTTATTAAATTTAATTGAGATAAATTAATTTAATTTTAATCCGAAATGTTGTTTTAAATATTTACTAGCGTGACAAGAGTTAGTAATTATTGGGAATATATTATTTGTTGCATATTACTGGATGAGTATAGTAATATATGAGATTTATTTTTATAATATTGTCACGTTTGAATAAAATGACAATTGTGGAAATTTAAGTCGGGACGCGCCTGTGTCGTGTCGGGACTAAATGTGGATTAATAAAAGTGAATATTTTTTAGGTTGTTCATATGGTCGTTTTGAGTGCTCTAACGCGTCCAGAAGGGTTGAGATAGTCAGAAACGTATACGCGGGGGTTTGATTTGGGTCTCGGGGCGTTTTTAGGCCTAATTAGTACCCCGGGAGGGCATTTTAGTCATTTTGTATTTTTGGGTAATTAAACCCACGAAAATTAAAGGGGTTATATCATATGTTTAGGTTATCTACTAGGGTTAGATAACTCAAAACACTAGAACGGCCATTGGAGAGGAGAGGAGAGAGCTGTCGAGGCATTCCAAGGCTCAAAACTCAACCGTTTGCACCGCCGCCACCGCCAACGCGTAGATCGCGAGACGGGGAACGCAACCACACCAAATTCAACACCAAACCAGATTTTTGAAAATCCCAGGCAAGTGTTTATCTTGCTTATTTCGTTGATGCATCTTTCATATTGGTTTAGGAATGATTAGGCTAAATTGTATGGAAGAAAAACCCAATTTGAGATAGGAAATTGCATGTAGCGATGACTTAAATGATATTCTGGAAACCTTTTATGATGTAGAGGATTAAACCACGAAATTTTGATGTTGTATAAGAAGGAAACCTTAGATCCAATCAGAATAAAGGAGAAAAATCGCGCTTCAGGACCCCCGAACCGGTTCGCATGTTCCTCGAACCGGTTCGCCCCCCAAACCGGTTCGCCCTTGGGTTCGCGAATGTTTGCTGGTCGGGGGTGCTTTTTCTTCCATTCAACACTTAGAATTTTTTTCTGTTTTCTTTCCTTTCTTCCTTGGATTTTTCTTCAACTTCAACGGGTCATAACTCATCAACCGTAGCTCGGATTTGGGTGTCGTTTCTTCCAGTGTTCTCATTGTTCCAAGCTCTTCAACTTTCCAGTTGACTCCTCCTTCGGGACCTGGCTGCAAAATTACCAAAATTCCCTTGAACTTGCCTTCTTAGCTTTTCTTTCATTGTCTCGCTTTCTCTTTTGCGCTGCTTGCATAATTAACCTGTAAAACCAATAAGAGAAGCACGAAACACGAAATACTTGCCAACGAAGATTAGTAGCATAAATTTGCGGTAAATCCATATGGGTTACATCACTCGGGTTCACAAATGCACTGAAATTAGGGAAATAAATATACAATATTTATGTCCAATCACGTAGTAAGTTGGAAAAACCCTTCGAATTAAAGTTAGAAACGAACCATTATAATTGATATATAATAATGGGAAAATAAGGATAAATGTCGTGAATGTGGGTTATGGGATAAACCTAAATTGATATAATAAAAGTGGTATATTTATATGATTGTGTATGCATATATTATATACTTGTGAAAATCATGCCCACGCTACTTGTTATCCCTGAGGTTGCCGCGCTGGGACGATCTTATCTCGTGTGCCTTATGGGGGATATTGAATCGTACCCTAGGAGATAGATATCCTTAGTACAGGCTATCGATTTGATAGTTCAGACGGTCCTAAGAGACGCGGGTATGTGCCATCCTCTTAGAGACTTGGAATCTATGCTTCGCCTCAATATTGTTTGTGTATGTGTTAATACAATTCGAGAGTGATTCCGAATTTGTATTCCCCTTAGTGCGAGTGATACGGGGATCGGATAGTAGAGTATGCCCGCACCATAGTTTTATTTGGGGTGCTGTTATAATATATATATATATATATATATATATATATATTATACGAGTATTTAATATATATATGAAATTCTGGAATTTGGAACTGCCTACTGTGATATGGTAAGTAGGACATGGTTGATGACTCATATTGTAAATACTGTTTTGAGAAAGTATGATATGACACTGGAAAACTTTATAAATTAATAAAGTTAAAACGAGAATTTTGGATACTAATTGAAATATTCTTTTCAAACAATTGTATCATTCAATTTTAAATCCTGCGAATAACCTAAGATAAGTTAAATCATTGGGGAAAGATAGTGTGATATATGACGAGATAGACCATTGACAAGGTTAGTGCGATAGGTGTGCACATTAGAAGAGAGGTGAGAATTTCTCAAGAGAGTGTCGCACTAATATGTTGTTGCATTGGCCTGTATCAATTTAAATACTTGCTAAACGAATTTTTAAATCATATACACTATCGGGCTCTGACCCGTTTCTATTTCCTTTTCTCTCTTGTATATATATGTATGTATTACAGGTGCCCAGCCACAGGGGCGTCTTACTTAGGATCCTTTGGAAGGAACGTGCTGCAGCTTAGGTGGGAGTTGCAGGCCACTTGATTAGACGATTTCATTTACTTGATTCCACTTCTATCATTCTCAGTTATTGGGGCATGTGTCGCCCTTTCCCCTATTCATCTGTTTTATTGGGACAATGTGATTCAGTTATTGTAGTCTTGATACTTTGGGATTTATTATGGTTTGGATGTTTTACTTTAAATTTTTATGTTGGGATTAAAATGTCGAATGTTTAAATTATTTGGATTATATGTTCCTGGATTATTGTGGTGTGATTCGTTATATAATAAATTGTTGTAAATAATTAAATCTTGTTTTCGAAATAAAGTTTGGAAAGTAATGTTTAAAAATGGTTTTGACACTTAGCTTAATTAAATAGGGTGTTAAATTTGGAAAAGTTATTTTTACGACAGTGATGCTAAGAATGAACCAACTGTTCACCTTGATTTTAATTTAATAAAGTAGTGATCACCCTGTATTTAATTAGGCGGGGTGTCACATAAACTCGGCACGATAAACTCGGCACAATGTATTCAATATTTGAAGCTTGGCCACTACGTCTTCATCAAACACATCATAGGCCTATGGGATCAACAACATAAAGCCTAACTTATGAATAAAATGTTTTGTCCAGAGTTAGGCCAGTTACCTACAAATTGAATCGATTGGAACTTTTTCCTTACATCCTCCACTTATTTGGCAACGTTTTTTCTCTTAAAATTTTATTTAATAAATTTCTTAACCACCATACTATGACATCCTGCGTATTTTGACTAGGGATGATCAGTCCTTTTATTAAAATAAACAAGAATCTTATTTCGTTCATTCTTAGCATCACTATCGAATTTTTTTTAATATACTAGCCACCTATGTTAAATTAAGTCGGAGCCAAATTTTATATTTTATTAAAATGAAAACACGCGAAAAATAAATGAAGTAACAAACCATCCACAATATAAATATCTTAATCCAACACACGATAAATAACTAAATCAATAATGCCTAATAAACCATCGGTTCTCAAAACAGGTCCAAATACAAGTCTGAAAGAATAAACTGAAACCAAAAAGTCTAGTTAATAAACTAAGTAATAAATAGTTTGAAGGGGAAAAATGCCCAAATGAAATACTTAATGAAACTCCTAAACTAGGAATGAATAATTGAAGCGACTACCTCAACTCGTGCAAGCCTTCACAAGTGTTGCAACTATGCGTCCCTAGAAAGAATGATCAAGCTTGGCATCCTTGTGGATGGACACCTAAGAGGTTTTGGAAAATAGATTTGACATGGGTCAGAGCCCAAGAAAACTATTTGAAACATTTTACAAGTTTTTAAAGAAAATTATAAATTAGTTATTAGATACACACGCTAGTACAACGTACACTCCCATAAGTTCCTCACCTCTCAACGAATGTGCAAACCTAACATTTCCTACCCACCTATGCTTTCTAGCCCAACTAGATAACGTATCTAACTAACCACAACAGGTCTAGTTAACTCCTATTACACATACACCATGCTATCACAATATCAATAATTAATATTTCTGGCATACTATTATTGAGTCCTTTATTTAAGTCTCTCTACTTAAATTACTTTTAGATATGCACAATCTATCGTTCTACTATCACACACAAGTAGATAAATCACACTTGTATATATTTATCACACACTTAATATATACAATTATAGCATCCCTCGGAATGACCACCGTGATGCTAGCATACTCTGCTACCATGTCCATGTACCTCTCATACCAAATCAAGGACTACCGATTCAAAATGTATCCTTAAACCCAAAATCAACCAACACACAATGAAGGTGAACATAGTTCTAAGCCTTTGGGCTAAGCATATACATAACGTACCCAAATAACCTACCAGTCCCACTAATACACAACACATAGTGAGCCTCCCTAAAGTTCTATGTTCTCGGGCATAAATTTAGACCTTGCTAGAATCGCCAAGGTGTGATCGTCCTCTGCGCGGAACCTCCCGTGATAGTAGGCAGTGTAGGTATGTTCATAAACAAAATAAATCACAGCATAGGTATACACATGACCTACATTATATCTCGTATGTAGTATTTATCTCTCTTAAATGCTCAACATACGAATATTTCTCTCATAACATTTGTTCCATATTTTTTGGGCATCACTCACTACCCAAAGGTTCCATCCATCCCTTATCTTAATTCAATAGTTATACATCTCTACACTACTAATTTAAGCCTTAGGTTATCGTTCCCTCTTCCCGTAACCTAAATCAGGAATTCACAATACGTCACTCAATCGGTTAAGCCTCTTTGGTCCAAGTCCCAATTTTCTCTCATTAAGGATACCCAAACCTTAATCACGTACCTACTGACCTCCCCAAAGTCCTTGAACAAATATTAAACTTATCCTAAAGTTTTTCCATAATTAATCTATTAAAAATTTAAACAAATAAATTCTGGGTATAGCAGGTCACCCGAACCGGTTCTAGAGTAGGGCCGAACCGATTTGAGGCTGAACTAGTTCTTGTGGATAGCAGAACCGGTTCGAAACCCCCAACAGTCTATCTTCTTCCCTGTTACGAGTTTCCACCATTTTTAACCAACACGACCCCCATGAATCGTACCCAAGCAGTCATATAATTTGTCCCAACATCAAATATGAGTATCTAAACAAGTTCTAACGAATCTCTAACATTAAAACATCATTAGATCCATAACTTTCAAGATTTATCAAGGGTTTTCTACACAAACACTACTTTCCAATTTTTATGAATGTACTTTATAAAACCCAGAAATAATTTTTGCCTATCATCACAATAATTCGATTTTGTATTTCTTAACCCTGAAATCAAATCTCTAACATTTAATCCAATTAATACATGAATTAGTTCCATTATTTATCACAAAACACATGTTCATTCTAGATTTCATCAATTCTACCATGGGTATTATAACCTCTTTAAAATCATGCAAGATAAACACTTGCCTTTGCATTAGAAGGTCTGATTTCAAGTTGTGTGTGACGAGGATGCCTTTATTTCCTTCCAATTGCACTCAGGTGGTAAAGGTTATGCAAGAAAGTGCAAAATCTCCAATAACCCTCCCTTTCTCCTCTATAATGGCCTCCTCTTGATTACTTAGGGATTAGAATATGCTTAGCTTTTGACCCAACTAATTAGAATTGGGTTTATAATCCCCAATCCCGAAATTAGGCAAACGGGTCAATCTCAATTGACCCGAATACCCCTTTGTAGGCTCGATTATGACTAAAAAGGCCCCGGGACCCAATTACTACCCCCCGAGTACACTATTTTGATTATCTCGACCCATTCGGAATCAATCGTGACCTTAAAATCACCATCTGAGTCACTCTACAGTAATTTCCTATCTCAACTCCAAATATTCTACACGAGACTCCCAGTTGAGATAAAATACTGCCACGTCACCATCACTCGCTATGGTGTAAAATAATTATTTTCTATTCAATTACTAATTGAATAAATAAACATCAATCATTATCTCCCAATTGATATTTTAGTCAATCACATAATATTTATTCCATTTAAATTACTTCACGCGTGTAACTTAAAATAACCAAATTAATTAAATTTTAATACTCAGAAATACGAGGTGTTACACCTACTCCTATATTTTCCATAGTTTTCCAAACCTATATGGGTGATATGCCTAATATAGTCACTATGGCTGCAGAAACCTTGATAATAAGCCACTATCTGGGAAAAGACAGGTCGAGACCCCATGTGCTTCTAGGCCTCGTCCCAAATAGGCCATGATAAGATTTAGCCACTGCCTTGGCTCAGACAGGCCGCGACATCCCTTTAGGCACTTGACACTCCCTGGGTACAAACAGGACACGATACCTACTACAGACTTGGTCACTTGACATCTATCCACATTCTAGAAGGAGTCCAGGCTCATCTCACTTATCCACATGTCACACGCTTCAGGCACGTGAAACCACCTTTTGGACCTCTATAAATAAAATCCACCACCTCACTATTAAGAAGGTATTTCACTTGGTGAATCCTTGCCAAAATATCATATCTCTCTCTCTCTATAGACCATCATACTTAGGGGCTCACCCCCGGCCGTAGCCACTATAACCTACTCTTATAGTCTACATCCAGGCTACTAGCCTAGCTAATCTCGTGTACCCTCTTACCCTATCTTTATCTTGTACACCTATAATGGCACGTAACTCTGTATCACCCATTGTATACTGAGAGTAGTGAACCACAGTGGACTAGGTTCATTTTATAGCCGAACCACTTTATATTTTGTGCCATTTTCCTTATTTTTTGTTTTACTTTTATTTTACACTTGATATGATGTCGAGAAGGATTTACGTTCTATTTCTCGTAACAACATTTTAGCGCCGTCTGTGGGAACTAAGGTATTATATCTGGTTTCCTTTTTGCA
The DNA here is from genome assembly GCA_949130495.1 of Sambucus nigra. NCBI lineage: Eukaryota > Viridiplantae > Streptophyta > Magnoliopsida > Dipsacales > Adoxaceae > Sambucus > Sambucus nigra. The sequence goes on from OX422209.1 coordinate 542,641,813, forward strand.
TTTTAGGGTTCCTTACACTTTATTTATCTACGAGGGCCCTTTGGCTACCGTCTCACGAGTGGAATTTTAGTTGTGGGACTCGAGTTTTTGCACATAGAACCCCTGAAGGGGATTATTCTTTTTCAGATCTGTTCGTCGGTCTTCTTTTTTATGACCCTAGATCTATTTTCTATACCCCAATTATGATACCTTGCCCAAATAGTGTTTGAAAGAACAAAAGGCGATAACCTCATAATGGTGGGTAACTAGGGAAGAGTTTTATCTCTTCATTTTGCTCTTTGCATCCATAATCTAGGGTTTACTATTAGATTTATGCTATTTTTTTCACCTAATGGTTGTTTTTCCCTTGTTAGACCCTTAGCGAGCATATTCTGTAAATTTTCAATGAGCTAAAATCAGATTTTGGGCTTAACTTTAGGATCACACCCTTCCCTGCCTCAAGCAGGATGCAACCTGGTGGTTTAACTATATGAATGTTGCGGCCCTCTTAAAGCAGTTGGTCAATACAGCTTTTACAGTTCCCGAGAAAATTAGACTTATTGCAAAGTGTCCTTAGACTCAATTATGGGGGAAATTCCCTTGATAAGGCCACTACAGCACCTCCATATGTACCTCAGGCCGCGACTGTATCTGTATAATATTGTAGATATTCAAAGACTGCATCCTTGTTACTATACTTGCTTCATTATTTGCATCTCTTAATTTCTCACCATTGTTCAGTTGATCGCAGAATATATATATATATATATATATATATATATATATATTAAAAGATTAACACTCATAAGAAATGAAAGGAATCTCTGGATCAGGTTCACAGCAGAGTGAAGAGATAGCCCAGCTACTGAGCTACCTAAACCATCTGTATGATAGCCAAGACTCCCTTCAGAGCCATGTCAACTTTTTGACGCAGAGGTTTTTGATGTTGGAGTCTGTAGCCTTCACTCCAACACATATTGTAGGACCAGAGGCCGCATACCCCATGCCTATGACCGTAGCAGCATAAGCAGCAACAGTTGCGACCAAATCTCAAAAAAGGAAGATGGAGAAGCCACATAATAAGGCTATGAAAGCTACACCCCTCTGATCTACAACCATGTAGATATTCTAGATCCCATCAAGAGAGACAAACTACTCAGGTGGCCTGAGAAGGTGAAGTTACCACCCCACAAAAGAGACTGGGTCAAATGGTGCGGGTTCCATAATGATCATGTCCATGATAGCAATAACTTATTCTCCCTAAAGAACGAGGTGTAAAGGCTGGTTAGGCAACAAATGTTGTAGCGGTTCATAAAGGATGCCTAAGAGATGGAACCGTTGACTGAAAGGCCGCATGCTTAATTTATGCCTTAGTTTCCACTTTTTTTTTCTAAACTCCTTGTGTAGATTTTACATTCTTGTTTTGTATTTAACTTGAAAAAAAAAATATCTCTATATATCTGAGAATGACAATTTTAGCCACATCTTAATTCTTGACCAACTCATTTATAACCTTGCAAAATAATCCTTGTCTTTGATAGATTTGACAAAAGAATCTTTATGACCAATTATCACGAAGATTATTTGTTATGAGAGGAAGAGTCTATGGAGGACAGGGGGTAATGACCTTAATTGGCATTTAACACCCTCCATATTGTGAAGTCTTTCGAAGTTCAAAATGCTTGACTTATCCGCGGGGGCTTATAAGGCTCGTTCTTCGCTTTTGGGATGCTTGAATTTTTCGCGGGGGCTTATAATGCCCGTTCTCAGATTTTGGGATGCTTCACTTAGCCGTGAGGTCTTATAATGCTTGTTCTTATCTTTTGGAATGCTTTACTTAGCCCCGGGGGCTTATAATACCCCTTCTCAGCTTTTGGGATGCTTCAATTAGCCATAAGGGCTCATAAGCCCAGGTAGGGATGGCTTGATATATATCTGATTCTAGTCATAGCATATTGATAACAAACTTAGCCTGGAGAGGCTTGATAGTTCCACCAAGAAAAGAAAAGACGACATATAGATAAGGAGCGAGTGCCAAAGACATATTTCTGCGGCAATGGGAGATAATTCCTAATTTCTCACTATCCAAAAATTACTGCTATCCTCTTAGAAAGTCCTTAGAAGATAACAAAAAAGGAAGGTGCTACAGTAAAATTAAAAGTGGGCCAATGACTTAATTGTCCAATGTAAGGGAATTTGTTCCCAACTATCCATCTATCCTTCATTTCTGCAGTAGCATTTCTCATCAAGTGGGCCAAGGAATTTAAAGTCCACGATAGGCGATTGTTTCCTAACTTCAAAAGAAGAGGTTCTATCATTCTCCAAGTCAGTCTTATGAGTAGACTCCACATCCCTATAGAGTTTGAATAGGCCTTCATATTTTGACCTTTGGGCCATAACAACATTCGTTTCATAAAGTTTAAAATTTATATTAGTATAAAGAAATAATTGTCAACAGAAAGTGAACAATGGAATGTACTTACCCATAGCAGACTGTGGAGGGCATATCCTTCCAAGTTCTCATGGTCCTCTCCCACTAGACGACCGGGATCGATAGCGTTCGTAACCTTTCTCATCTTATTAACCGCCTTGGAATTTGTATCATATGAGGAATTGGGATCAGGGTTCCTTAATTAAGGCCGCGAATGACCATCAGGACCCACTCCTGCCCTGCTTTGAGGTGTTGGTAGGTTGACATTGACCACCACGATGTTCTGAGGAGTAGGATAACCAGAGGGTAAGATTTTTATGGGGATAAGTCCACCTTAGAAGGCTCCATCAGAAGACATTAACCCTTCTGGGGCAAGTTGAGGGAATATATCACAATCAACCCCTTGTTTTTCCACATCCGCAAAATCATCAGCATTGGCTACATCCCTCTCAGTTGAAAGATCAACCTCTTCAACCCCAATAGCAGTGGGTTCAGCTGCAGGAGTTGTCACCTTGGGTGCTCTCCTTCTCTTCTTCCCCTTATTATTGGGGGACTGATTGAGGGATGTTGTGTCCTCATCCATTTCAGCCAATTGGGCAGCTAGGAGTTCACGATCAATCTCCTCTCATGAGGAAAACAAAAACTAAGTTAAAAATATAAGCTGCAGTAAGGAATATGAGTCAAATTAAAAGCATTGGAGAATTACCTTTCGCAGTCATCTTCTTCGATTGTACTTTGTTGGGAAAATATCCTTGTTAAAAAACTATCGCGAAAATGACCAATAAAATGAATCTCTTCTCTACACTGCTAATGCCTATCTCTCTTAGAACTCTACTTTGCTTCTTGTTGTTGGGCTGCGCATTGTAAAGAGTTGCACACGAGTGTTATTGTTAGTAAGTGCCGTAGAAAATGAAATTCGTATATGGAAAAGATTAAGTACCGTGGTAAATAATCACCTTTTTTTGGAAGGGTGTCCCCACGTCTGAGACATCCTAGAATATTTTTCCCTCTGAGATTCCTCCGAGTGAATTTCCCAACTCTCCCCAGAATCATAAAAAAATCTGCCTTTCCAATTTTTTACACTGCCTCGCCTCTCAGTATAGAGAAATGTATCTCCGTCCGCAGAGTGAAATAGTAATACCATTGAAAGTCAACGAAATTCTCCTTGGGCCTATAGAAGGAGAAGAGCTTCGCGGTCGTAATGTCCTTATCAAATTTCTTCTGCCATAGCATCAAAATGGAAAGTATGGCTCTCCATCCATTTGGCTCTAAATGGGCTGGGACCAAGTTCATGGACCTAAAAATTCTTCTAATGGGGATCAAAATAGGTAGTCGTAGCCCAAGGAGAAAAGTGTGAAGAGGAAAATAGATCCCCTCATTAGGGACTACAGAACAGGGCCTTTGTTCCACAGTAGGAGTTGAACAGATGACTCCTTAAGGAAATTTGAATGTTGCAGCAACATCACTGATACACTCATCATCCATGATACAACGAATGTTTAATGCCTCGGAATCTTTCTTCACACTGTTAAAAGGTCCAGCTGGGACATTTTAAGCATCCGATGGGACGGTCGAAGTCCCAGTAGCTGCTGCAACCACCACTTCAGCACGAGGATTGTTGCAGGAGTTTGTATCCTTCTCCATGATATATGAAGCCTCCCTAGTGTTCCTATAATTAGAGGAGTCCATTGAGTCAGAATTTATTGTAACGCAGTTGGGATAGTCCTTAAGTAGACAAGGCCCAATTATCTTTAAAGACCTTATCAAGGGAACTAGGAAAGAGGAATTCTAAAGTGTTTTCTCCAGAAGTCGTCCAAGAAATCCAAAGGGTCCCACTCATAGAGTTGCGATAAGACCTAAAAAGCAGAAGGGATCCATAGTTAGATGTCGCAGCCATTATGATTAGGGAAACCTCTTAGAGTCCGCGACAGTTATAACTAATAAAATAAGGAAAGATGGAGCCAAAAGAAATTGTATTTTTCCTAACTTCAATTTTATGGAGGTGACAATAAACATGCTGCGGCCATTTAAAGGGACAACCTATAGCCTAAGACGATTGTGAGGTTGCAGCCAAGGAGATAAAAAATGTGACCAGCCAAATCTTGTTAAAAATGCAGTCGCGGTTAAATATAAAAGCAAGCAAACGTTCGAATTATGAATTCTCAAAATATTGAAATCTCTAAAAACCCAAGGGTTTTGGCTAAGAACACCAAGAACATCCAAGGTGTTATTGGCAAAAATAATATCAGGGAAGAGGGACAAGGAAGAATCCAACCCGAAAAAATTGAAAATTCTAATCATAATTTGTAGCTATGTGATAAAAATCAAAGAAAATCCAAAATTCAGATAACATATTACTCCAAAAAATACAAAGTTCCGACAGAACCCAACATCGTCAAACCCTAGTTTTTACACAAGTCCAGAAATGAAAGCCAAGAAGAATGGGTTTACAGAATATAGAGACAGTTAATTCATTCATGAAACATGGAAATAAAGATCATGAATTCATAGAATAGGTATGGGTTTAAAGGAATTTAAAAAAAATAAAAGTACATAGAAGAAAGTTACCTGGAAATTACTTAAAATGGAAGATGTCCACCACCTTAAACCACCACCAAAAATCGTCGGAAACCTCAAGAGAAAACTCACAAAGTCTAGCTTTCGATTTGCTCTCAACGGTTTGGAAAAGGTAATGAAGGCCACGGCTGAATCACTATATATAAGAGGGCACCGGAAGGTGAAACATCACCTCATAGTTTCTACGACAATCATAGTATTCATCTGCAACCCCAACTCGCCACCTCTTAGCACTACGGCTTGGGGGATTATTAATATGCCTAATGTAGTCACTATGGCCATGAAAACCCTAATAATAGGCTATTTTCTGGGAACAGATAGGCCGCTGCCCCGTGTTCTTCTAGGACTCATCCCAAACAGGCCATGATCAGATTTAGCCGTTACTTAGGCTCAAACAGGCTGCGACATCCCTTTAGGCACTTGCCACTCCCTGGGTTCAAACAAGCCATGACACCTACTACAGACTTGGTCACTTGATAGCTATCCAGCTTCTAGAATGAGTCCAGGCTCATCTCATTTATCCACATGTCACGGGCTTCAGGCACGTGACACCACCATTTGGACCTCTATAAATAGAAGCCACCATACTTGGGGGCTCACCCCCGACCGCAGCCACTACAGAGTATAGTCCACATTTAGGTTACCAGCCTAGTTAATCTCATGTACTCTCTTACCCTCTCTCTATCTTGTATGCCTCTAATGGCACATAACTCTGTATCACCCATTGTATATATGAGAGTAGTGAATCACAGTGGATGTAGGATCCTTTTATAGCTGAACCACTCTATATTTTATGTCATTTTCCTTATTACTTGATTTACTTTTATTCTACACTTGATATTATATTGACAACGAGTTACGTCCGATTTCTCGTAACATTAAAAGCCAGATTATATGGGTGTTATATTATGGGTTCCAACTTTGTTCCACCCCTATCTTTTTAATCAAGTCATCCACTTCTATGTTCATAATCGTACTATCCACCCATATATTAGAATTCATACTCTAAATATCTTTTATATGACATCGTTCATTTAATAGTCCTTGAAAATACTTTTCCCATATATTTAGCATTTCAATAGTGATATTTAATATTTTTTTATTTACATGATCTTCCCGATCCCATGCCATGTTTAACAAAATCTTCCACCTCAATCTGATATATTTCCACCTTTTAAATCCTTCCATGTTATGTTTTGATAAACCAATTTTTTCTTTTTAGAACTTAAATCCTATAATGACTAAATCCACTTCTAGTAGGCAATATTGATTCATTAAGATTTCACCTAGGATGACCTTACAATCTTTGAATGTGTCCTGCTTTTTTCTCATAGTTAAGCGATAATCTATTTGAGGTTTACTTCTTCCACTTTAAAGATTACACAATATTCTCCCATTTTCTTCAAAATGTGTTTGTTATTGCTAGATCATAGGCTTTAGAAAATTCGATAAGGTTTTCACTTCCTAGTTTATCTCACAAAACCATATCCTTTGTATATTCATGGATAACCATTTCATCTTACTCCTTCATGTCCATTTAAATCACCTAATAGAAATATGTCTTCATGGAGTGGTATTTGTTTTTTACTCCATCTATTAATTCCTAAATACCTGAGTCTGAGGCCTTGTTAAGGGAAATACCATTTTTATTATCACGGACACCAAATTTCAAAAACACACCACATGATAGATTTCTTCATACTCAACACCACATGGGGAAACCGTAATTGTTTCCACCTAAACTTTAGTTTAGTTAAATCTTAACTTTATCTAAAATAAATCCGACCTTTGACCCTACCACCATTTTAATATAATTGTTTACAACCCACCACTATCTCACTCTTCCCTCAGTTATGATCATTTCCCCTCCATCTATTACATCCATCCTACCAAATTTATACAAAAATGAACTATATATCTGTACATAATGATTGAATTTGGCATTCGTCAATATAGAATAATCTTAGTGTTGCTAGTGTCGTGACCCAATTTTTGTATGAATGAGATATCTCATTAGAAGTATTTCTCGATGACATATGTCATTTTCCAAGTACCGGTTGTTAGCGAAACCACCTTTTTAAACTTTTATTCTCTAAAAATCACTTTGACAGAATATCATTCTTAAAAGTTACATAAAAATGAGATAGAACAATATCAACTATTTATTAAAAATTTGCAAGTTTAATGAGAGCATCTTCCAACTATTATGAAATTATACGAAATATACATCTAAAATTAATAACACATCTACACATCACTACCCCTAAAACTAGAATCCCAACATTAACAAAAGCTTATCAACCATTACTCGAACAAACGTTACATAGGAAATCGCAATACCTGAAAATATCGGTTGCACCCATGAAGTGGGTGCACCTAAAAACATGGAACACTCATGGCAGTATAATTAATATTGGTGTGAGGGAAACCTTTCTCTATCTTTTCGTGTCCATTGTGCCTATATCCTCTTATCATCCAATTAATATTTCATAAAATAACGAAAACTCTGATATTCACAAAACAATTAATATCTCACATTCGTAAAATAATTCAATTAAACTAACGTTTAAATGGACAAGGAAAGGCAAATTCCATTCTCTTGAGACAAAGCAATAGCTCCCCAAACTAAGGAAGGAAGTTCGTTTCTCGATCCTAACTTACCTTTCGTAGGGTAGGTCTACCGCGTAAGGAAAATGTTAGCATGATCGACCCTTATACACAAGACAAATTAATATAGTAACAACAATATAAATAATATATAATTACATCGAAGAGAGTGCAATATTTATGAATGTGTGTGTGTTATCTACTTTTTCTTGAAAATGTTCGAACATGGAAATATTTCATTATCACACACACACACACACACTCACACACACACACACACACATATATATATATATATATATATATATATATATATATATATATATATATATATATATATATATATATATAACACAAAAATCAACTGAACCAAAAATTATTCAATTAGAACATTTTCACAATTTTACACAATCTTTCCCACAAGACAAGCCAACATAAAACACTAATTTCGGGGTAGTCAATGATATTTTTTTAAAAAGTGCAAAACACAAAAGTTGTTCGTAATTAAATTTAAAACACAAACTAAGATTTATTTTGATACTTTTAGACCAACCGTGACATTCTAATTTGGGCGTTGCCATAAAATATAACAGCGAAAACACTCATTTTTAGTACCCAAATGACCTCGTTTGCTAAAACGTAAACATAAAATGTGTTCGGTATTAAATATTATATATGAATATTGAGGGCTACTATTTTTTAACAATTATTGTTTCCCCAAAAAACATACTCTAATATTAATCCTAGTATTTAATCGAAATACATAATTACATTAACTTTTCTATATTTATACAAATTCAAACATGTAACCACAATCGCATCATCATGTTGATATCCTTATGGCCCATTTATACCCTAACCACTTCTTTAGGGCTCCCTTAATACATCGTAGTGGTATCATATCTAGTATCACTTGCCCTGAATAGCTATGAAGTATGAGTTAAAATAAAATAGCATGCATAACCTCAACATCACATTTTTTACGAAAACATAAAACTCACTTATTCAAGTATCAATAAATGGAAAAATCTACCTTAACACTCAATTCGCAAGCCCCGCACATTTTTTTTATCCATAGGACATGGGTGAGCAATCCTATAAGATCTGCAAGTTAGTTTCTCTTTAGGTAGAGGCCTTTCAAATAACATGGGGACGGGGTGTGGATATGACTTGGAATTTCATATACTAATATTTTATATCGTGATAATATATTTCATTCATTATGTAAATAAAAATTGACCCACTAAAAGACAGTATTTCCCCAAGTTTAAACAGATAATCATTTTAGGTTATTCATGACAAACACTAACGCGGTGTAATATTTACAATTTTTAGCAAAAAATTAACATTATAATCATAATCACCAAGCTAAAAAAAGGATCAAACACAATCAACTTATTTTTCTTAATTATTCCCATTTTTAGTTTAGTGGAAAATAATTTAAATGTATTCAAGTAATACAACATAGATGTTTTCCATAAAGGCCTAAAATAACCCTATAGTTCAATCTAACTAAATCAACCAAATAAAAAAAAAATATTATGAAATTTTAACATATTATAAGTCCCAATAATTCATAAATTGGATATAAAAAGGAGAGCAATTAACTAAAACTACTGCATCTTCAAGTCTACCAAATTTAATCTAATTTTCACATAAATAGTTTATCGTGAGAGAACTACCATTTTAATGAAAAAAAATTGAAGGTTTATAATTATACTCATAAACATATACTTGTATAAAAATGATCAACTAAAGCATGATAATATAATTTTCATACTTATACTATCAACTTTATTACATGTATTCTAATCCCAATAAATTATAAAATTTCTCAATCTTTCATAAGTTAGTATTAAATATAAATTAACTAAGGAACTATTTTATTATGTAAATGGCATTTTAATAATATTTGAATCTACTATTATAGATGAAATTTATTTTTACCTATATTGACTTTTATAATTTTTACCTATACCTTTGTCTACATTTCACAACATAACTCAACAACATATTTTCAATAATTTTCATAAAAATATGAACTTGCAAAGATTTCATGAACCAATCATGTGCTTTATAAAGGATTTATGTGCATCTTATTAATTTATATTTATATAACAAAAAGATAAAAATAATAGGGCTAGGTGTTAGCTAATTTTCCTCACCTTGCTTGGATAGAAATAAAATACTTATTTCAGAAATCTCTTTATCTTGTTTTCTTATCTTCTTCTTTTGATATGTTGTAATCATTTCTAGATGTATTATTGTAAAAGTTTATATTTCCATCTCTATAAAATTTCACTTATTTTATCTCATTTTCTTACAATTTTCTCTAACTTCTTTGGGCTTTTATGCACACACCCTAATACCACTCACACTTACTTATACACTAATTAGGGATAAAATCATCCTTAAACCTTAAGGAAGTAGCGATAACCCTATCTTTCCCTTTTTTCCTCTTTATTTATTCTAATAACCATTCATATCCATCACAAAGGCCTCAGCAATTGCCTCATAATTACCTATTAATTATTTAGCAACTAATATCTTTCTTTTTATTTTTTTTCATTATATTAAACTAGGTAAATTCTTAATATATCAACATTATCTAATCAAGCCTATGCATGCACAAAAAATGTGCATCATCTTTCCTAAGCCATGGACTAGTTAAATTACCAAAGTAGTTAAATAATATTCAATTAATTCAAGATAGATAGTAATGATAGAAAATATGTCTTGAAAAATATTTACAACTTATAACCAAATATTATATAAATGAATAATAATAATAATTAGAATAATAGTAATAATAATTATTATTATTATTTAATTATAAGCACATAATTATCTATGTGAATTAAACTATATTAGAGAGAAAATCGAGGACCTCATGGTTGGTTTAATGGTAAACTTGAGGTTTTTCATGTTACAAAGCAGTTGAAGTATAATGGTAAGATTGAAGAATGGTAAGGTATGTGGTGTATTTTGGCTCTCCGGTGGCTTCCCGTTGGTTCACGGCTGTTTTGGGAGAAAAACAGATTTTTTCTTGATATTTACAAAATTTTCACTTTGAGGAAAATCTATAAATAGAAGCCTATTTTCTGTTTTCATGCAGTGCTGTTTTTTCCAGCAAGAGTGAACATTTTGTGAGTTTTTCAAAGAGAAAAGTGAGTGAGAGCTTCTTGTTTAAGATTAGTTCTTGTGCTTGGTTGTGAGTGACTTTCTTGGAGAGATAAAGAGTGTGAGTGTGTAACCTTGTGGTTCCTCCATTTATCAAAGAAAGAAGAAATCCTACCATTGTGGATGTAACCCTTGTTTGGGTGAACCACGTTATATTGTTGTCGTTTCTTTGCTTTGATTGCTTGTGTGTTCTTGTTATCCTACTTGTTGATTGTTGATTGGATTCGTTTTGAGTTTGCACACTTAGTTTTCATTAGGAACAAGGTCTTGGGTGTTTTCCGCACACCAAGTGTTTGGTAAAATTCCGAAGTGAGTTTTATGGTCTTGGTTGCTTAACATAGGACTGTTTTAGCGCAACAAGTGGTATCAGAGCTTTGGTTGCTTGGTTTGCTCGGTATTTTGGTTCGGCTTGAATCAATTTGAGTGATATTGGCATAAGTTCTAGAATTTGCTCCAAATGGCGGAAGAGGTGTCGCGTACTCTCGAATCAACTTCTACAAGCGGAGGCTCTAAGAAGTGGGATCCTAGTTATGGATCCAGGGGCTCAATGAAATTTGAGATAAAATCTTTTGATGAGAAAATTAATTTTGGCTTGTGGCAAAGAAGGATGCGGGGTGTTCTTGTTCAACAACGGTTGGTTATAGCACTGTTGGGTATAGAGAAGCGTCCGGTGGATATGACCGAAGCCGAATGGAGCGATATTGATCAAAGGGCGATTTCTTCAATTGAAATGTATATCACGGATGATGTGCTCAATCATGTGATATCGAAAACTACGGCTAAGGGCATGTGGGATCAATTGGAGGAGATTTATTTGGGCAAGTCTTTGTCAAATAAATTGTTTCTAAAGAAGATGCTCTTCAAGTTAGAAATGAAGGAGGGCGGTGATATGATGAAGCATATAAATATCTTCAATGCTTTGATCAACGATTTGAACCGGATTGATGTTCAATTTAGCGAGGAGGATCGAGCGTTATTGTTGCTTGCTTCGTTGCCCGATTCATATGAGCACTTTGTCACCACACTTATGTTTGGGAAGACTACTCTCAAGTTCAATGATGTAATGCAGGACATCATTTCTCACGTGGCCATGAAAAAGAAAAATGGTAGCGGTGGAGGTAGTTCATCTTCTCAAGGTGAAGGCTTGGTAGCCAAGGTTGTTGGTGGTGGACGAAGAGGAAGGTCGAAGTCTCGGGGTGCAAATAACCGGGGCTTCCAAAGGTCTCAATCTCGAGACATTAGCACGGTTGAGTGTTTCAAGTGCCATAAAAAAAGGTCACTTTAAACGGAATTGTCCGGAGTGGAAGAAAGATGATAAGAAAGGAGACGCTACTAAGGATGTGGCCGGTGTTGCTACTTTAGAGGAAGGCGAAGAGGTTCTTACTTGTTTTTCTGCCGATCACGTTGATGGTTGGATTCTAGATTCCGAATGTTCATACCACATGTGTCCGAACCGGGAATGGTTTGAGGATTACAAGTCCAATACCGGTGGTGAGATTCTCATGGGAAACAATGCTACGTGCAAAGTAGTGGGAATCGGGTCGGTGCACATAAAGATGTGGGATGGGGTTGTCCGAACCTTAAGTGAAGTGAGGCACGCTCCGTCACTTAAAAAGAACTTGATTTCCTTAGGCGCACTCGATTCAAAGGGGTGTGTGATTCAAGCCGAGGGTGGGGCTTTGAAGGTCAAAAGGGGATCGATGGTGATTTTGCGCGGCACAAAGTTACCGAACAATCTTTATAGATTGAAGGGAAATACGGTAGTGGGTGGAGCGGCAGTCTCCACGGAGCCTGAAATCGACGAACTACAATTGTGGCACATGAGACTTGGTCACATGAGCCAACGGGGCATGGAAGAACTTCATCGGCGAAAGTTGTTGAAAGGGGTGCACAGATGCAAGCTTGGTTTTTGCAAGTATTGTGTGATGGGGAAGCAAACTCGAGTGCAATTCACTATATCTACGAACAAGAGTAAAGGGACTCTTGACTATATTCATTCCGACGTGTGTGGGCCTTCGGATGTTATTTCCATAGGCGGCTTTAGATACTTTGTGACTTTCATAGATGATTATTCACGAAAAGTGTGGGTCTACTACTTGAAGGAAAAATCGGAGGTTTTCGAGAAGTTTAAGGAGTGGAAAGCCATGGTGGAGAATCAAACGGGAAAGAAGATCAAGTATTTGAGGAGCGATAACGGGGGTGAGTATAGAGATGGTGGGTTTCTCAAGTATTGTAAAGATGCGGGCATCACAAGGCACTTTACCGTTAAGAAGACTCCACAACAAAATGGGGTGGCGAAGAGGATGAACCGCACCATTATGGAAAGGGCAAGGTGCATGAGGTTTCATGCCGGGTTACCGTAATCATTTTGGGCAGCGGCTCTTGATCACGCCGTGTATTTGGTGAATCGGTCACCAAATTCGACTCTTGGTTTGAAGTGTCCGGAGGAAGTATGGTCTGGGCACGAGGTCGACTACTCTACTTTGAGGGTGTTCGGATGTCCGGGGTACGCTCACATTCCTAGTGACGAGAGGACTAAAAATGACCCGAGAACTCGCCGGTGTATTTTCCTAGGCTATGGAAAAAGGGTGAAGGGGTTCAAGCTTTGGGATCCGTCTACGAGGAAGCTACTTGTTAGCCGGGATGTGAGATTTAACGAGACGTCCATGTTGAAGGCCAAGGAGTTCTTGGAAGTTGCCGATGACGGTGGTGTTAGAACCGTCGAGATTCCTTTGGTATTTTCGAGATCATCAACCACCGATAGTGATAGTGCATCTACTAGTGGTTCAAGTGATTCTCAATCGGGTAATGGCACGGTTGAGGTGGAGCCGAATGAGGATGATTTGGAAGAGGAATTAGTTGAGGTAGGGGACACTCAACGGGTGGAGCAAGTGCCATCCATAGCACGTGACCGAGAGCGTAGGGAGATCAAGCCACCATCTAGGCTTGGTTGGGAAGAGTTCAATTACGCTCTCATTTCTAGTGAGGGTGATCCAACGACATACAAAGATGCCATTAATTGTGATGTCAAGGCGAGTTGGATGGGTGCTATGTCGGAAGAGATGGAAGCTCTACGAAAGAACTCTGTGTGGGAGTTGGTTCCTAAACCCAAGGGGCGACACATTGTTGGCTCTAAGTGGGTGTATAGGAAGAAAGAGGCAATTAACAAAATAGAAGAACCGAAGTACAAGGCAAGGCTAGTAGCGAAGGGGTTTTCACAAAAGGAGGGGATTGACTATGATGAGATCTTCTCCCCGGTGGTGAGGCATATTTCGATACGGGTGTTGTTGGCAATGGTTGCTCAATTCGATATGGAATTGGAGAAAATGGATGTGAAAACGGCTTTTCTTCACGGTGATTTGAAGGAACTTATTTACATGGTGCAACCGGAGGGGTTTAAGGAAGTGGGAAAGGAAGATCATGTTTGTCGGCTTAAGAAGTCATTGTATGGGCTTAAACAGTCGCTACGACAATGGTACCTACGGTTCGATACCTTCATGTTGCGGGTTGGTTACACGAGATGTGATCATGACCATTGTGCATATTTTCGGGTTCTTGATGATGGTTCGTTTGTTTTGTTAATGCTCTATGTGGATGACACGCTCATTGCGTGTCGGGACATGTCACGAATAACGGAGCTCAAGGTGGAATTGAGCCAGGAGTTTGACATGAAGGATCTTGGTGCAGCGCAAAAGATTCTTGGTATGGAGATTAGACGAGATAGAAAAGTTGGCAAGTTGTGGTTATCTCAGAAAAATTATATTTCGCATGTCATCGGGAAATTTGGCATGTTGGATGCCAAGGCCACTTCGACCCCGTTAGCTTCACATTTCACTTTGTCTGCAAAGCAATGTCCCTCTATGGATGATGAGTTAGAGGAGATGGCTTCAACGTCGTATGCTTGTGTTGTGGGGTGCCTTATGTATGCTATGGTTTGCACGAGGCCGAATATCGCCCAAGCCGTGGGTGTGGTTAGTAAGTACATGTCGAATCCGGGAAAAGAGCATTGGAAAGAGGTGAAATGGATTCTTCGGTATCTAAAGGGAACCAAGTCTATGGGCATTATGTTTGAGCGGAAGAAAGGGGCCGAGTTTGTTGCGGGGTATGTGGATTCGGATTATGCGGCGGATCTTGATAAGCGAAGATCTACATCGGGGTATGTATTCACTATTGCTAGCGGGCCGGTATCTTGGAGATCCATGTTACAAGCGACAAGTGCTTTGTCTACCACGAAGGCGGAGTATATGGCACTTACGGAAGCATCAAAGGAGGCGGTTTGGTTAAAGAGTTTGGTGAGTGAATTGGGGATGAAGCAAGAGAGTGTTCGTCTTCATTGCGATAGTCAAAGTGCTATGCATTTGGCTAAGAATCAAGTGTATCATGCCCGCACAAAGCATATTGATGTACGGTATCATAGAGTTCGGGATTGGGTTAATTCCGGCGAGGTTTTGATTGAGAAGGTGCACACGGATGAGAATGCATCAGATTTCCTCACCAAACCTGTGACTACAGAGAAGTTTAGGCATTGCCTAAAGCTTCTAAATCTCACTTCTTGTTGAAGTTCAAGGAGAGGCTCCTCGGTTAGGTGGAGCCGCATTGAGCTTGGTAGATTTCGGGGTGATCTTCAAGCGGGTTCAATGGTTTTCATTCCGGATTTTTGGTTGGATCGTTCGGATCGCCAAGGTGGAGTTTGTGGTGTATTTTGGCTCTCCGTTGGCTTCCCGTTGGTTCACGGCTGTTTTGGGAGAAAAACAGATTTTTTCTTGATATTTACAAAATTTTCACTTTGAGGAAAATCTATAAATAGAAGCCTATTTTCTGTTTTTATGCAGTGCTGTTTTTTCCAGCAAGAGTGAACATTTTGTGAGTTTTTCAAAGAGAAAAGTGAGTGAGAGCTTCTTGTTTAAGATTAGTTCTTGTGCTTGGTTGTGAGTGACTTTCTTGGAGAGATAAAGAGTGTGAGTGTGTAACCTTGTGGTTCCTCCATTTATCAAAGAAAGAAGAAATCCTACCATTGTGGATGTAACCCTTGTTTGGGTGAACCACGTTATATTGTTGTCGTTTCTTTGCTTTGATTGCTTGTGTGTTCTTGTTATCCTACTTGTTGATTGTTGATTGGATTCGTTTTGAGTTTGCACACTTAGTTTTCATTAGGAACAAGGTCTTGGGTGTTTTCCGCACACCAAGTGTTTGGTAAAATTCCGAAGTGAGTTTTATGGTCTTGGTTGCTTAACATAGGACTGTTTTAGCGCAACAAGGTATCCCTCCCTCATATTTAGCCACCCTGAAATATTTGTCATTGATGTGCCCAAGGAGTTCTGTCGTGGGATGGGAAGGAAAAATATTTTTCTTAAGACTTCTCTTTGTGTTATAATTTTAGTTTGAACATAGCATTCCATATAAATTTTAAAATTTACAAAAATCAATGATTATATCCTTAAGTTTTGGATGTTCTAGTTATATCTCTTAATAATTTCCCCAAACCTGAGAAAAACATACTCATCTTCAAACTTAAAAATTAGTACCCATCTTCAAACAATTCTCAGTTTAGTTTTCTCATGTATCTAGGTTGGAAAAATAGGATGCGACATGATCTTAACACCTTTGTTGAGGTATCTAAGGGTATAATATTAATTACTCATAAATAATGGGGGAAATAGAGGTGAACATAAGTAATCTCTCAAGGAAAATAGTTCATTTTTTATTTTTATTTATTTATTTTGAGAAAAGGATCTTGTGGGATAGAACATAGTTTTCTGCCAAAAAAAACTTTGTGGTTTAAAATGCTCCAATTTCGTTACAATAACCAACACTTATTTTTATCATATATACACAAAAAATAATTAACCTTTTTATATAGTATTTAAAGTCCAACCTCTAAATTTGAGAGATGCCTTGAGGATAATTTTAGTGTTGAGTATATAAGTTAACAAATTCATATGCTCTCAACGCCTTTAAGCGTAATTTTACTAATGAATTTTGGTACCCAAGTGTCGATTGGCATTGATACTTAAGTTTTAAGTATGCTAAAAAAATTTGATGATAGAGTGTCGAGTGTGCTTGCTAAATGTTTTGGTGAACCTTTTGCATTGCATTAGTAAAAGTGTCAAAACATATATACTTTAACGATTTTTTAGGATTAATTGCAAATTTGGGCATCAAATATCGAGTCATTTTGAATTTTAGACCCATTCTTTCAATTTTTGCAATGTTAATCTTATATTATTTAATTTGTGCAATATTAAATCCTCCATAAATCCTCGGTTAGGGACTTAATGGAATGAACCACTAGAAACCACATGTCATTATTTATTTAATTATTTTTTATCAATCATTAATTAAGAGAAAAAATAAAAATAAAAATAACAGTCATTACTCCTCCTTCTTCTTCTCCCACTCACTTTAACCCCTCTGCCAAACCCTTGACTCCTCCCCCCCCCCCCCCCCCCCCAGGTTAGTTTTTTTTCTTTTTTGGGGGGTGGAGGAGGAGGGGGGTGTATAGGAGAATAGGGTTCCCAAATGCGGATGCAACATGGAGGTCTTTTAATATCACAACTATGTATATGAGACTACAATCCTTTCTTCCATCAGTTTGTTAAACATTATCGGTGATGATGGTTATTTTATGTTATCCACCCATAATGACCTTAAGTTCTCTCAAAATAAAGGGACCCTGAGTTCTCAATATAGAGTTAGAATTGAAATTGATTAAATATTTTCCATTTATTCAATGAGGATTCTTTCTCATTGTACATATTCAACTTATAAATTCAAGCATGGTGAAAATTAAGAGTATTAATCAGTGTGAAATTGCTAAAATAGGGGGTTTGATTTTTTCAATTTTGGTTTTATTTTCTTGATGTGTTTGATAATTGGTTTTAAAAAACGAATTCCATAGATGGGTTTTAAGTTTATATGACATTATATTTGGAAATGTTTAGATACTGGAGATTAGTTTAGGTTAGTGAACTCAAAGGGCTGGATAGTTGAAGTCAAAGAGTGGAGGGAGTGAAGGCCTTGAAGTTACCAATATAAAATGAGTTGATGCTAATCAGTTCATTCCAAAGAGGTCAAAGGAGTTCTAGGGTGTTGAGATATAAATTCTCACATGGGAAATAAAATCCTTTAAACATAGTATATAAGATCACAGGGCCCCTCCACCGATGGCAATTAGTTTTGGCTAAAATGATCTAATATTTAAAACGGTATTAGGCCAAACTATTCATAGCCCAATGACCCAGTTGCTGAACATCACCCAATATAAATATTTTCACGTGTTAGACTCAAGTAACGCCACACTCGATGGGGGTGTACTAAGATATAAATTTGCACATGGAAAAAAATCAAGCCTTTTAACAAAGTATATAAGATACTAGGATCCCTCCACAAATTACCAACTAGCTTTTGGGTTGGATGAAACAATATTTAATATAGGTAAGGGTTGAGAGGAGTAGCGAAGGGAAGCAAAGCCTAGGAGAGAGATTAGGTCAAGGGGAGGTGCTAGGTTTTAACATGTGGGGTGGGGGAAAGGAGGAGAAAGAGAGTGTGAAGAGTTAATTGATGTTTTTCTTTTTTAATTTTTAGTCTTAATTATTAATAAAATTAATTAAATGTATAATTAAACATGGTTGCCTACTCACCAAATCCATTAAGTCCTAATGGAAGTTAGATAAAGGGTTAAAATTTCACAAATTGAGTATAATAAGGTTAACATTACAAAAATTGAAGAATGAGTCCAAAATTCAAAATGACTCCAAACTTTAGAGTCAAATTTGTAATTTACCCATTATTTTAAGAAAAACAAAACTTGTATATTTTGACTTAGTCTCTCTCTTTATATATAGTGAGGTGGATATAGTTGAAAAAACAAAATGATGAGGGTTGGGGAGGTTTTATTTTAATTAAATTAAAACTATATTTAAAAAAATATGAAACAATAGCCCACTCATTAAGTGTGATAACCCTTACAAAATTTGTTATCTATAGTATTTGTGGTGTTTTAAACTAAAAGTAAGAACATCAGTTTTATGACTTCATTTAAACGTGGACTTGTTTTACTTAACCTCAACTTTTTAATCCATAATTTTAGACAACGTTAAAATCACTATTTTCAGAGACACACCCCTCAACTTTAAACAGTGTTATAAGCCTGTTAAGAAATTTTTTATTTTCTAATTAGATTTAAGACCCAATTAAATTTTTAACTAAAATATTCTTATATGTAACTTTTTATATAATACTCTTGCTCTCACTTCATCTACTTATTTAAATCAAAACCCTAAGTTTTCATCAAACCCTAAAATTTTAACCTCAAAAATCACATCCTGTGAGACACTCAAAAATCCAAACTAGATTTACCAGGCCTAAAATAAATGAAATAAGTGTCTAAACAATTGAGTATAATTTTAAGCATGAGATAAAGTAACTAATATATGTAAAATATATAATTGGATACAACCAAAAGAACAAGCTAATATAAATCTCTGTCATTACACTATAAATATAACTGTATTAACATAAAACCAACTATCCAAAGAGATTAATAACTACTAAATAGCTGACCCAACGAAAATATAAATAGGAATATAAAGAATGAGCGTACAGTCTCGACATCTCCATCCTATAAGATCAATAACAGAGAATGCAAAATATAATCGGGGGTGAGGCTGTACCGGCGTCCTAGGTCCTGAAAAGAGAATTCAACAACAACGTTAAGAACAAGTTTATGAACAGTAAGACTATAATTGATTTTAGGATATAATATAAATACACATCTTCCTCTCATATTTAAATTTCTTTTAAGTTATCCAAACCCAAAAGAATCCTAAATATCACATGCATTTAACTCTCAAACCTAAGTGAACCCAAGTATATGAACATATAATGAAAGACAGTCTATATGTCTAATGTCACATAAGTACGATCACTTCTACGTACATAACAAAGGGCTACGCTAAAGCCCGCACACAACGAAGGTTGATCCCCATCGTCTTAGGGGATCTTTCGCAAGTACTAGGCATAGTTATAGGTTATCCCTTACCTATAAAATCAAACCATGAATAAGGGATAACCACTACACCTTCACACCAATCATATGGTCCCATACCCCAAGATATATGAGAGAATCCACCCATTAATTTCCTCGAAATACAACGGGTACTTTCATCATGTAGTGTCTGAGGTAACATGATAAAGGTAGAGCCCGTCTCTACCACCGAGGTGCTAGTGCGGTCATCATTGTACATCCCTCATAATGGATATCCCTTCTCATGCGTATCCCATGAACACTTACACATGGTATGTTACACAATATATAATGAAGTAGTAATCCTACGCAAACAAAAAGGTTACTAAGTCTTAATCCAAATTTATCAACTTAATCAGTCTCTTTTAATTAAGAATAAATTCTCCAAACAATGACAAATTTATTGAAATAAAAACCTTTATCTCATTTTAACAAGATTTTACCCGTCATTCTAATGACATACTAAAGTCGTTTGAATGAAAAAGCTTAACTCGTTCAAATGGTTTTAAAACTTATTCGAATGAATTACCCAATCTTGTTCCAATGGGATATTAATCCCATTTTAATGAGATGAACCCAGTTTTATCTTCTCCAATACCCAATTACACCATTGTTAACACTAAAACCTAATTTTGAAGCCTCTAAACATATATGAACCCATGTTACTTTAGATATTATTGGTCTAACATCAATGCTAACCCATATCTAAGTTTTTTTACACGATTCTAACATGATTTAAATGAATTAATTCAGTTTCAATCGAAGAAGCCTGGATTTGTAACTTTATTCGATTAAGTTTAGATTTATTATCAATTCATACAAGTATCTCTAAAGATGTATACTCTCTCGAGCTCTAGGGTTTCCAACAAATTTAAGATGACTTTAAAATAACCTAATGGTCTTCTAAATGTTCTAATTCCAAAATTAGAGTTAGGACCCATATGAACCTCAACCTAATGAGCCCAAATACATCTCTAAACAACCCAAAACACAACCCAATTCAGAAACCAACCCATCTGAGCTTAAACACATCATTTTAAGTCACAAACGAACATCCTACATGTCAAAAACGTCAACCCAAATTATGAGATAAAATCAACCACTATTTTATCTGATACAAGTCCAAAAATCTATAATTTAATTATTTATTAATTTAGAAAATTACTTCACAGTCGATGAAACCTGACATTGAGGGGATATTCCAAAAAAGAAACCCTCAATACCAAGTCCCTGACCATTCTATAGTCGCCCATAATACACAGTCGCTTCTAAATATTTATTTAAATAAGTACCATGAATTGCAGTTTATTAAATCGTAAATTGTGACATCACATGTCACAATAAGCAAATAATATAAACTTCACAATTTAGTTAATTTAAATAATGTAAGAAAATTACAGGGTATTACATTCTTCCCCCTAAAACCAGTAATTTCACCCTTAAAATTTGAATTTTACTTGACTAGAATAACTTTGGATATCTCACCCACAAGCCGCCCTCTCTGTAATGCCAATTTTTTTATAAATTAATAAAAATTGTGTTACGAGAAATTATGGAATTAATTTGAATAGAATAAACTTGTGATTAAAATTAAAAAGAGAAATTCATAAAATGTCGCGTACAGCTTTCCGCGTGTTAAAATTAAGTTACGAATTTTAAATCGAACTAAGAAAATTATACGAAACAAATTATATTTATGTTATAATATTATTAAGACATATAAGGAATTTAAAAAAAATCAAACCTGTCATGGGAGAGCTAATTTGGGATAGGGCCGAGTCGATTCTAGCCCATCAGATTGCCATATTTTGAGCTATAAAACTTTTGGAATAATTGGGGAGGTTAAGGGACTTATCCCCACCTGCCAGATTGTTAGACCATTATATCTAACTTTATACCCATTATACTAAGTGGGAGAATTATTGAGTGTTGGGGAATCATTAGAATAAGTGTTGATATGATTATAAGAGAGTGGAAGGAGTAACATTTCATATTCATCACCCATCTCTATAGAAAGTAAATCAGCCCCTAAACCAAGACAACTTAGTCTTATTCCTTCCTCATTTAAGTAACCTTCAGTCCTCATAAACATCTATATACTACAAACATTCAAGGTAATCATTCCACCCTTCCATTATCAAGGGTTAAGGAGGCTTTTGAAGGTGTTATTTTGGAAGAAAAATTTTACAAAGGAGCTAGGATTTTATTGATTTTTCTTTCAACCTCTTCATCAAAGGAATTAATTTCATCAAGAGGAAGGGATTTCTACACTATTTTATTGTTTGAGATCAAAGTAAGCTAGATATATGTATATATGTATGACTACTTATGCTTATTATCACTACATATTAATGTTGAAGAATATGTGATAAAAATGGAAAAAGTTGAAGTTTGAAGAAAGATAAAATTTAGAATGTTTATACATGTATTTTATTTCATAAATCATGTTAGCTTGTTGATTTTGTAATAAAATGTTATATTGAAATTATGAAGAAATAGTAGGATGGATTTGTTGGGTTTTATTGGTATAAAACTTTACTTTCGTGAATACAAACTCAAGTAGTTGAATAAATTGGTCTAATATGATGAAAATATGTTCAAACGATATTTTAAATATAGAATGATAAACTTGAAATTTTAAAATATTAATCATATAAAATGATACAATTCATGTGAACAAAGTTTGAGAAAGTTGAAGAAAAGAATGTAAACGGGTGTTAAGTGTAAAAGTAGTAAAATGGGTTCTTCAAATGTGTAATATTAAAAGTTTAAGTCCCAAGGTGATACAATGTATAAGGGTAAGAATAAAACATTATCAATTTGTAAGAAATGTCTTGAAATGTCAAAAGTATAGTTTTGGAGTCAAAATTATGATTTAATCAAAATTTTAGACTAAGTAGTAACATTTGCAAAAATGAGTATTATTTTAGAAAGTTGGTTATAAGGAAAGAATATGAAATGGTAAAATGATGTTTTAAAGGTTAAAGTCTTGAAATGTCCAAATTATGATTTTTTGGGCCAAAAGTATAATTTTGAACTAAACAGTAAAATTTGCACAAATTGGTATTATTTCGGAAAGTTGATTTTGAGGAAAGAATATGAAACGGTAAAATGATGAGAAATAAGGTAGAAAAGGCAAAACTAAATGGTATTAAATGGAAAAGTCTTGAAGTGACAAAAGAAATATTTTAACACAGAAGTGTCATTTTATGTGAAATATGGACTTTAGAATGATTTAACAAACCAAGAGGACTCTCGTTAAAGAGTTGAATTTTATGTGGTGAAAAATCATATTTTGTAATGTTAAGATGAAAGGAATCATTTCTGGTAAAATTTATAAAATGCAACTAAAGTGTGTGTGTGTTTGTGTGTGTGTGTGTGTGCCTGTGTGAATAGTGAAAACCACATTAAAGTGTATAAATGGGTATTTAAACTCAAAGGTTAAAATTTCACAAGAAATGATAAATAAATTTGTTTTAAAAAAATATTGAATTAAAGGTAAAATGAAGAATGGAATTTTATAAAATGTGAAAGTTGGAAATAAAGTGTGCTGAGACTTGTCTCATCCCAGATATTTGGCCTCATCGGCCAGTAAAAAGGAAATAAAAGAAAGAGCTTTAAAAGTGAGTAAGAAGAAAGAAAGAAAAAAAGGGTTACAAAGATATGACAATAAAGAGGCACTCGGAGGTAACCAAGAAATTTAAGGACCCAGATCCCTGGGGCAGGGTTTAATGTTTTAACCCCAAACAACTGATCTACAGCATATTTCGGTACGGTGGGAATCGGTGAAAGGTCGTATAAAACTCATGGATTGGTACCCCGATTAATCAGGTGAATAGATTATTTTGAGCACGACACTCATTAATGTAAAGACAAGTTTATTAAACAATTTAGAAGATGCTAAAATACATTAATGGTTAAATTAAAGGGACACGGGTGGTATTAAGAGAAAAGGTTAAGTGTGAGTGGGATTATCACTTGGGCTACATCATCAAAACATTAATTGCATGTCACGTTGCATTTTGCATGAGAACACTTAATCAAATGATGGATGATTTCATAATTGCTAAAATATAGTTTCTATATATAAATATTCTTTGTTCATATTACTCGGCTAGTATTTCTCCAACTAGGCGCATGCTCATACCCCACTATTTGTTAACTTCCATACCCCCATACTTTGGGAAAAGATAAAGACAAGAAAATGGTGAGAGGAGAGGAATGATTAACGTGCCAGTGGAGCTTTGTTTACTATATACTTAAAATGTTTTATTTAAATGGAACTTTGATTACATTATTTGGAACTATTTTGAAGCATTTAAAATTTGGTTTGTAATAACACAACATGGTGCAGACTTTTTTAATTTGTTATTATTATAAATTTTATAAATTGGACATCATTTCATTAATACAATTAAAGATGTAGAGGGATGTACAAATAACCCTCCTACTAAGGAGAGACTTTCCGCGAGCAGACATTAAACAAGATATATTGGGCGAGCAAGCCCAAATCATGTGAAAGCCTCATGAGCAATCACGAATAACATATGTTTGGCGAGCAAGCCTAAATCATGTGAAAATCACACGAGGAGTCACTAACAAGATATGTTGGGAGAGCAAGACTAAATCAAGGAAAGCCACATGAGTAGTCACTATCAAGATATATTATATGAGAAAGTCCTAGTCACTAATAAACCTCAAACAGTAACCAATGAAAGGAGGATAAACAGGTAAGCCAAAGTCACGAAGTACTTGAGAAGGAGAAAGTACATGAGCAACAATGCCTACCTAGTAAAGGCAATTGTTGAGTGGTTGGTCAAGCCACATAAATGTTTGTAATTGATAAAACTCATTTATTAACACTTGGTTTTATTTTTTGAACATAGGTTTACTTAGAAAGAAGCCTTAGCTGAGCCAGCAGGGCTCGGGCATATGTCCAGTTGGGACCTCTTGAGAGTTTTGGTTTGGAGGTTGAGAGGTAAGTCTTGCTGAGCAAGATAATGCTCAACCACTTTAATACACTAGGCAAGAGAGAATACTGAGGTGAGAGACCTAAGAGGTCAGTCACACACATTCATATTTATGCAATGCAAAATTGTTAAATGAGCGAGCAATCAATGACTTGCTCACCTTATATTTCATATGTTTCAATGGCGAGTGTCCCTCAAGGCCGCTCGCTTGTTTTCAAAATTTCTCACCAAGTAACCGTGGAAATAAACATAAAGTATTTTTTAGCATTATGCTTGAAAACATTAATTTTTAACTTTGGTAGTTATACCAGGTGTCACCTATTAACAAACAGATCATGACAGATAGCAACAAATAGTAATAGGGATTAACGTATTATTCAGATATTTGTTGTAAGAGAATATCCCTTTTATCCCGCAAGCGCCGCGTCAGCACTAATGTTGTGCTATAAATAGAACACTTGGGAGTTGTCATTAGGATCTCTTTCCACAAATATTCTCTCCCACATCTCTCCTAGGTATTTGAAGTTCGCATCTCTGCACTTTGAGAGAATCATCATTCTCAAGTGGTTTCATTCCTTTTCTTATTAATGAAAAGTTGTATTCAATAATTATTTCCCTTTTATTGTAACTGGAGACTTCTTTATTGTATTGGAATGTTGGTTTTGGTTCTTTTTTATGTTCTTGAAATATTATTTCCCTAAAGATATTTTCCATTGGAGTGGATCACGCCTAACTCTTTCAGTATATTCATAGACCCTAGTATCACTACCCTTTTACGTATGAAGACTCTGCTGGGAAGGCATCCTCATTACCATGGATAAAGAACGTTACAACGTTTCAAAGTAGTTGGTTTTTTAAGACACTTTGGCCAAAAATGAATTTGAGAGCGACCAAGCCACCCATGAAGATGTTGTGGTTACTGAACTAAGAGGTCCTGCTCCTTCGTGAGAGAAACAAGTAACTCAACAGCTCTGCCACTGGATGGGATGAACCTCATGAGCATTTTTTTGAGTTTCTTAGGAATCATAATGTGGATATGGCCAATCTGGACCAATCTTGTGTTACACCAAAGGTGTCTCTTAACGGAGGAGAAGGAGTAAAAAAGGTGGTGGTAGCTAGAAAAATGGCGGTTGAGAAGGTCCTGACTCTTGTGAGTTCACCAGCAGCATAGAAAGTGGAGACCGAGGAATCTCCTTCCAAGGAAGTTATGATGGAATAGGTAAAGAGGCTTCTCTATCTCCATAGATAATCACCTTTCATGTATGACGAGTTGTAAAACCCTTATCTAGATAGCATCAACGAGAAGCCGTACCATGAGGGGTATATTCCACCCAAGTTCATAAAGTTCAATGGTAAAGACAAAAACCCTAGGGAGCATAGTAAAAGGTTTATGGAGTACCTTGGTGTACACGGTAATGATAAGGAGTTAAATCTAAGTGAATTCTCAAAACTCTCACAGGCAAGGCCTACACATGGTACTCCACTCTTTGAATGTGTCATCTTGGGTTTCATTGATTAGATGGACTTTGTATTCCCCAAGTAAATCCTCTACATAAATTTGCAGAAACCTTGCCTCCGTGTCTTTCACATAAATGTCTAGTGCAAGGAATATAGATATGATCACCAAACCAAAGCCCCAAGGGTGGAGAAAAAAAAACCTTCGCTAATTGTGAGATTTCAAGTCTCGCAGAGACAGGCGGTGAACTTCGTGGAGGGCGAACCCAAAGGAAATAAGGGGAATATACAATAGGAATAAAAAATTTGTAACAGCATGGCATAAACCATGGACTGCTACCAGTAGTTGGTGCATGAGGGGGTGGAAGTTCCTCCTCACCTAAATGGTTAAGTACCCACAACCGCTGAGAAAATAGACGCATAATTTTGTGAGCTACACTAGAGAGTTCAAATCCCACCTATGACTGGGCATGGTGACAACGTATGACTGGGCAAGATGATTAAGTCCAAAGAATGGATAAAACATGATAATGCATGTCATGAATGGTTGTTTGAATTGGCAAACAAAGATTTCAAGAGTGATTAGAATGAGGAACTGGAGGTAGAATAAGGCAATGTCAATATAGTCTTTTCTCTATAAGAGGGAGGAACGTCTGAGGCCGAATACGTATGTAAAATTTGGACGTATGAGGTAGAGACAGACTCAGAATGTGCAGCAATTGAGAAGACCCTAAAGTTTAAATATTTTGATTAAATAGGAGTCAAGTATGAAGCACGAGTGGATGTTACTAAGAAGATACTTGAGGCGGTATAAGAAATATGGATCCATCCATTAATTGCCATAGCCTTATAGGAAGAATCATCCAAACGAATACAACGGAGCTGGTGTTTTCAAAGGCAGACAGGCAAGTGCCTTTCTTTCACAACAGACCTATGTACATCACTACTCTCATGAATTGGATCAATTTCCTAGGGGCATTATTAGATAATTGGGGCATCAGTCAATATCATGCCCATAAGTACCCCCTATAAAATGGGAATTTCACAAGAGAAAGTTATGCTGATGTTTGTCGTGATTTCTGGTTTTAATAATGTGGGGATGAAATCACTTGGAAAT
Source organism: Sambucus nigra (assembly GCA_949130495.1). Lineage (NCBI taxonomy): Eukaryota > Viridiplantae > Streptophyta > Magnoliopsida > Dipsacales > Adoxaceae > Sambucus > Sambucus nigra. The sequence continues at coordinate 542,669,154 of OX422209.1, forward strand.
GTGAAAGTGGTTATTAAGTTGGGAAATTTCACAACCCACATTAGATTTCACATCATCATTGTTGTTACAAGTTTTCAGCAATTGATAGGTTGGGTGTGGATGCATACGCATGGGCTTGTGCCCTCAACATTTTACCAATGCGCGAAGTCCAATGTTTGTGGAATATAGATAGTGATTGAAGACACAGAGAAACCTTTCTAGGTGGAAAAGTCCCATTTAGTTGATGCGACGTTCTAGATGGAACTGGACGGAAGGAGTTGAAACCAATAATTCGGTGCATGAAAGGTTAAGCCCACAAGCGGCACCTTCTAAGAATAGATGCAAGGAAAAGAGAAAGTTGGAAAAAGAGTTAAAACCTAGGCAGACTGGCAAAAAAATTATTTTTCCCAACGGCAAATTCATCTTTCGCTTATAACGGTCTGAGCGGGTAGAGTTTTGGCATGAGAGTGTTGACTCAATTCTGGAATGTTTTGTGATCGATGATTATCACATAGTAAAACACGCTGAAGAACCAAAGGAGGCACCCGAATGCATGCAAGTCAGTCAGTGAGAGAAGCTTTAAGAGTTGGAAGAGTTGAATTTGGGAGTTAAAGGTGGTGATGAGAGTTCCATCTTCATTTCCAAGGGCCTAAACTCAAAGCAGCAGGAAGAAATTATCAGCGTGCTCAAAGAGTTTACAAATGTATTTTCATGGAAATACATCGAGATACCGAGCATAGACACTACAGTAAGCTCTTATAAGCTCGGTATTTTGCCTAATGCCTTACTAGTGAGGCAGGCTACGCGTACTTACAAGGTTTATTTAGACTTAACGGTTAAAGTGGGAGTGGACAAGTTACTTATTGCTAGGTTTATTAATCCCATTGAACATCTTATGTGGTTATCAGGTATCATGCTTGTTGTTAAGAAGGACAAAAAATATTCAGGTTTGTGTATATTTTAGATATCTAAATCGCGGTTGTTCGAGCAATGAATTCCCTTTTATCGAGTATTGAAAGTTTGGTATACGCCACGATTGGACATGAAATGTATAGTTTCATGGATGGATATGTTGGCTATAAATAGATTAAAATGGATCCAATGGATGCAAAAAAGACAACCTTCTAGACCCCCTAGGCAAATTTCATTACACAGTCATGCCATTTGGCCTGAAGAACGCGGGGGCATTCTACCAGGGAAAGACGATAGCAATATTTCATCACTTGTTTCATAATTTATTTGAACTCTATGTGGATGACTTGGTAGTAAAGTCTAAAAAGGAGATCAATCACATGCAAGATATTAGAAGAGTTTTTGAATGTTTTCATTAATATAATATAAGGATAAACCCTTCTAAATATGCCTCTGGGGTTACTGCAAGAAAATTCTTAGATTTTTCATCAAAAGGTAGGGAGTGGAAGTTGATGTGGAAAAATAAAAGGCCATTTTGATAAGGTCGCCGCTGAAAATTCAGAGGCAACTCGAGAGCTTATTGGAAAAAGTCTCATATTTGATTAGGTCCATACTGGCATTGAAGGAAGTCACTCATCCTTTTATAATGCTTATGAAGGATAAGGAAAATGTGTATGGGGGGTGAGAACAGTAAAGAATTTGAGAGAGTTAAGGAAATATTGGCTTGTCCTTTAACTATGATTCCTCCAGAAGCAGGCATGCCCTTACTTTTATATCTCACTTCTGTTGAGTGGTTCATTAAAGCATTATTTGCCTAAGGAAAATAGGGTATAGAGTTCCCTGTGTATTATTTTTCTTGAATGATCTCATAGATAGAGTGCAGGTATATAAATATGGAAAGGAATTGCTTAGCTTTGTTTTTATGGCCCAGAAATTGAGGCACTACTTCTTTGAATTTACGGTTCACATAATTACTAAGTGATCCTATTAAGTATATGCTTCTACTGACCATTTTGGTATGACAAGCATCCATATGGTTCTTGATAATTTAAGAATATGATTTAAAGTCCCTTTCTTAAAAAGCCATTAAAAGACAAGAAGTAGCGAATCTCCTAGACAATTTCCCAAGCCAAAGTTTTGAACCTCCACGTAAGGAACTACCTGGGAATAAGTTCAAGCTTGTTTTCCTGAGGAGATGGAAGAATGGAAAATGGAGTTTGACAGATAATATGCACCTGGTATTGGTGGAGTAGGAATCATATTTGATAATGGCAAAGAGAAGCTCACCCTCTCTTACAAACTAGATTTCAAGTGCTCATAATCGATCTGCTAGAAGCCTTGAGAAAAGGTATTAGGGTACTTTATATACGAGGAGATTCCAACCTCGTGGTCAAGAAAGTTAACGGAGAACTTGTACTCAAACATGCCAACATTTCTCCCAATAAAGAAATCGTTCAAAGTTTATTGAGCAAATTCTTAATTGTCACAATAGAGAGACACCCAAGGACAATGAATAGACATCTTGATTGTCTGACAATGATTGCTCAAAATCAAGAGATGGACGAGATGGAGGCCATGATCATCGTTCGATAAAGAAAAATGAACTTAACAATGAGATATTTATTTATAAGAGAGGAACCTAAAGATTTGATATTCTCAAAAGTGAAGCAGCTAGAGACATGTGAAGGAGAGACAAAACTATCATAATGAGCAAATTTCCATATGCTTTACGGTGGGTTACTTCAAAGGCACGGGGTGGTTTCTTAGAATGATGTGTAGGGGAGGAAGAAGCTCATGAGAAGTTGTAAATGATGCACACTAAACATTGTTGTGTCCATCCCTAAGTCTCCTCTCTCTCCCGTCGGGGTGAGGAAAAGGGAGGAGAAAAGGTCTCGCGCCCTCTTACTCTGTAAGAGCGCTTCGGCCGTCGTTGGTATGGGGTGAATGTAAAGAGATGGAGTCGCCAACATATTTTTCATAAAATGGGCAAAAGAACATGTCGTTGCCTCGAGGGAAAGGAATCTAAGACAAACTGATGCTTATGAAACAAATAGTTTAAAGGTTCGGGGGCTAAGTTACGAATTTGGAAGGTGTTAGGCACCCATCCCGCCCTTGCGGTCTCTCATGCGCTTGTTTTATTATTTTCCTTTATTTCTCCGTGAAATGTGTGTACGTGTATATATATAATGGTGATCGAAATTGCCCAACTCATACCATAAAAGAGATAGAGTCGGGTCATCCATAGGAATGTTCCCAACAATAATATTAAAAATATAATTTATGCATTTATCGTGATATTGATCGTTATAATGAAAAGAAAATATATGTCGAATAAAATGCTAATAAGGATCACAAACATATTATGTGTTAAAATAATGTATGGATATGAAGATGGGAAAATTTAGGGAAATTGGAAAATTGGAATCAAGTCTCGGGTTTTAATCTGAAATGCCTACTTATCCTAAGTCCACGTAGTTCACATGTGGCATAGGGGTTAGGTTTATCCCATAGATTCAAACGGAATTTTTTTATATGTGTGTGTAGAAAATGTGCTTTTAGTTTTGAAAAGGTGATATGGATAATCCCGTTGGAATTTTTAGGTGTAACCATCTTTTTGTTTGTTTTGGGTTTTTTCTAGAAAATAAAGTATATGCAATATAGCTAATAAAAATGTGATATGTTTTGTGTATGAACTAAAATAAAATCGAGATTATTAATTTATGTAATTAATGCAAAAATAATAAATACAAAGAGATGGAGAAGGATTTTGAACCTTCTTTGAAGAATTAAAGATTGATCTTGATATTGGATGAACTCCCTTGAGTGTTGAGATGAATGTTGGATGAGAGAGAATGAGATTTTTCCAAATTGGGTGTTAAATGGATGGGAATTTAAGATGGAATGAAATTTCACATAAGAAAATTTAGTTGATTATAAGAGAATGTTTTTGACGTCACTGATGCTGATGGATCTGAGGTGTGCTTTGGGAGTGAGATCATGCCCTCTATTTATAAGTTAAGGGGGTGACGATAGGCATGGTCCCAACCCTTCCAATCAGCAGGTAACCCTAGACACACTACTGATTACCAGGGAAATGGACCTGTCAATTGGTAGTCTCGTGCAAATTTTTTTGGAAAAATGGTTATTGAATGCAATTCATAGATCCAAATCATGCATGAGGCATATCATTAGAAAGGTAATTCAGATGCCTTTAATAGCCCCTTAAGCCTCTTTTGGGTTCGAGAGTTTACTTTGGGTCAAACATGGCTCGAAAGCGCTCATCAGTCCTTTGGACGGGATCTCTCGGACGAAAATGGATCGTTCATCCGAAAGGTAAGTTAGAATCGTGCACGGGGTGGACCGTTGGAAAGGTTATGAAAGTTACTTCAACATTTCAAAGAGATTATGTTAGTTTGAAAAGTTGACTTTGGTCAACCGGGGCCCGAAAACTCCCAATGACTTTTCAGAGTAAACGGGTTGTTTATCCACATCGTAAGGCTGATTTGCGCAGGGGGTGGATTGTTGGAAAGGATATTTAGTTCCCTTAGAAGATTCATTCAGTCTTCAAGATTAAGCATCGACCTTGGTAAAACAGAGCCCGAGAGCGCCCAGTGGCTTCTGAATTGATTTTCGGGGAAAAAGGATCGTTCGTCCGAATGGTTATGCCATTTTACGCACTGGGCAAACTCTTGTAAAGGGTTTTAGCACCCTTTGAAGATTCAAAGATCTTTTTCTCTGACAATGAAGTTGACTGGGGTCAAATCGGGACCCGGGAGTGCCCGGTGGCCTCTTGATCATTTTTTGCTAGTAAAATGATTCGTTCGTACGAATCATTATGCTGATCCGTGCATGGGGTAGACCGTTAGAATGGGGATTCAGATCCATTCAAAGATTCAAAGATATTTCACTCCATCAATGAAGTTGATCGAAATCAAACGTGGCCCGGGAGTTCCCGATGGCCTCTAGATCGGTACTCGGAGTATGACCTAGGTCTTATAGTGAAATGGGGGAGTTTTAGGGATCTAAGAAGATACTTAGGGGGTCCTAGAATGTGGTGTCTATAGAGATCCTCGACGGGTGAGCTTGAAACAAGTGAAAACCGTCGAATAGACACCATATGATATTTTGGAAAGATGTCGATTCTACAGACCTAAGGGATGAGGAAGAGGTAGATTTTGAGGACCTAAGGAAATGTTGGGGATGGACAATTCTGTGGAGTGAAATCAATTCTGAGCACCTAGAGTAGGAATGATCAATTTTGTGGGTCGAGGTCAATTTTAAGGACCCAAGGCAGGGAGCGACCGATTCTGCGGACCGAGGTCAATTCTAAGGACCTAATGTAGGGAGCGACCGATTTTGTGAGACGAGGTCAATTCTGAGGACCTTAGGTAGAGGTGACCAATTCTACGAGTCAACGCCAATTTCGAGGGCTTAAGTAAAAGCGACCAATTCTGAGGGTCAAAGCCAATTCTAAGGGCTTAAGTAGAGGTGACTAATTCTGCGGGTCGAGGTCAATTATGAGGATCTTAAGTAGAGGTGATAAATGTTAAGGGTCGAGGTAAATTATGAGGACCTTAAGTAGATGTGACCAATTCTGAGGATCGAAGCCAATTCTGAGGGCTTAAGTAGAAGTGACCAATTCTGCAGGGTCGAGGTCAATTCTAAGGACCTTAAGTAGGTGTAACCAATTCTGCAGGTCGAAGCTAATTTTGAGGGATTCGATAGAGATGACCAATTCTGAGGGTCGAAGATAATTTTAAGGGCTTAAGTTGTAGCGACCAATTCTGATAGCCAAAGCCAATTATACAGCTTAAGTTGAGGTGACTAATTCTGGGGTCGAGGCCAAGTCTGAGGAGTTAAATAGAGATGACTAATTCTAAGTGTCGAAGCCAATTTTGAGGGCTTAAGTAGAGGTTTTCACTAGGGAAATTATTTTGTGGTTCCATTGGGAATTTTGGGGGATCATTTTATTTTGAGTTTTAGGTTCCACTGGGGAAGAGGAATTAATCCGAGGATTGGATGTTTCCTGGGGGAATTTTTCAATTTTTGCGGTGTCCTTTGAAGATATTAATAGGGAGATATCCAATTGATTTTAGGAATTCCATTGGGGATGTAAGTGTTTCGCAGGGGAAGCAAGTGTGGTAAAAACATTTTTCTTAGTGAAAAAGGTTTTAAAATTCATTTGGTAATTTTAGGAATTTTTTGGGATTTTCTGGCATTTTTTGGAATTTTTTGTACAAAATTTCAGGGAGGGTGCCAATCAGTATGTTGCTGGGAGCTGTCGATCGGTATTCCCCTTAGCCTCTTATAAAAAGGGGCGAGATTTACTCATTTTTCATAGCTTTTATACTTGCTCTCTTCTGCTCTTTCTTTCTATAAATTGTTTAAGCGTTCCAAAACCAAGAAATGCTTGAACCATCCATGTCCACATGGCGTGGCTAAATGTCGATGACTGGGTGACCTTGGACTGGCGGGCCAGGGTGCCCCTTGCTCTAGGTAGTGATAATGCTTTTGACTCATTTGAGCCAGTTGAGAATAAGCAGAATCTTTTACGCAAGCCAACGCGCCATCGATCTTCTAGGGTGGTGAATCCTAGCGGCGATGTAAGTGTTGATGATCTTTGGTATTCTTTACTTCTTTTTTTGGTGATATTTCCTTATTTTTTTGAATTGACAAGGTTTTTCCTTTTTGTCTTGACAGACTAATATCTCTACATTGAACTTGCATTCTCGAAGGACGATGGGGCTTAAGGATGTCTGGGAGCGCTTTCCTTCGGTGGTGGATTAGGTAGAGTCATCAGCCGACTTTGGTAGATTAGCGTCTGAGCTGAACGAGATGCCTCATTCGATGGATGTTCTTTGCGCTTGGAGGAGAGGCGTTTGGACACCACCCACACCATGCCTTTTGGTTTTGGGGAGATGATAGTGACTCCCATAGATGTGAAGCAGCTGCTAGGGCTGGATTGTGAGGGGGGCAAGATAGAGGTGGATAGGACTTTGCAGGTGACGCAGGTAGCTGTGGAGGTCGCGTTAAGTGATATGGAGAGGATAGTCACTGAGGACTCTATTCGTTTGTCCCTTTTAATGGAATTATTGCTAAGTCGACGGATCGACGAGATCGACGGGCCGTAGTTGTGGCAGATGGACCGTTTATTTATTCTACTTTTGTTGGGAGGGTTCTTAGTGGCGACGAGTCCACTTGTGGTTTTTTCCATTTTTTAGGATATTTTCGAATATCCCTCCTTTTGACTGGGGAGCCTAACTTTGGCAACCCTTTATTCTTCTCTGTATGCATTCAGTCGGTACTTCCGGTAGACCTTTACTAGCGCCACGTATCTTTTGGAGGTATTCTTTATTTTGTGCATTTTCCTTTATGCATTTGCATTTTCTTTTATACATTTTCTTTTTGACTTCTTGAATGTTTTCTTCTAATTGACGACCCTTTGTTCTTTATAGACGTGGTTTTATGAGGTGATTGGGCTTAATGCCCAATTTATAGTTTTGAAGGATGAGTATGTTGGGGGATTCTGTCGAATGTACAGGTGACAGAAGTCCAACCGGTAATCGAGGCGGTTCCTCTCTTTAGGGGAGGTGCATCAGGTCTTGAACAGCTTAACGAGTGATCGGGTAACTGTTTTTCTCCTTTCAGACCATTTTTCCTTTATGATCTTTTTAGATATTAATTTTTTTATGGGCATTTGAAGGTGACTTTCTATCCTTGGGGGATGTCCATCCAGCACACGAGGGTGACCAAGGGGAATGCGCATCTTTAGCATCTGCTGGCGCATAAGTTAGGCTACTCCTGGTATCTCGGGGAGAAGGTATTCTGATAGGTGATGGTGGACAAGGTGATGGTTCCACTTACGAGGCCCTCGATGTATATGAGGCGAGAGCAGTAGATGATAGGGGATGCAATGGTGGCGGCGATGATCGGAGAGCCTTATTCGTCGCATACCAACATGGTGGTAACCTATGATTATTTGGATTTCGTGTCGAGATGGTTTATTTCGCCCAGCATATATGACGTTATGCCTCTTCTCCTCGCAGGCTCGAGTCGGCCAGTGGTGTCTTCCCCAGTGCAGATGGTGCGTCAACATCTGCAATAATGAAGACCTCGAAGGTTCCCTTTGTGCGGTTAGCTCCTCCTTTCTATAAAATTAAAAGATCGGACAGAGGGTCGATGCATATACTGCATCGTCCCAATGCGATGGCCCCGGAGGAGATGGGGCTGACAGAGGACGTTGTTCAGCCAGCGATATGCCTTTCATTTCTTTTTCTTTTGATTTTTTGATTTCTTTCTTTGCCTCAGACTAACTGATTTGCTATTTTCATTTTTTTTGCAGCACATTTGGGTGTCGATCAACTGGATGAGGGACATCTGGGATTAGATATCTTGTGTGATAGCTCATATTCAAGAGTTGATCATGATTCCTTCTTTCTTGGTGTCATTTGCCTTGTCCGACGAGGATCTAGGTCAGGGAGTGGAGGAATGTGTTCTCGTCATTAGGGAAAGCGCGCTCGCCGCATAGACGGAGGTTCTTAGAGAGAGAGAGAAGACGAGAGAGAGAGAGAGAGAGAGAGAGAGAGAGAGAGAGAGAGAGAGAGAGAGAGTTTGGGGGGCTTCGGGCTCAGACCCATTGTTTTTGTTATTTTCCTGTAAGATAAATGTAATAAAGAAATATTTATGCAATGAAATGAAGTTTTTGTTAATTATTGTTTTTTTTCTTTAATGATTTAATGCTTATGCACTTTTAACTTTGTTGCTGAGACCGTAAAAATAATTTAAAATGATTTGAAAGAAAATTTATTTTAAAACAGGATAAGTAAAAATATAGGGAGAAGGGAATTCTGAATTCCTTATAATAAAAATTATTTTTATTGAGTATTTTGATTTTGAAAAAAAAGAAAAAAAGGGAATTTTCAATAAATCGGGGGTTGCCAATTGACATGCCCCCTGTCCTGCTTATCTGTAGGTTAGTCCAATCTAATCAACCCAAGGCTTTTATTGCACTTTCTTCAATTGCTTGGTACTTGGTGGGGCAGATTTTCCTCTAAAATTTGCAGGACGTTTGTTTTTGGTTGAGGTTTTCCAAGTATAAATAGGGGGTAAAGGTGGAGATTTTTCTTAACCCCTCTATATTTCTTCTCTTTTGTATTCTTTTTGCTTCTTATCTCATCATTTTGGGATATGTCTCTCCCGAAAGTGTTGAATTTACGATTTACCTCGAAAAGTTAGAGGCGATGTGCTCATATAATGTCGACTACAATGCTTTCAACATGCATCGTGTTTCATTATGGAGCAAGAGGCCTATTGAATGGAACATGCTGATGGCAGCGGTAGAATTTTGGTACCCTAAAGACCATGTCTTTCTCTTCTTCTCGGAACAAGTTTATTCGACTTATGAAGAGTTCTCTACCACGCTGTGGATAAATCCCAGTGTGGCGGAGCTATGCTGAATTTTTTATGGTCTCCTCGAAAGCTGTTAGCAGAACTTCTCCATATCTCACCCTCAGCGACTCGGTCACTGGCTATGGGGAGGAATGATCTATCTCCCTACTATGCTACATTTTATGCATTTTCAAGATGTTAATGTTGCGGGTTATGCTGGAGCCGTCATTCTGGGCTTAATTTTAAAATTACTTTGGTGACTGGGAACTATTGGTGGACCCAAAAATCACAGCCATTGCTTCATGAATGTTGTACCCTCACAATCCAATGATGGTGATACTGGCGGAGACTTTGAATGGTCTAGATGCCTGGTAGGAAGGCCGTTCTGACTTCCTGAGTGGTAACCCCGTTATGATGTTCATGTAGTTGTCGAAGAGATTCCGTATGGCAATCCTTCCTGAATATCCCTTGGCGGTTGTGCCAAATTTCTTTTTTCACTACTTTATCAGCATGGGACTTAACATCGAGAGCTAGGAGAATTAGTTTGGGGAGCACGGGGCTCAAGGTTTGCGATGGTTAATGCCTTGGTGGGGAAATTGTTGTCCATTCTAGAACTGGGAGAATACCAGTATGTTTGGTTGGTTGTCCTTCGACAAACTTCTTTCTATTTTCCCTGGTGACTTGTGCCACCTCGGACACTAGACTTTTTCCTATGGAGGATTTTACAAAGCGTGTGCGAATGCGGTTAGGCTCTTTGTGGGAGAATTGTCGATCGTTAACCCGTCCTTACCAGTCTATTGGTAGAGTCTGACATGTTTTCTGGGACTACATGAAGTGGTTGTGGAGGAGAGTAGTTTCCAAGATGCTAGATCTGGAGATCGAGAAAAGGTGGTTCGCCAAATATGATACCATGGAGGGAGGTGGTGTTGTTTTCCCTAGGCTGGTATGACCTTATCATTCCATGGGGCGTCTGTGGCATTCTACTCAGGCGGGGGAGGTTTGGGGATCCTAGGACGTGGATGATTATGGGGTCGATTCCTCGGGCAATTGCGGGTATAATCCCTGGGGGAATGTATTTTTTAAGCTTTTGTGATGTATTTGGTTATGTATCTGGTTATTTTCTGGTTGTGTGGGAATAATTTGGAAAGGTTGTTTTAGGAGTAGCTTGGCTTGTTTTTAGGAAAATAAGGTTATGTTGGCAAGGAAAGTTGTTTGACTCCTATGCCAATGTAATTGTAACAAAAAAAATCGTCAATGAAATAAAGAAAATTTTAATTATATTATTGTGCCTCTTTATGAGTTTTACATTTGAATTATCTATACCAATCGCTAAAGCATACATAATCCTTTTGGTCATGTACATGATAAAATGAACTATCATTCTCGAGGATAAGAAAACAATAGCATTTTATGAAAAATAAGGGGGACATGTTCATGTAAAGCGTATGAGCTGCCTACGTACCTTTGGGTGGTTTTAAAAAAATTTTGAGTTTTATTTTTGAAAATAAAAAGATTTTTAGAGGACCAAGCCCCACGTAGTTCTGAGCAGAGGGAAGTGAAGAATTATTTTTTAGAATAGAATGGAGATGAGAAGAATCGTAGCGTGCTGAGATTTTGGACTGGGGGTAGAATTTTTTGAGGCAGTCTAGGTTGACTGGATGGGCCATCTCTTCCCTATCGAGGTCAGTGAGCATAGCGGCGCCAGCAGATAAGATCTTCTTTACAATGTTGGAGCCTCTCCATGTGGGTGAATTTCCCTCTAGGGTCCCAGATCGGTTCTATTATATCTTTAAGGGACAAGTCCCCTTCTCGGACAACACAATCCTTGACTCTCTTATTGAATTATCGTGTTATTCGACGATGGTACCCTTATATGTGATACAAAGCCTTCAGTCTCCTTTCATCCAAGAGTGACAACTTATCAAGACAACTTTGATACCAGTCTTCCTTGCTGACTTTGCTTTCAAGCATGACGCGTAGTGAAGGAATTTCTAGCTCAACGGGTAGGACTGCTTCCATGACATATACCAGAGAATTAGGGGTAGACCTAGTAGATGTTTGAACTTAAGTATGGTAGCCCAGAGGGCGTAAGGAATTCGATTAGCCCAATCTTGATAACTCCCGATCATTTTACTGATGAAGGACTTGAGGTTCTTATTAGCGGCTTCAACTGCTCTGTTGGTTTGAGGTCGGTAAGGATAAGATTTTTGTATTTGAATCGAATGCTCATCGACTACTTTTGTGACTTCTATTTCAAAATGCACCACGGTATTCAACACTAGCTCATTCAGGACCCCATATTAGAAGATGATATTTTATCAGATGTACTTGGCCACTTTCTTGGCATTTAGAACTGTGTATGATTCGGATTTAACCCATTTGGTAAATTAATCAATGGAAACTAAGATGAATTCATGCCCATTGGAAGCCTTGGGTGTAACCTTCCCTATGATGTTGATGCCTCATGTGAAAAACGGCCAAGGAGAAGTCACTTTGTACAATTCCCGCGGAGGCAAGTGTTGCAGGTTGGAAAACTACTGGCATTTAATACATCTTCAAACATAGGTGGTGAAATATAGAACCATGGTAGTCCAGTAGTAACCATGTCGGATGATTTTTTTGGCAAGTATATGGCCATTTATGTGGGGTCCTCACTCCCTGTTATAGACTTTCTGCATAATTTATTCAATATCAACCCCTACGATGGAGTGTAAATGGGTTCCATCAAAGTTTTGCTTGAACAGTTTTTATCGCAGATAATATAATGGGCATCCAGTATTTGGAGAGTTTCTCGGTCTTTCTTGTTAGAACTATTCCTTTAGGTCATGTCAACAATGGAGGCTAAGGTAGCAAGGGCACCAGCTAGGTTCTTCTTTGCTCGGTGAAGGTAGTGGAAGGTGATATCTTAAAATTGGGATGCCAGCTCTTCTAGATGGACATGGAAGGGTAAGAGTTTCTCATATTTGACTTTCCATCTTTTGAATACCTAATTGATGATGAGGATTGAATCCCCATAGACATGTAGGTATCAAATTCCTTTCTTGATAGAAACTTTGAGGCCTACCGTGCACGCCTCATATTCAATCATGTTATTTGTGCAGGAAAAATCCACTTTGATGGCAATGGGAGTGTGAGAGTCATCAGGGGAGATTAGGAGTGTCCCAATGACATATTCTTGTTGGCAGCGCTACAAAGAACATTTACCATTTGAGGTCTTCTTGGGAGGTACAAAGGATATCTTCGTCCAAAAATTTGGAACTCCAAACATCAATTTCTTCTATAGGGAAGTCAGCGAGGCAGTCAGAGATGGCTCTTCCTTTCATGGATTTCTGCACGATATACATAATATCTAACTTAGCTAACATCATCAACCATTGGGCCATTTGTCTAGACATGGAAGGTTTCTCGAGTATGTACTTGATAGAATCCATTCGGGATACAAGTTTGATAGGAAAGGCGAGCATATAGTGTCGTAGTTTTGGGGTGACCCAGACAAGTGCGATGCATGCTTTTTCCAAGGCTGGGTAGTTAACTTCGTACCTAACCAACTTTCGACTAATATAATAAATGGCTCTATCTTTGTGGGACTCTTCAAGGTATTGGTCTAGAAAAGCCCCAGCTGTAGTGTCTCTTACGGTTAGGTATAGGATTAGGGGTATACTGGGCTATGGTGGCATGAGTACCGGAGGTCGCATTAGGTATTGCTTAATTCGATCAATGTATTATTGGAAATCTTTGTTCCAAACCTTGGTGGAATCCTTCTGGAGAAGTTTAAATATGGGTTCATAGATAGAAGTCAATTAGCTGATGAACTGACTGATATACTATAATTTTCCAAGGAATCCCCGGACTTCCTTATCCGTTTAGGATGGTGGTATTTTGAGTATGGCTTTCATCTTGGTAGGATCTTCTTATATCCCCTTCTCGCTAACCATGAATCCCAAGAGCTTTCCTTTGATAATTCCAAAGACACATTTATGTGGTTTAAGCCGCATTTGGTATTGTCCTAGTCGCTCGAAGAACTTTCGGAGAGCAGCGACATGACCTTCCCTAGTCTTTGACTTGATAATCACATCATCCACATAGACCTAGATTTCTTTATGTATCAGATCATGCAAGATGGTTGTGACAGGCCTTTAGTAGGTACCCCTTGCATTTTTTTCAACCAAATGGCATAACGGTGTAGCAAAAGGTCCCTAAGGGGTAAAGAATACATTTTTCTCTTAATGATCTGGGTGCATCTTGACTTGGTTATATCCGACAAATCCATCAACAAATGATTTAAGAGCGTGACTGGTTATGTTGCCCACAATCATGTCGGTATTGGGTATTGGGTAATCATCCTTCGAAGAGGCCTTGTTAAATTCTTGGTAGTCAATGCACATGTGAACCTTTCTTTCAGATTTTGGCACGGGTACGTGAAAATATGTTACTAAAGCCGTTTAATATAAAATTAAACTATTAAAGTAACTCCGAACAATTTTTTGAACAAACTCTTTTCTTTAAAACCAAAACTAATTAATCACAAGATGTGTTTAAAAAATATGTACGAGATCTGTTCAAGATAAATCAGTTTAAAAAACTTTAAACACAGCACAACCAAGAATTAGATTAGGAGATGTAGGAATATTAAGAACAAGAATTTTTTATGTGGTAAAATCTCACCCAACTGAGGAAACATCCACAATTCCCTCTACAGAGTAAAACAAAAAAAAATCACTAAAACAAATTTTGACAGTTACAAACTATATAACAAACATGCATACAACTCAGACCTATACAAGTTTAGGAATGTACCCACTGGTGTCCTTATAACTTCTCTGCATTTCTGATTGTTGATGTTGTTCTCCCAGTTTTCTAACCTCCAACTTGTTCAAGTTCTTTACGTCGACTCTTTTTCTTGAGATCTTATTACCAACACTTTTAGTGAGGTAGGGTGATAGTGTTTGTGGAGGTGCTTTCTAATAGATGCATTCACGCATACACACTTATTTCATACAACCAGTCCTAACAAATTACATATAAGAACTATATGCAGTGATTTTCTATTTCTCTCTTCTCACAAAACTTAACCTTATTTGACATTTACAATAATCCCAGAATGCACGGATATCTTGCTCAGAATACGTATCAAGATCTTAATCAATCTCAGTTTCTGAAAATATTTTTGAGATTGAAAATCACCAATTGCGATTCCAAACTAGGTCAAAGGTCTTGTTTCAAGAGAAATAGAAACAGAAAAGGATTTTGTTGATTTTGAAGTTAAAAACATTTACAGAACAAAATCAACAAATATTTTCTCAAGATGAGAAACTAAAAAATGTAGATCTATGTGAAATATAACACGCAACGTTTTAGATCTAAGGTTTCTATAAAAGAAGAAACACATATCTAAAAATATGTTTAAGTTGATAACAAGATCTGGGAATGAAGAGGTTACAGCAACAAAACTAACAAATCAATCACTCAAAATCTCTCAAACACTCAAGGTTGTGTTTGGTATATACAAGTTTTGAAAGAGGATAAGGTTTGAAAATAGTTTTGGACGAATTAGGGTTAGGGTTTCCTAACTCTGGTTTCTCTCTCTCTCCCCTCTTCTCTCTTCTATCTCTTCTCTCTTCTCTCTCGAATGAACAAAGTGGAAAAAGTCTCATATGGCTGAGGGTAGGGGTCCTTTTATAGGAGGCTAAGAAGATTCGAAAACACAGACCAAGATCAAGGGCTAGGATCTGGTCTTGTATGTTTGACTTTGATCCAATG
The DNA here is from genome assembly GCA_949130495.1 of Sambucus nigra. Classification (NCBI taxonomy): domain Eukaryota; kingdom Viridiplantae; phylum Streptophyta; class Magnoliopsida; order Dipsacales; family Adoxaceae; genus Sambucus; species Sambucus nigra. Next base: position 542,684,193 of record OX422209.1, read on the forward strand.
GTTTAAACAGAGGCAGTGGTTATAACACTCCTGATTGGCTCAAAAGAGGTTCACATGGATTATGTAGGAGAGCATGCAGATCGTTGATAAACATGATCCAAGGGCTGTTAACATTCGTTATTTTACTTTCTTAGAAGAAACACAGATTCAACCGATCAGAATGCAACAGGTGTTGGGTACAAAGAGGTTAATAAACGCGCATCTAGAAATAATTACAAATGCACCCTGAAGTCTCTGCCGCTTTCGGATTCTACCCAAAGAAACTTTTAGTTAAGATAACCAAAAATCCATAATTGCAGAATGAACCCAAAACTTTTTAAAACCAAAGTTTAATTCATAAAAACTTTATTTTAAGAGATTATAAAATTCCCAAGAATTATTAAAAAAAAATTAGGGTTTTGCACTCAACATATATATATATATATATATATATATATATATATATATATATATATATATATATATTCTTATATGCAATATGGAATGTATGAATGCAATTCTAAAGTGTGTGAGTGTTGGTAAAAAAATTTAGGTCAATAATAGCAAACCAAACTCTGAGGTTCTTTGGTTTCTAGGATAGACACAATTTTGTCACAATTTCCAAACTAGATAAACACTTATACAATACAGACTCAAGTGAGTCAAAAGTATAAGGTGCTTCAGTACGATGTTAGCTACATATGTGGGATATTTAATCACATGAATAAAACCCATGTTCAAGTATTTGACAATTTCTTCCTAAATTTAGAGTTACCATTCGGTGCAGGGCTTTCATAGTTTCTGTTTGACTGGTTTGCATTCTGGGAGAGTTGGAATCTCGTGCTAAGCAATCTCGGGATCAATGCCAAGCATGTCATCATAAGACCATGCGAATACATCCACAAATTCCTTCAGTAATTCCTCAAGTTGTGCATGCTCTTTATCATCAAGGGTGGCCCCGATCTGAATCTCTTGCAGTTGGCTACTAGAATCGAGATTAATAACAATAGTTTTATCTTCATTAACATGAACGCGATTTTGTTGTTTGTTATTAACCTATTTAGATCAGTTAGGAATTATTCATTTGTAAAATCATCATCATCAAGAGTTTTATTAGAATCAAGAAAGTTAATGTAAGGCACAACAAGATACTTAAAATCTTAATTTATTTCATTATTGAGGAAAACAACGTTGAGAACCTCATCAAAGGAGGTCTCGATTACATCAGAATATGGAAAAATAATAAAAAAAAAGAGGAAATGGGATAAACATTAGGGTTAGGTTGTATTTCAGCAGGTGGAACTGGTACAACATGCCTGTTGAGGAGAGGTCTATCAGCAGTTTTGATGAGGCGGGATGGTACTAATGATGTAGCGCTTGGGTAGACCATGCAGAGTGTTATTCCCAGTGTCTGCAAGTTGAATGAATCCTCAGAGTCACTTCCCTCTAAATCTCTGATATCAGCTATGGTCTTCTCAATGAGTGGTTGCACATGATGCTAGGAACTTTCATCCCATGATTAGCTATCTTAGAAAAGGTCTTCATTCTTGGTTTTATCTTCTTATTCACATGATCATACCACGATTTTGGAAAGTCACAGACGGGTAAATCTTCACCCTTTCTAATGAATCTTCCATTCAAGGAATCTCTTGAGTCAGTCTTGGCGCATTATATCCTTTTCTTCAGTCGAGCTTGGTGGAGCATTATGAGTTCTTCTGCTGATGGCTAATAACCCAAGCCACAATGGGGAAAGGCCTTCTTCTATACAATGGATTCAATTATTCCCTATTGTTATCGTCCTATCCCCAGTCCGGGCATGAAGTGCATGTTCTTGAACATCTGGATCACATTGACGTTTCCATGAGGGCTATACTCTGGACAAACCCTATCTTTGAAATCGTCCCCTGTTGTGAGTATAAGTGGTTCAACTCAAAAACCTGATAGAAACATATCATTCACCCCATGCTTTATTATTAGTACCGAATTAGTGGTGCTTGCTTTCTCGGTGTTATCATCGTCTCCCAAGATGGTGATGACATGCCCATTGGCAAAGAGCTTTAGTTCCTGATGAAGGGAAGAAGATACATCCTTGATACTAAAGAGCAATGGTTTCTAAGAAATATATTAAAACAAGTAAGGATATCAATGACTTAGAAATCAACAAAGAGATTTATAGGGCCAAACCTTATTGTAAGCTTTATGGATACTATCACTTCTCAATGAGTATTATCGTAAGTGCGCACCGCGGCACAGGTTGGATCAAGGTCACTCACCTTCAGTGCCAAAAAATTGTGGGTTCTCAATGGACAAACATTAATAGTTGATCCATTATTGATAAGACAAGTGGGATGATTTTTCCTATGACTTCGATAGAGATATTGAGAGCATAGTTGTGGTTTGGCCCAATTTTAGGGATTTCTTCTTCGGAGAAGGAGAGCATTCTAGTAGAGGTTAGAGATCCGACCAGATTCACTGCTTTTTTCTGGCATGGTGGAAGGAGGGAAAATCGGTCCGATGAGTAGTTTGATCAAGGCATTTATGTACAGCTGGGAAGACATAAAGAGTCCCTATAGAGTGATGCTATCTTGGGTCTTCTTCAACTGATCGAGGATCTTATTCTCCTCGAGGGTCATTTCTGGCATAAGGAGATTCTCGACACCTTTTCCTTTGTCGATCACTGATGGTTGCGGGTTTGGAACTTGGTAAAGCCTCCCTAACCTGGTCGTATGGTTCACAGAAGAGGGGAAAAATATAAATCTAGTCTCTTCATCTATCTAGGGCTGTTCAGCCACCTTGTTTATTTCTCCAAGAAACTTCTCAAATAATATCATTCCACATATGCTGACTATCGGGCTAGTCTTTTCTGGACTTTAATCTTCATCTGAATTATCGAATTCGTCCCACCATTCGATGGTAATGACATCATCTTTCCATGAAAATTTGAAACACTCTACAACCTCAACAACCTCTTCATACAGATCCTCCCACTCGACGGGCAGATATAGAAGTGAAAGGACCAGGCGCCCTTGTAGTTTCAAAGTATAAAGAGTTTGTTCATACTGCAAATATCATTAATTTATCGATATAAGTCTGCCATGATCTGGGCCACATCATCTATAATAACTTCATCGATAGGTACCACCCATTATATAACTCTGAATCCCATTTTCGAGCTTCCAAGAACAATGTACTAAATCTCTGGCAGTCAATGGTCATTTTTTAGGGCAATTTCAGCCCGAACTCCAGGAGTTGGTTAAACACTACTAATAATTCCATATTATTTCCTCCATAATGGGTACGAATAGTAATGCATACTCTAGTAACGAGTGACAGGGCCTGATCGGAGAAACAGGTTGGATGTAGGAGAAAATATGGACAAACTTCTAGGGTTTAGGGGAATATATGCGTATGATGGGTAATTTACTGGGTACGATCTGGGTATATGGATCAAATTATGGGTTTTCTTAGAGTAAGATGGAATTTTCATGATTAGGGAGTGGATTAAGGGTAGTATTTGGTTTAGGATTGGCTGGTGGGGCAATGATACCCTGGATAATTAGACTTTGGATTACATTTCAGAGGTGGAAACACTGATCATTAGTGTGGCCGACACTTTGGTGAAAATTGCAATAAGCATCTAGTTTGAAATTTTTATAAAGTTGGTTTGGTAATGGATGAGGGTCCAATGGCTTGATAAGATTTTTGCCTAAAAGGGCTTGATAAACTTTGAAGAGGGGATCATGAAGCTTGATTTATTCCTTTTTTACTCGGTTAAGGCGGCTTTTTGGTGCCTATAAAGTGTCAGTTTGGGAGATTTTGTTGATGGTTATAACTAAAATATTGGTAGGCTTCTCATACTTTCTGGGAGTGAACTGTGCAGATGATTTCTTCGGCTCAACTTCTATTTTGGCAAGACTTTCTTCGATATCTACTCCGGCTTCTCGTAGGGCTCAAAAATGAAAGTAGTACTATCCTCCCATCGTCATTCAAATATGGGTTAAGAAATCTTCTTCACGATACTTACTTGCTCCTCTTCGAAAGGCCTATTGGTCATGGTAGCTGATTTCTCTCTCCACCTTTCTATGAAGTTACTGACAGATTCCCTAGGGTTTTATTTAAGAATTTATAAATCATGGTGGGTAACCTATAATTCTTCGTTATACTTGTATGGTGACATGAATTCGCGAGCAACATCCTCTCAACTGCAGATTCTGGACTCCTCGAGAGATAAGAACCATCGAAGAGCGCTATCCTTTAAAGTCTGTTGGACCATTTGGGCCATTATTTCCTCGAAGACACCTAGGAGATTCATGGCTCGGTGATAACTTCGGAGATGAATAATTTGGGGTCCATTACCCCCGAACTTCTCAATGTTAGGTATCTTGAACTTTTTTGGCAGCCTGAATTTAAGATAGGGAGACATATGGGTGTAATCCATGTAGTTTTTCGGATATTCAAACTTGGTCAAACTTCTTGGTCAACATCTTAAGATCCTCCTTGACCTTATTCAATTCTTCTTCCTTCAAATCAATATTATCCCCTGGCTAGGAAAGATTCTGCATAAGGAGCTGAGTTGGCGGTAGTCCATTGGCAGGAGGGGCATGTGGAGCGTGCTGATATTCCTCGAGGGACCCAAATAGGCTTAGGTCCGAGAGAACCTATAGCGCGAGGGAAGAGGACCTCAAGCTCTTCGGGAATAAGGACTCGATTCCATTTCATCTCATGAACCTCGATTTGAAGATTGTCAATCTTGGGAGTGAGTTGGGCTAGGATTGTCATCAAATCTGGTTGCACATTTGGTACTTGATCAGCGTTCTCTATGGGAAGTGGATGAAGGTGAATTCCGAATTTAAAGGAAGTAGAGAGGGAACTGACAGAGACTCGGGACATTTAGACGAAATATGGAATCCAACAGGGAACCAGGCCAAGGGTTGGGTATATAATTGACCTGATAAGGAGAAAAAAATGAATTTATTTTTTAAAGAGGAAGGGGAAAACTGATATTTTTTAAAAGAAAGGAAAATATATTTGACATTTTTGTTAAAAGAGGAGGACAAAATGTTTTGGGGTAAAATGGAGGAGGAAAAATATTTTTGGTATAAGGAAGGAAAAATTCTTTTGGTATTTTTGATAAAAGAGGGAAAAACATGTTTTTGACATTTTTGGAAAAGAAAGACAAAAGATGAGAAAAAGAGTCTTAACGTGATTATTATTATTATGCTTCTTATGTTCTCACTTATATTAGGTTTACCTACTTGAAAACCCTGGGAAAATTGGGTTTTAAAAAAATATGTAGAAACATGGTTGGACTTGTTGTCAGGCTCATGGACAAGGTCCCGTTTTGAAAAGGACGAAATCACACAAAAATTTAGGCGGCATGCCGGCCAGTCATTTTAGTAGAGTTTAGGGTAGAAATCGACGAACTAAATATGAGTGCCTTAGGTTTGACATCTATATGAGGGTATGCAGTTGTTGGGTTCTTTGGAAGGCTTTCCCCCTTGGCATGACTTCCAAGATATACGTCTTGCTTTTGAGCGCAATCAGTATGTGTGGATAAGACATTTGATATAACTTATTGTACATGAATTGCCTCACTATATATCTCATGGGGACAGTACATGTGAGAGAGAATTCGATATACTCGACGTACGTGAACAAGTTCCCTATAATATACCTCCCGTCATGACTTAGGTCAAGCGGTACGATGAAGGGGGACCGTTCGATATATGTCGAAGGTACTTGGCCAATGGAAGGTGAGATTTATATCACTTAGTCTAACTGTGACCTACCGGACCAGCTCCCATCACAAAATGACCCCCAGTTACGGGACAAAATTTAGTTAATAAACATGCTCTTTGGTGATGTAGTGTGCAAAAGGCATGATTATTTATTAGTATATGATGGAAAGAGTGTCTTTATTTGGCATGATGAGCATTATACTAAATAGGGGAGAGTGTACAAGTATAAAAGGTAAATCTTACATGGAGCATGAAGATTATACTAAGTATGGATATGTGAGTGTTAGTGATGTGAAAATATTTACAAGTGAGTCTGTGGTAGTGAACCTAAGCATGGATCAACTAGAAGTGGTGTGTGATAAGTGTGAGTGAGCACGGACATGTATAAGTGTGATAAGTGGAAGTGTGTGTCAGTGACACCTAAGCATAGATATTCTAAGTGGTGTGTGAAACATGAGGATATAAGTGGTCCTAGGTGCACATAGTGGGAAGTGTGCATGGGGAGTATCTACAAGTGTGTGAATGAGTTGTGACATAAGCATGAGATATATATGTGCAAGAAATAATAGACGAGAAAATAGGGAAGATGCAGGTAGGTGCATAGGCACACAAGCAAAAAACAAAACACCCATGCAAACAGAGTCTAGCCCTTTTATGAAAATAGGTCCCCAGCGAAGTCGCCAGTGTGGACATCCCGAAATCTCGTTTCTCTCTCTCTTTATCCCACGGGGCGGGTGAAAGGTCTCGTGCCCTCTTACTCTCTAGGAGCGCTTCGGGTGTGGGGTGAAAGTAAAGATATGGAGTCGCCAGCCTATTTTTGCACAAAACAGGCAAAAGAACATGTTGCCACCTCGAGTGAGAGGCATAAAAAATAAACTGATGCTTACGAGACCAATAGTTCAAAGGTTCGGGGGCTAAGTTACAGAATGGAAAGGTGTTAGGCACCCATACCGCCCTTTTGGTCTCTCATGGGCTTGTTTGATTGTTTTCCTTTATTTCTCCGTGAAATGTGTGTGCGTGTATATATAATGGAGATCGGAATCTCTCAACTCAAACCATAGAAGAGATAGAGTGAGGTTATCCATAGGAATGTTCCCAATAATAATATAAAAAATATGATTTATGCGTTTATCATGATATTGATTGTTATAATGAAACGATAATATATGTTGGATAAAATGCTAATAAGGATCACAAACATAATATCTGTTAAAAGAATTAATGGATACGAAGATGGGAAAATTTGGGGAAATTGGAATGTTGGACTCGAGTCTCGGGTTTTAACACAAAATGCCTACGTAGCCTATAAAGGCATCAAAATCCACGTAGTTTACATGTGGCATAGGGGGGTTATCCCATAGATTCGAACTGAATTTATTATATGCGTGTGTAGAAAATGTGTTTTTACTTTTGAAAAAGTGTGATGGATAATCCCGTTGGAATTTATAGGTGTAACCCTCTTTTTGTTTGTTTTGGGTTTTTTAAAGAAAATAAAGTATGTGCAATATAACTAATAAAAATGTGAAATGCTAATGTGTATGAACTAAAGTAAAAGCTAGACGATGAATTTATATAATAATGCAAACACAAGAAATTTAAAGAGAGGGACAAGGATTATGGACATTCTTTGAAGAATTGAAGCTTGATCTTGATCTTGGATGAACTCCCTTGAGTATTCAAATGAATTTTGGATGAGAGAGAATGTGATTTTTTTAAATTGGTAAATGAAAAGGATGGAAATTTAATATCGAATGAAATTTCACATAAGGAAACTTCGCTGATTGCAAGAGAATGTTACTGAGATCATTGTAGCTGATGGATCTGAGGTGTGCTTTGGGAATGAGATCATGCCCTCTATTTATAGGTTAAGGGGGATGCCGATCGGCATGGTCTCAACACTACAGATGATGCTGGAAACAGTACCACACTTCAAGGTGTTTGTGAGCTCAATTCAATGTTAACAATGGCTGTATAAGGGTATATACACATATAATAGAGGGAGGTGAGAAGAAGAGGATTTACACCGGAATATAAGTGGTTCAGCCAATCAGGCCTACGTCCAATGTGCAAGTGTATGATGTGTATCAATGTATGAGGGATCTAATGGCCATAGATACAATCTCTCAAGTTTTCTCTCTCTATTGTGTATTTGAACAGAGTTTTAGCTAGGGTTGCTAATTTTGGATCCCTTTTCAAGAAGGAGAAGATAAGTATTTATAGTGCCTGAGGGGTGTAGTGTACCCCCCATGCATGTAATGAGCATGTGTATGTTGATATAGCCAATATGATGAAGACATATGTCCCTATCACATGTAGAGAATGATGATAAAATATTCCCCCCACGTGGGGGGAATGATTTGTTATAACTGATTTGTGTCCACGTGTCCTTATCTACACATATGTCAATAAGTGCTCGGCATCCGCGCTTGGTCATAACCTCGGCCTGGAAGAGTTCGAGGTTGGTAAGGTCTAGCTATTTATCCAATCCGAGATGAGCCATCATGGTCTCAGCTTAAGTGAAGCCGAGGTAAGGTAAGTGACACATTAAGGTCGGCATGGGCCGAGGTTAAGCTGGAATATGATAGGAACATCGGCTGATTCACTGCTGGAGTTGGCCTTGATAGAAGTATAGGTCCTTGTAACCTCGACCTACTCCCAACCGAGGTTGTCATCCCTGGGTGACCTGATGAACTACTGTTCCCATGAGTCATGAAGACATCTCTTGACGAGGTTGATAGCAGTGTCGGCCACGGTCGACCTTGCTATGGCTGAGGCCGCTGGTTATTGATCCAAGGCCTTTTCAACGTCGGCCATGTCCTTGGCCGAGGTTGATGTCTCTGAGCCAAGGTGGCACATTTGGGGCATATCAATCACCCCCAGCCCATAGTTACATGTGAGAGCAGGTGACTGTGGGGTCTACATCTCCGAGGTCTTTCTTCCTCGTGCCAATGTTCATTTGACACTTGTCCATTACTGAAGTGTGAGGCGTGCCTGGAAAGCATGTGATGTCAGCCGTCCTTTGGGGCTCCCAAGGCAATGATGGGCCTTGGGAAGTGTGCATTCATACTTAAGGGTTTAAACCCTATTTTCCTTCTTTCCTCCTCATTTCTCTCTTTCTCCTGGTTCGACTTGCTTCTGCAGCTCTCTCTCTCTAGAAAAGCTCTGGTTTGAAGTTGCATTTTGGTGATGATTTCTTGCAATATCATCCTTCTCCCTTACCACTTTTTCTTCAGGTATCTTCTACCATTCTTTCTTATTCATTTTTCCTATCTTCTTCTTGCTTTTGCATTTTTTGATGACCTTTAAGAGGTTTTCGATTAGTTTTCCGGCGAGACTGTTCTTGTTGTTCTTGGTAGTTGCTCAAGGTTTGATAGTTTGATCTTTAATCTCATTTGCCAATCCTGTTTGTTGTTTAAGAGAGTTGTAAGTGTACTGTAGGGTCTGCCTCTTATGCTCATACCCCTTTACCAACTCTTAGAGGAGTTCCCCTCTCTTAGAGAGAAGACCTTAGAGAAAATTAGGCAAATAGAAAGAGCGCAAGAGGAAGCTCATATGTTAGAGGAATTTCCCCTCAGACCTATCTTTCCACCACCTTTGAAGGTCGTATATCCTGAACCATCAGAACCAGTTAACCAAGCAGAGGTCCCTGTTGAACCCTCACCGATGTCTGAGTTATCCACCTCAGACCCTATGTCTGTAGACAGCACTCAAGAGGCCATGGACTTCTCAAATCAACAAGATCAGGTCCCTGATCAAGCAGAGGTTTCCAGTCGGGCCTCGTCTCACAAAAGTTCAAGCACATCATCCTCTTCCTCAGAGGTTGAAATTGTTGAACCAAGCGTGGATATTCCACCAATCCTTGAAGCCATTCCCCTGTCGGCCGCCACGGGGGCTGAGTTCGCTCAGAGGTTTCCAAGTAATCCCCCAACGTCTGCTCAGGCCGACGTTAAGCTAGATAGTGGTGATGATGATGCTGAGAGTGATGTCGACGTCTCTGAGGTGGTCGAGATTGAGAGTTCAGTTAGTGATATTGACCTCCTATATTTAAGATATTTATATTCCATAATCCTTTCCATAAAGCTCAGGAGACCTCTGAGGGAAGAAAGGGCTTATCACGACCGAGATGGTGAGATCTGCTTATACGAGCAAATTTTCAAGTTGGGATTTCGTCTGCCCATCCATCCGATCATCAGGTCTATATTAACCTATATCAACTTGGCCCCTTCCCAGTTGTCACCCAATGCTTGGAGGGTGATAATTGGGGCCATTGTCTTATGGAGGATTGTTCATCACTTAGACCTTCCTGTCCAAGTCTTTGTAGGATGCTATGTCCCTTCATCTGCTAGAAATCATCCGAGTTATTATCATTTTTTATCTAGGAAGCTAGAAAAGAAGATGCTTCAAATTAACCAAACCTCAAACCATAACTGGAAGCCACGTTATTTCTTTACCTCAGGGACATAGTAATTTGGCCCATGTGCCTCCTCTTCCTCATTAGAGCCGAGAATGCCCCTGAGATGGGGAAAGGTTACAATGGCTGCTAGGACTGACCTTGGGCTAAGCTAGTAAAATCTTCAGAAGGTTAAAGACCTTCAAGATCAGGGGGAGCGTGGTCTGCTTGTCAAATTCGAGCACCTGATGACCCCTTACTATCTCTCTGAGACTGGTCTAGGGGGCAGTCCTCTTACAGAGCTTGGTAAGCAATTTTTATTTCAAGTTATACCTCTGAATTTATGTACGTCTAACTCTCTAACTCAGACCTTTCTATCTTGCAGAGCGTCCGAAGGGGATATTTGACGAGTTGTGGGAGATGGAAGCACCAAGTTAAACGAAGCTTGCTAAAAAGGCAGGTCTGAATGCTCCTCCTCCCCTACCTCAACCTCGAGGGCTCAGGCCACAAAGAAGAGAAATGCTGCTGACCTTGCCCCTGAGGATCAGAGGCAGAAGAAGAAAGGTAGGGATCCTGCCATCCCTATATCCTCTACAGATGCATTGGGTGCTCGTATAGAGCAACTAAAAATTAATGATAGCATCATAGGCCATAGTCTACAGGTGCTGGATGCTATCGGCTCTGCCATGACCGATGCTGACCAACGCTTTTGCCGATCTATGGACACCCCTCTGCTTGTTGAGTTTAGCCTCCACAGGTCTATTCAGGTATGACTTCAGATTTCAGTATAACTTCAAAGTGTAACCTCTGTTTTGGATTTCAACTTATATACACGACCACATAATTTGCAGGGCCTCGCTCCTATGCATCATCTTCCTAATTGGAATCTGAGGAAGTTACCCCTTATCCAGAAAGGCCAAGAGGCCGAGAAGGTGAAAAGCTCTCTGAATATAGAGGTAGACCGTCTGAAGTCTATCTTTGAGGGGTTTGAGAAGAAGGTTAAGGAGTTGGAGAAAGATATCTCCAAGCTTAAAAATGACCACACTTTTGCTCTGAAGGCCAAGGACGATGTTCTCTAGCAAAAGGTTGACATTGTAGAGAAGGCAGCCCTTGAGGATGATTCTGAGGGGATTCTGGCTGATTACAAAGTCTCCGATGAATTCATCAGCTTCGACTTTGAGTACCTCAAAAAAGGTATTAAGGCTACTGTCAAATGGGCGGCTGATAAGGAGAAGGAGTCAGGGAGCTTGAAAGCCTCTGACTTCACAGGTTTGGGTTTTGCTAACCCTCAACTTGCCCAAGCCCTTCAAGAGGTTGAAGAGGTGGACGCTTCCCCTACAGAGACTGCGCCACTGGATGTTACGAAGACATAAGGAGCTAACCCCAGAGACGATGGGGCTGAGGTGACCAACATCGACCAAGGGGATCAGACCGAGGATGTCAGCACTGTCCCTACAAATCCTTAGGCTATACTTGTGAAGATTTTGTACTTTTTCACTATTTTCGAACTGTAACCTCTTGATGAATAATGTTACTTCATATTTTTTCCATTCCACATAATCTATAGACCTCTGAGGAGGGTTTTTGTTTCTTCTCTTGCTGGATTGTTTGTTGGATGATTTTCTTTGCCATGCAATAAGGTCTCACCAAATTAATGATGTTAAGGGTCTGAGGTCATCCAAGTATGATGTCTGACCTCAGACCTTTCCACCAAATCATGATGTTATAAGGTCTGAGGTTATCAACTAAGATGTCATCCTCATAAATAATATCACCAAATTAATGATGTTAAAGGTCTGAGGTCATCCAAGTATGATGTCTGACCTCAGGCCTTGTCACCAAATCATGATGTTATAAGGTCTGAGGTCATCAACTAAGATGTCATCCTCATAAATAATATCACCAAATTAATGATGTTAAGAGTTTGAGGTCATCCAAGTATGATGTCTTACCTCATACCTTGTCACCACATTATGATGTTATAAGGTCTGAGGTCATCAACTAAGATGTCATCCTCATTAATAATATCACCAAATTAATGATGTTAAGGGGATGAGGCCATCCAAGTATGATGTCTGACCTCAGACCTTGCCACCAAATCATGATGTTATAAGGTCTGAGGTCATCAACTAAGATATCATCCTCATAAATAATATCACCAAATTAATGATATTAAGGGTCTGAGGTTATCCAAGTATGATGTTTGACCTCAGACCTTGCCACCAAATCATGATGTTATAAGGTCTGAGGTCATCAACTAAGATGTCATCCTCATAAATAATATCACCAAATTAATGATGTTAAGGGTCTGAGGTCATCCAAGTATGATGTCTGACCTCAGGCCTTGCCACCAAATCATGATGTTATAAGGTCTGAGGTCATCAACTAAGATGTCATCCTCATACATAATTTCATAAAATTAATGATGTTAAGGGTCTGAGGTCATCCAAGTATGATGTTTGACCTCAGACCTTGCCACCAAATCATGATGTTATAAGGTGTGAGGTCATCAACTAAGATGTCATCCTCATAAATAATATCACCAAATTAATGATGTTAAGGGTCTGAGGTCATCCAAGTATGATGTCTGACCTCAGACCTTGCCACCAAATCATGATGTTATAAGGTCTGAGGTCATCAACTAAGATATTATCCTCATATATTCTACCACTAGAGCACAATGAAGCAAGAATTGACATGGAAACTAATCTCTCATTAATAATCTCTTCATAAGATGGTACATATACATAAACTTTTTGCAACATCATATGTAATACTTCTTTAGGTGATCAGCATTCCAGGGATTGGAAAATGGTTCCCCTTCTAGGTTTTCTAGTCTGTAGGTCCCGGGCACTACCTCTTCAGTCATTTGTAGGGACCATGCCAGTTTTGGTGGAGTTTGTTTGTTTTCTGTACCGTCTTCTTTAGTACTAAGTCTCCCATGGTAATGGGTCTTGATTTCACCCTTTGATTGTAGAATTTTGCTGCTCTCTACTGGTAAGCTGCCTGTCTGATTTCTGCGTCTTTCCTTCTCTATTCAATCAGATCTAGGTCTAGTCTCCTCTCTTCCCCATTTTTATCAAGGTTATAGGTCTGAACCCTATGAGTACGGAGTCCCACTTCTGTTGGTATGACGACCTCCGAGATATGTGCTAGCATGAACGGGGTTTCTCCTGTCGGTGTTCTTTTCGTTGTCATGTACGCCCATAACACAACATAAACCTCTTCGGTCCATCTCCCCTTAGCTTCTTCTAACCTCTTCTTTATTTTGTCAAGGATTGTTCTGTTTGTGACTTCGGTCTGACCGTTTGCCTGAGGTCGGCCAGGAGAAGAGAAAAATTGCTTTATCCCAACTCTTTCGTAATATTTCTCTAAGGAAGAGTTCTTAAACTGGGTTCCATTGTCTAAGATGAGAGTGTTTTGGAGGCCGTGTCTGCATATGATGTTACTCCAAATAAATTGGAAGGTCTTCTATTCTGTAATCATTATCATCGGCTCTGCCTCCACCCACTTTGAGAAGTAATCAATGGCAACTATCAGAAACTGGTAATTATTGGTAGCTCTTGGCAGTGGTCCTACTAAGTCAATTCCCCATACTGTAAATGGCCAAGGGAAGTGATTGACGTCATAGGTTGATGAGGTTGGTGAGGAATAGTGGAGAATCTCTGATATTTATCGCACCTCTTCACGTAAGATGCAACAGCTTTGGCCAAGGTTGGCCACCAGTACCCATGTGTGATAATTCTCTTGGCCAAGGGTCTTCCTCCTATATGACTGGAGCAAAAACCCTCATGAACTTCCTATAAGATGCGGGGAACTTCGGTGGGATGCATACATCTGAGGAGAGGCAATAGAAATCCCTTCTTATATAGGACGTCTCCTACTATAGAGAACTTGGCAGCCCTATATCTTAATTTCCTCCTCTCTAGCTTGGATTTCGGTAGCTCTCCCTCTTTGATATATCTGACGAGGGGGTCCATCCATGAGTCTCCTAGGTTTAAATTGATACAAAGGTTGCTAACCTCTTCTTCCTCAATGGTCGCTTTTGGTAAGACCTCGACCGAAATTGTCCTTCTGATGTCTATCTTCGTCGCTGAAGCAAACCTTGCCAATGCATCTGTGTGGCTGTTGTTTTGTTGAGGTACTCTCTTCAATTTTGTCTCTTCAAAATATTCTAACATAATTCTCACCATCTTCAGATACTTGGCCATCCTTTCATCTTTGACCTCATAGACCCCCAATACTTGATTGAAAACTAACCTTGAGTTGCTATGAAGTAGGAGTCGTCTTACTCCCAAAGTCTTTGCCAATGAGAGACCTGCTATCATGGCCTCATATTCTGACTCGTTGTTAGATGCCTTGAAGTTGAACCTCAAAGCGTATTCAATGTTGGCACCATCTGGATCTGAAAGTAACAGTCATGTACCGCTTCTACTGTCACAGGAAGAACCATCAACGAAGAGATTCCAAATATCTGCATTCGATGAGAATGCCCCTTACGACATGATTCCTTGCTTGAAGATGTATCGATCTTCCTCGTTATCTGCTACTCTATCCCTGATCTTCTTGGACACAACCTCTTCCCGGTCCTGGAAGACATTTGGTTCAACCTCTTACGGTTCCTAAAAGATATTGTTGTTCGACCCTTCAGCATTCTCTTGGTCATTCTCTACCTCGACCTCTTCCCACATGAACTCAACAACGAAGTCTACGAGGGCCTTCCCTTTGATGGCTACCCTAGGATGATAAGTAAGGTCATACTCTCCCAATTCAATGGCCCAGGTCATCAATCTTCCAGACTTCTTAGGTTTATAGAGGACCTGTCTTAGTGGGGAATCGGTGAGGACGACCATAGAATGGGCTTGGAAGTAGGGCTTCATCTTCCTTGAAGCATGTATCAGGGCGTAGGCTAACTTTTCCATACGAGGATAATTTTGCTCAGACCCTTTAAGAGCTTTACTGTTGAAATACATAGGCCTTTGGATTCTAACGTCTTCCTGTACTATGGCTGCACTTATTGCCGATTCAGAGACTGCTAGATAAACATACAATTTCTCTCCTACTATGGGCCGAGATAATAACAAGGGAGACCCAAGGTAAGACTTGAGTTGGTTAAAAGCTTCTTAGCACTCTTCATCCCACTAGAAGGCCTTTCTAGGCACTTTAAAGAATGGAAGACACTTGTCCGTTGCTCTGGAAACAAACCTGTTGAGTGCGGCCACTCTCTACGTGAGTCTTTAAACGTCCTTGATACTCCTTGGCGTCTTCATGTCAAGCAAAGCCTTGATTTTCTCAGGATTTGCTTCGATTCCTCTTTGATTGACGATAAATCCAAGAAACTTCCCAGTTCCTACCCCGAAGACACACTTCGCCGGGTTGAGTTTCATCCTGTACAAGTCCATAGTATTGGAGGTCTTTTCAAGGTCTGCCACATAAGTGCATGCCTTTAAGCTCTTCGTCAGCATATCGTCTACATACACCTCCACAGTCTTTCCTATTTTATCTTCGAACATATTATTCATAAGACATTGGTATGTTGCCCCCGCATTTTTCAGACGGAACGGCATAACTTTGTACCAGTGCGTCCCTTTGTCGATAATGAAGGTTGTCTTCTCTGAGTCTTCTGCATCCATGAAGATCTGATTGTAGCCTGAATACGCGTCCATGAAGCTCATGAGCTCATGCCCTGTAGTAGCGTCTACCATCTGATCTATCCGAGGTAAGGGATAGCTGTCTTTCGGGCAAGACTTGTTCAGGTCAGTAAAATCAACGCACATTCTCCACTTTCCATTGGCTTTGGATACAATGACTGTATTTAATAACCACTCCGGATATATGACTTCTCTAATAAACTCAGCCTCTTCCAATTTTTTAACCTCTTCCCGGATGACATCGTACTTCTCCCTGGAGTAAACTCTTCGTCTTTGTTTGATAGGCCTAGCATCTTTGGTCACGTTAAGCTTGTGACACATAACCTCAGGATTGATACCGAGCATGTCTGCGTGACTCCAAGCGAAGACACTCTGCCTCTTCCTCAAGAAGTTTATCATCTCCTCCTTGATTTCTATTTTTAAGGCTTTGTCGACCTGGATGATTTTTTCCGGTTCGTCCTCATTGAGGACGATGGATTCTAACTCTTCCGTGGCCTCTCCCTTCCTTAACTTTATTTCATCTCTCGGGTTAAGTGTATTAATGTTATAAGTGGTGGTTTCCCTCTTATGGGCCTCTCTCTCTTTGACCGAGTTGAAGTAACATTCTCGTGCTATGGTCTGGTCACCCTGCACTTCCCCTACCCCATAGGGGATTGGGAATTTTAGCATCTGGTGAATCGTCTATGGCGTGGCCTCAAACTCCTTAAGGGATACTCTTCCTATGATGAGGTTGTAGGCCAAGAAGACATTTTCGTCCATAACAAAAAAATTGATCTTCCGGGTTAACCTCTTAGGCCACTCATCACCCATCCGTACCTCCATCTCATACATGCCCAATGGGTGGACCTTTTCACCGCTGAAGCCCATTAAAGGATGTTGATAGGGTACCAGTCTAGTTCTGCTAAGACCTAGGCTCTTGAAGCAGGGCCAAAACATCACGTCTGCTGAACTCCCCCCGTCCACGAGGATTCTCTGCACCTCATATCCATGCACTCTTGTTGTTATTACCAAAGGTTCATCATGTGGGGCTAAGATACCTTTGAAGTCGAGTCGGGAGAATCCAACTATAAAAGTGTCCATGTCCACCTTCTTTCTCTTCTGCACTGCATCGGAAGACGTTAGATTTATAACTTCAAGTTTGGCCACTGACTTGGCCTCTTCCACATAAGCTTTTCTGTCAGCCACTTCAGAGCCACCTCCTGCAAGTCCTCCACATATGGTGTCAACACCAAAGGAGATCATGCCAACCCTCTTCACCGGGGTGTTGTCATCTTTTGGTGGAAGGTCTGGATCGTCTTCATCATCACCCTCTGAATCATTGCCTCTTCTAGCTGGGGCATCGCCATGGCATCGGTAGTTTCTCCTCTTTTTAGGGTCATCTCTTCCACCTTTATGATCCTTGCCATCAATGTACTTCCTCAACTTTCCAGATTTTAACATCTTTTTGATCTCATCCTTCAAGGTGAAGCACCTGTCTGTAACATGGCCATGGTCTTGGTGGAACTCGCACCACATGTTCTTGTTTCTCTTATGTGGAGGGTCTTTTAGTTTCTCCGGCCATCTTAGAGTCCTGTCATTCTTGATCTCGTTGAGGATATGTTCACAGCTCACAGTTAGAGGAGTATAGTGAGCGAACTTATCATCGGATGACCTCTTCTTTCCATCTTTCTTTCTTTGGGACTTCCCGCTACTACCGTGGTTCTCATCCTCATACTTGGCGTCCACTACCTCTTTGCCATTCATCACTTTTCCCGCAGTTGCCAATAGTTCTGCCATAGACTTGGGAGGGTCTTCCGCAAGTTTCCACAACAACTTCCCTTTCTGAAAACCTCCTATGAGGGTGGTCATGGCTATATTCTCTTCGTAATCTTCAACCTCAACCTTTTCTTTGTTGAACCTGGCGATGTAGTCTCTTAGGATCTCGTCCTTGCCTTGCTTGGCATACAACAGATGAGTGGTATTCTTCTGGGGTCTTACCTCAAAGCAGAAGTTGTGAATGAATCATTCAGCCAAGCCCTGAAAGTTCTCAATTGAATTCTTCGGAAGAGAAGTAAACCAGTTGTGCGCTGCTCCTGTCAAAGTCCCAGAGAAGGCCCGACACTTCATCTCATCAGGTATCGAGCAGATGTCTGCCGCTGATTGATACATCTCAATGTGATGTACAGGGTTGGTGCTACCGTCATACTTGGGAGTCACCGTGGGTGGCTTGAACTTGGTTGGGGTAGGGAAGCTCACTATCTTAGCCACGAACGGGGAGCCTTATGAGAAACCCCTTTGTAGTGGATCCTTACTTTTGATGAGGTCTCCTATCTTGTCCTCAAGACGTTGGATGGAGTCATTCCATGATCTCGCAACATCGACCTGGCCGAGGTTGTCCCAGCCACCTCCAAGGGGTGGATTGAGGGTTCCCCAACCGCAGCACAACGTCGGCTGTTGACCTCTTCCTGGTCTCTAACTCTTCCTATATGAGGTCGGCCTTGGTGAGGCCGACCTTGTTCGTCTTCTCTTTGTGAGTCGGCTGCACTTCTCGACCTTGATAACCTCTGTCTTGGGTCATTTATTAGGCCTAACCTTTCAAAGGCTGACCCTTTGCTCAATCGATCAAAAGATGATCCTCGTTGTTGGGCCTCTTCACCTCTTCGGCCTCCACAACCTCGGCTCTACTGAAGAGGACACACAGTATTATTCGAAACCTCATACGGCTCCCAACATTCTTCCATCACATCTTCCGCCTCTAAATCATCATACTTGTCCTCAGGGCAAGGGTTTCCTTGCCTCCCCAGGCGTAGACGCCTAGGGTCAGCAACGTCCCCCCTCCGCTGGGGTGTAAGTTGTTCTTTTCGTGGTGCCTGGGGTGGTCCCTTGGCCTCAGGATGGGGCTGAACCGCCGTCGGAGTAATCATCTCCGGTGAGACCCCAGGTGGTCTCATTATGTTTTGACTGAGTTATGCAAATTGCTCCTGCATTGCTTGTTGTGTTGCAGCCAAAGACCTCAAGGCTGCGGCCACCTCCTCCATTTCGGACTGAGGTGGTGCCTGGCTGGAACTAGGTCCTCCCGCTCCAGGCAGCGGAAGAGGCGGTGGTAATTCTGGTGCCATATGTTAACACTAAAGAGCTTGAGTAACGGATGAGCTTAATACCTTAAAGGACCTCTTTCAATGAAGAAACATCTCCACGCAAGGGGTGGTTCCTGGTTCACCACCAGAGTCTCTGGTGAGGTTAAGCTGAAGAAGAGGAAGAGACAGCTTCTCATTCCCATAGACGGCGCCAAAATGATGATGCTAGAAACAACACCACCCTTCAAGGTGTTTGTGAGCTCAATTCAATGTTAACAATGGCGGTATAAGGGTATATACACACATAATAGAGGGAGGTGAGAAGAAGAGGATTTACACTGGAATATAAGTGGTTCAGCCAATCAGGCCTACGTCCACTGTGCAAGTGTATGATGTGTATTAATGTATGAGGGCTCTAATGGCCATAGATACAATCTCTCAAGCTTTCTCTCTCTATTGTGTATTTGAACAGAGTTTTAGCTAGGGTTGCTAATTTTGGATCCCTTTTTAAGAAGGAGAAGACAAGTATTTATAGTGCTTGGACGGTGTAGTGTACCCCCCATGCATGTAATGAGCATGTGTGTGTTGATCTAGCCAATATGATGAAGACATCTGTCCCTGTCACATGTAGAGAATGATGATGAAATATTCCCCCCACGTGGGGGGAATGATTTGTTATAACTGATTTTTGTCCACGTGTCCTTATCCACAAATATGGCAATAAGTGCTCGGCATCCGTGCTTGGTCATAACCTCGGCCTGGAAGAGTCTGAGGTTGGTAAGGTCTAGCTATTTATCCAATCTGAGATGAGCCATCATGGTCTCGTCTTAAGTGAAGTCGAGGTAAGGTAAGTGACGCATTAAGGTCGGACTGGGCCGAGGTTAAGCTGGAATATGCTAGGAACATCGGTTAATTCACTGTTAGAGTTGGTCTTGATAGAATTATAGGTACTTGTAACCTCGGCCTACTCCCAACCGAGGTTGTCATCCCTGGGTGACCTGATGAACTACTATTCCCATGAATCATGAAGACATCTCTTGACGAGGTTGATAGTAGTGTCGGCCACGGTTGACCTTGCTATGGCCGAGGCCCCCGGTTATTGATCCAAGGCCCTTCCAACGTCGGCCATGTCCTTGGCCGAGGTTGATGTCTCTGAGCTGAGGTGACACATTTGGGGCATATCAACTACCAATCAACAGGTAACCCTAGACACACTACCGATTGGCAGGGAAATGGACCTGCCAATTGGTAGTCTTGTGCAGATTTTTCTTAAAAAAGGTCGTAGAATGCAATCCATTGATCTAAATCGCACACGGAGCATACCATTAGAAAGGACCTTTAATAGTCCTTTGGTCCTCTCTCGGGTTTGGGAGTTGACTTTGGGTCAAACGTGACTTGGAAGAGCTCGTCAGTCCTTTAGATGGGAGATCGTCGAACAAAAACGGATCGTTCGTCCTAACGGTAAGTTAGAAGTGCACGCGGCGTGGACCATTGGAAATTTTATGTGAAGTACTTCGACATTCCATAGAGCTTTTCTCAGTTCGAAAATTTAACTTTGGTCAACTGGGGCCCAAAAGCACCCAGTGACCTTTCAGAGTAAAATAGCTCATTCGTCTGAACTATTATGCCGATTCACGCATGGGGAAGACCGTTCGAAAGGGGATTCAAAGCCCTTAGAAGATTCAAAGAGATTCCACTCGATCGATGAATTTGACCGGAGTCCAACGGGGCCTAGGAGCGCTCAATGTCTTTTAGATCTTTACTCGGAGTATGGCCTAGGGTTTGTAGTGAAATGGGGGAGTGCTAGGGACCTAAGGAGAGACTTAGGGGATCTTAGAATGTGGTGTATACAACTATAGAGATATAAAAATTCCATTTTACAATAATTTGAAGCGAGGGGCTACTATTGACCCACCATGAGCACAAAGGCTGATCTTCTTCAATAAAATTGTTTGAAATGTCAGATCCAATTTGACTAGTCAACTGAGGCCAATTTTGTAAAAGTCTAGGAGGAATGGAGCACATCCTACATTGCTTTCCTCAAAGATGGAGAATTACTAGCTCAAAGGGACGATGAGATTTACCTGAAGAAGAGGGTTGCTCGATTTTACTTGGTAGAAAGAGAGATTTATTGAAAAGGGAATAAAGAGAGAGCTCTGGGGTGTGTGGTGGGAAGAAAAAATGGCAAGAGTGTTGAAAAAAGCTCATGTTCCCTCATACAAGGGCATAGAAAAATTATATGATCGGCTGATGATCCTGGGGTACTACTGGCTGATAAGGTGACTATATAAATTTTGTAAAAAAATGCAGAGCATGTCAGGTTCACAGTAATATGGTCCACGCCCCCTCAGTCAGTTTGTAAAGTCTAGTTGTTATTTACTTATTCCATAAGTGGGCGTTTGACCTGGTGGGCAAGATCAGTTCAGCCACTCATGGGAAAGATTTCATCCTGCTTATTAAAGAGTTGTATACTAAGTGGGCAGACACAATGCCCCTGAGAAAGGTTACTTCTCAAGTAGTAATGCAATTTATAAGGGAATATATAATCTGTAGATTAGGCATTCCAAAGGTTATACTGGTTGACAATGGAAAGCAGTTAGTATACAAAGAGATGTGTATACTCATGGATAAGTACAAATCATCTACAATAGTTAGACCATTTCCTATTCCAAAAGAAATGGACAAGTAGAAGCAACTAATAAAACTCTGATCAATAGTCTGAAGAAACTGCTACAGGACCTCCCGAGAACATGGGATAATAAGTTGTCGATGGTTTTGTGGGCCTATAGAACCTCAAATAGGAAGCCAATTGGGTTTACTCCCTTCTCCCTAGGCAATGGAGAGAAAGGTATTTTATCGGTGAATTGGTTGTATCATCAGTGCGAGTGACTTTGAGTCGTGATCGGCTACCCGTTCCATGACATGTACAGTTAGAGGCTTTGGATGGGCATCGTGATAGAGCGAAAGAAAATTTCAAGATCTACATTAAGAAATTGTCCAGAGCTTATGAGAATTCAATTAACCTAATATAATTTCAAGTGGGAGACTTAGTCCTTCGAGCATCCACCCATTAACTAAAAAGCATGTCGACCTACAAGTTTAAGCCCTACTAGGAAGGGCCATTCATTGTACGAGGAGTGGGAAAGTCAAGATTTTAGATTTCAGAGCTAGAGGGTGAGTGAATTCAGTCAATCAATTACAAGTGGCTGAAGAAGTACTACGCTTGAGGTACTCTAGTTTTTTACCGCACTCACAGTCGAAGAAAAATAAAAGTTCCTTATATATAAAAAAAACTTTTTCTCCTTTTTATCAATTTTGTATTAGTACTATAAAAATAATCGATTTTGACACGGTGAATACAATAGTTCATGTTCGGTTATGCCCAATTTTCTTTCATAGTCTTATAATTATAATTGTAATTTTATCAATTTACATAACCAATAAGTTTTATCTTATATACATTTGAAAAAAATTGTGTGAGTGGATGCTTTTTAAAAAAATAATTTTGTAACTACTCGGTTAAATTTATTAGCAGAACAGTTCAAGATTCTCACAATATAAGAGAAAATACATATTTGATAAGGTACATTGCTAGCCGTATTTTGGGGGATATATACCTCCAAATGAAAAGGTATGATGAGAAAAACACCTACAGATTTCGAAGGCACAAGAAAAAACGTGTTCATCTAATAAGATTCACCTTCACTCATAATATCTTGAGTGAATGTACTTTCAAAACACAGTCCTCAATGAAATATAGTAAGCAATAAAGTTTACAGTTTTTAGAAAGGTAGAAGTTAAAATAGTTCATATATTATTTAAGACATGAGGGAGGAACGTAATCTGAAGTCTCATATTTTGTTATAATGAAGCACGCGGCCATATATCTCTACTGTAATATTTTGAGGAGATATACTGGCATAATCATCATTGCAAAAGATAACAAGCAAAATATGTCGATCAAAACAATAAAACCCCAAAGCACAAAGGGGAAATTTTATCCATTCAACAATCATCTGCTCGTGAAAACAAAATGAGATAATTATGTCTTTTACAAGCAGTGATTCCTACTAAACACGAGAAAGATACATGTATCATTTGCAAATTCCCAAGCTGACACTCCCACAAAACAAAGGAAAGACAAAACTAATGTATTTACTTGCAAAAGTGTACTTTACAATCTTTTTAGCAGACAATCTCATTGTATATGAAAAAGTACAAGAACCACGAAAAAATGAAAGTAGGTGCGAAAAGACAAATATCATTTTCATTTCACAAAATGACTTACTCGAAAAAGAGCAGGCCATAGTATTACATATACAAAATTTACATTTTCTTTGTCATTCAAAAGAAAAATAAGGTTCTTTTTTGAGTAAAATTCGTCAAAACAGGGGCTAATTTCTTGAGTGACATCATGTTCAAACTTGGCAATGTGGGTAGCATCCTCTTCTTCACCAGCAAAAACCTTATCCAACTTAGCTTTGATCTTCTCCCTCAAAGCCTCTACTCGTGAACATTATTGTTCATCCTTAGCATGTTCTTAGAACTTATCTCTTATTAATCTCATAGTGGAAGGATGAATAAGTTTGCGAAAAGAAGCATCGAACCAATCCAGTTTGAAATGATAACAACTTTCCAAATCTTTAATAATAGCCAAGAAATTGCGAGCACCTGCACTGGTAATTTTTCTAGGAGGAAATGAGGTGAACTGAAAGAATGTGACTCGTGAGCACCTTTCAATTAGTAATGGATAGACTGTTAATATTGCATACATATTCGCTCGTGAAAGTCTTTGGATGGTGCTAAAAAAATTAGGTCCAAGATAGTTCGATCGGTTGCACAAAATACTTTGACATGTCGTTCGCATCACATATCCTTCATGTAGACGTCAGGAGCATCCGTATCTACTACATCAAAGCCAGTATCCATGGAACTGGAGAAGAATAAGGATAAGACCCCAGGCCAAATTACTCTCCCCCTGCCTTATCAGAATGAGTGGTCTCATAACCCTGCTCATTCTCATCAGTAGCTTCCCCTTCCTCGCTTACTTTTTTCTTAGGAAACATGGAAGTTAAGTGAATAAAGTAAAGAAATGAAATAAAGGAGGGATAGTAGTAGGATTGGAGAAAAGAGACTCACTTGCATGCCAATATGAGTCAACATGATACTAGAGAGCCTACGTTGATCCCTCTTCTTGACCTGAGGCTCTCTAGTTAGAAGAGTACTTGTAACACTAACTTAAAAATAAAGAAATTGAAAGTGATTACTTGATAACTTGCAATGTAAAAGCACGTAAAATATTAATGTATGCCAGATTAATACATGAGACTCAATAGGAAGAGGAGCACTCGTAACGTTAACCTGAAAACAATGAAATAGGAAGTGATTACTTGAGCACTTGTATAGTAAAATCAATTAGGTATGACAAATTAATACCCGAATACCCAAAAAAAGAGGAATGCTCATAAAGGTAACCTGAAAATAAAGAAACATGAAGTTATTACTTGAGAACTTACACGATAGAAGTAAGTAAAACTAAGGTATGAAATATTAATACCTGAAGCTACAGATCTATAGGGGTGCTCATGACACTCACCTGAAAATAAAAACACATGAAATTATTATTTGAGAACTTTCACATTAAAAGCAAGTATAATTAATACTGGAGGTTCCAAAACTAGAGGATCACTCATAACACACACCTAAAAATAAAGAAGCAGGGAGTGATTATTTGAACACTTGCATAGTAAAAGCAAGTAAAAATACAAAAAGGTTAGATTAATAGCTGAGAGGACAGGGGTAGTGGAGCGCTCATAATGCTTATTTGAGGCCCAACAGATAGGGGAGCACCAGCAATGATAGCCTAAAAACAGAAATAAAGTGAGTGATCATCTGAACATATGCAAAATAAAATAAAAAGAAAAATGAGTAAGTGCAAAGGTGCGTCGGTTTAAGTTTCTAAACTCCATATGGGGGGAAGCACTCAGATATACAATGACACTTGTTTCAAACACGGCAGATTGAATGATGGGTGATGGAAGGTTATTCGTACTAACCTTTCAATAAAAGAAGAGTCAATAAAAGTTATCGATCTTGATAAAACTGTAAAACTAGTTATCTGTTCCAAACGAGGGGCATGTGAAGAAGGCCCACTCGAAGCAACACTAAAAATTAGCTAGGTGGAAAAGGCCTAGACTTAGGGTCTATTGTCTAGGGGAAGACATACCCTACGGATAGATATCATACCATAGGGAGGAAATCCTGAGATAACTACCCCATAGGAAAGAGTATACCCCCGTTGAAAGGGGGTGTCTCATAAGAACCCTATAAAGATAAAATATAGTATTATTTAGACTAGCAAAATAAATTATTAAAATAAAAAAAATAAAAAAGTGATCGAAGAATACTTGTAGAAACCCCATCCTAGAAACTTCCCCCTTAAGCACCTCCTTAGGCCCCTAGCACTCACTCGTTCATTGAAAACCCTAGGTCATACTCCGAGTACCGATCTACAGGCCACCGGGCACTTCTGGTCACTGTTTGACTCCAATCAACTTTATATCTGAGCAGAAGCTCAATGAATATCTAAAGGGATCTGAATCCATTTTCTAATGCCCTACCCCATGAGCAAATCGGCCTTACAGTTCAGACAAATGGTCCTTTTATAATAAAAAAACTGACCAATAGGCCATTAAGCGCTCTGGAGCCCCATTTAACTCCGATAAACTTCCTCATTTGAGCGAAAGATCAATAAATCTTAGAAGGGATCTAAATCCCCTTTATAATGGTTCTCCCCATGCGTGAATTAACCTTATGGTACGGACGAACGATCCATTTTACCTCAAAACTGATCTGGAGGCCATCGGTCACTCTCGAGCCATATTTGACCCTTGTCAACTCTTCATCTTGTATGAAGCTGAATGAATCTTTAAAGGGCTCTGAATACCCTTTCCAATGGTTTTACCTTGCATGAATAACCTTACGATATGGACGAATGACCCATTTTACTCCTAAGGGTCGTCGAATGCTTCATGGCTCCATTTAACCTTGGTCAACTCTTTGAACTGAACAAAGTTGAATAAAATCTCAAAGGGATCCGAATACACTTTTATAACGGTTCATCCTCTGCGCGAATTGGCCTTACGATTTATACGAATGATCCATTTTCCTTAAGGAATTTCCTGTCTAGTAAGCAATAGACTCTTCTGGGCCTCATTTGACCTCGGTCAACTTAAAAAATAAGGAGTGGCTAAATGGATTCTTAAAGGTCTATGAATACCCTTTCCAACGGTCCTCCCCTTACACAAGTACGATCATTTTTTAAAAAAACTTGCCTCATACTACCGAATAGCATGCCCAGGACCCTGCCTATCAGTATTGTGTTTGGGGTTCTATGCCGATAATAATGTCCAGGATCACGCTGATCAGCATCCCCTTGGCCCTATAAATAGAGGTCATGACCTCACTTTTAAAAGTAACCTTGAACATCCCTTTCATGAATTCAGAGAACATTATCTCGAATTCAGAGTTTTCCCCCCCTTAAAAAGTCCATTTTCCACATTCCTTCCATCCTTTTCATACTCTTTTTAGTACATTCTCACCCATGTCCTCATACCACCATCATCTCATCATGAGATCAGCGCATCTACAATCAAGATCCACTTTAAGTCTTCATAATGAGGTCCAATTCTCCACCCTTATCTTTAAATTCTCTTATTTAAGCATTAGTCCATTTATTTTCACTTTAGTGCTTTATTTAATTACATTATAGACCTTAATTCCAAACCATTATTATTAATATTTTCACATACTTTATTTTCATAAAAGAAAAATAAGAAAAAGAAAAGAGGGTTTACTTGTAAATTCCAAATGGGGAATTCTCATCACATTTTCTCACACTAAAACACCTTTTTCTACACACACGCATATAAGAAAAGTTCTCAATTAGATTTATGGGTTAAACTCCACCTCATATTATCTTCAAACTACGTGGACTTAGTTTCCTTTTGGGCTACTTAGGCATCTTGGGTAAATCCATAGACTCGAGTCCTCCCATATATGTTTGTTACTGATATACCAAGTATAGCCTCGTCTCAGAACTGGACCCCCTCAGCCAAGGCAGACAGTGTCATACCTCAAATCAGAAAAAATTATGGCTTGAATATGGTCCCTACGCCAAGTGCCTCATCCTCGACCTAAAACCCAACGCAAAAGGTCTCATCCTCATCTCAGGACATGATCAACAATATCAACATCAGTGGTCCTATGAATCAAGTACCCTCGGCCTCGTCCATCATTTGGAGGACGAGGGCTAACTGAAGACACACGACAGTCACCATATTGTCAGAGGGTCATACTTAAAAACTCAGCCGCGGCATAGCCATGATAGACGATATTTGACAACTGGCAAAGCACTTGTATCGGGGAATGCGTGGAAGGGTACGGATGGGCTGTAGATCCCACGTGTAAAAAAATGTTATTACCAAATCTCCCTCACATATGATTGAATATTTCATCATTATGATTAAAATGTGATAAAGACGGGTGGCTTAATCTCATTAGCTTGAACATTCCACACATTCTTATTACATGCTTAGGGGGTACGCTACACACCCCAAGCACTATATAAGCTTGTCATCTCTAATATTGTAAAGGATCGGTAATGGTAAACCCTAGCCAATACTCTATTGAAATCACAGTACAGAGAGAGAGAGTTGAGTTCATTATAATCAAAGGCCGTTAGAGCCTAGTTTAATAGTAAACATATACTCGCATTCATAGTGGAGTATTCCAGATGGTAGAGCCATTTACTTTATAATCTCTATCTATTCATTTCCCCTATCTCCTTGTCCATTTATATTGATGTATTTTCACCATTATTGTTCCTTCAAGGTTTTATTGGTTTGATATCTTAATCATTTACTTGGTGGTTCCATATTTAGCACCATCATTTTTGGCTCCGTCTGTGGAAGAGATATTATCAACTTCTTCCTCTCATTTACAACTTAATCCTCACTGGATTCTTCGGTGGTAGTCCAACACCACACTTGGCTGGGCTTGAAGCACCATTGAAAGAGCTCTGGTTTGAGTTCAAGATTTTTTCCAGCTCATTCAGCTCTTCCAGTACACCTCTTATTCTTTCCGTTCACCACATTCAATGGCATCAAATCTTCCACCAAGCATTTGCCCTAGTTGTAGCTAGGTACCGCCTCAGTCAGAAATGGTTGAGGTCATGACGGCACTGTGAACACTGGTGTAGAGCCAAATGAAGATGCAGGAGAAACTGACTGCTTTCAGCCAAAATGTATTGACTATACCCACTGGCGCAGGAGCAGAGATGAGAAATCTGACCGCCAAAGAGGGCAAAAATCAGGTGATAGGGGGACCACCCCCGTCCCCACAAAAGGAAACATAGAAGTAGCAAAGACGAAGGGATACTGCTAACCCCGGGAGTCTACGCCTAGGGAGGCAAGGCCAAGATTATGGAGAAAATGAATGCGATGATGACGCAGAATGCTGGGAACCATATAAACTCT
This sequence comes from Sambucus nigra, assembly GCA_949130495.1. Lineage (NCBI taxonomy): Eukaryota > Viridiplantae > Streptophyta > Magnoliopsida > Dipsacales > Adoxaceae > Sambucus > Sambucus nigra. The sequence goes on from OX422209.1 coordinate 542,712,543, forward strand.
CTTGGGATACTATGCACCCCATTCAAGTAAGTAAGGAAAATAGTTCCAGGCGAAGCCGAGAAGGTAGGCCTCGTGCCTCAGCAGAGGGTATGCATTTAATAGACTCAGCCCGCTGGGTGATTTGTGAGATTGACTCTCCAAGTCTTGGAGTATAGCCGCATGCAGAAGGAATGGTGGATGTGCTGGTGGATGTGCTGAGACGAGGAGTAGAGAGAATTCATAAGTCACCAAATAACGAATGGTAGAGAGCCTGTGCAGCGGCCGATCGAGGAAAAAGAGGTCGACGATAATGTTATTATGGCTGAGGTAGGTGCTGTAACTGTAGCCGATAAACCCTGGAATAGTTCAATCCAGAGGCTGGAAGATAAAATTTGAGACATTGTAAAGAGTCGAGATCCTCTCCAAAGAGGTTACATGGAGGGGTCACAGTTTATGACAAGAATTGTAAGATACCTTACTCCAGCTAAATTAAAGCCTTTAGTGGTAATGTTGAGATATGATGGGAGTAACAGCCCAGTCCACCATGTGGAAATGTATAAATTTACTGCATACATCTTCTCGATCTCAGACGAGATGAGGTGTAAAGCATTCTCAAGTACCCTGACTGGTGCTGCTCATGTATGGTATACTTCACTTTCTAGAAACTCAATAGATAATTTCAAACAACTGGCCCAGAGGTTCATCTATAACTTTTGTTTTAGAGTCAAACCTCAAAAGAAGACAACTCACTTGTTGTATGTAATACAAGGCAAAATAAGTCTCTGCGAGACTACATAGCCCTCTTTAACAAGGAGAAATTAGAGGTGGAAGACTTCGATGAGAGTATTTCAATGATTGCTCTTATGGGCGGATTACAGAAAAGAAAACTCTTGTGGAAGATGGTTGTCCATGGAAGAACTCCTGGCTACGGTCGAAAGAATCATGAATGCCGAGGAGGCTATGGAGGCTAAAGGAGAAGATGAAAAGGGAGATAATGGAAGTAAGCCTAAAAAATTCAAAGGCAAAAGAGACAAGAAAAAGTCGACAGATGACAAGTTCACTGACTATACCCCATTGACTTCCACCCCAAAGATGATTATGAATGAGATCAATAATGATAGGTCATTGAGATGGCCAGAGAAGCTCAAATCCCCTCCTCACTAGAGGGATAAAAGTAAATGGTGTGAATTACACCAAGACCATGGACATACCACTAACAAATGCTTTGCACTCAAAGATGAAATAGAAAAGATGCTAAAGACGGGGAAATATAGAAAGTAAGTGGATAAGAGGTGAGGCTAAGATGACACCCAAAAGCGAAGAGACGACAGGTGCAAACCGGATGACCCAGTGAACAAGGATGATGATGCCTCAGACGACGATAACGCTGACCCTGACCTCCCTCCTTAAAAAATCAATCCCAAGGGTTGGTTGCATTATATTTCTCACGATATGAAAATGATATGTGGTGTTTTAGTTGATGGTGGTAAAGAGATAGCCGACCGTAAATCCCATGGGGTAGAGGGAAAAGCTCTCCCTAAGCTAGAGGTATTAAATTCGAATGTTGTTGATTCAAAGCAGGGTAAAATGAAGAAATTTGGCATGAACACCTTGGTCATTGACTTATCGAGGTTGTATTTCAAGGGGATGTTAGCCCCACATGATGATCATTTGGTGATCACCACGAGAGTTCACAGGTACGATGTCCTTAGGATATTGGTTGATGGTGGTAGCTCGGTTGATATAATGTTCTGGGAGTGCTTCCTAGGTCTGGGATTAAGTAATAAGAGGCTTGTCCCGTATGATCAACCACTAATTGACTTTAGTGGAGAAAAAGTCATTTATGAGATGGACATCAGTATGGGAAAACTTGGTCGAGATGTCTCACAAAGAAAATTAATTTCTTCGTGATGGACGAGAACGTTTATTCAGCCTACAACATCACTATGCGATGAGTAACCCTCAAAAAATTTGAGGCAGTGCCCTTAATCGTTCACCAAATGATAAAATTCTTAAATCCTTATGGAGTTGGGGAAGTTCAAGGTAACCAATTTGAGGCACGTGGATGCTACTTTAATTCGTCTAATGAAAGAGAAACACATAAGAAGGCCACTACCACTTACAACATTAACATTCTCGACCCTAGGGATGAGATGAAACTGAAGAAGGGAGAGACCATAAAGGAGGTAAAATCCATCATCCTTAATGATGATGAGATAGAAAAAATCATCCAGATAGGCAAGGCCTTGAAGAAAGAGATCAAGGCAGAGTTGATTAAATTGCTGAGGAAGAAACAAAGTATTTTTTCATAGGGTCATGCAGACATATCAGGGATTGATCCAGAGATCCTTTTCCACAAAGTGAATGTAGATTAGGAAGATAAACTAGTCATATAAAGGCAAGGGATATACTCTAGGGAGAAATAATAAGTCATAAGAGAGGAGGTGAAGATGCTGGAGAAACCAGAGTTTATAAGGGAAGTCGTCTACCTAGAATGGTTGGCACATGCGGTTATTGTACCTATGCCCAATGGTAAGTGGAGAATGTGCATTGACTTCACTAATTTAAATAAGGCATGCCCAAAAGATAGCTTCCCCCTATCGAGAATAGATCAAATGGTTGATGTCGCGACTGGGCATGAACTGATGAGCTTTATGGACGTCTACTCAGGATACAATCAGATATTCATGGACCCAATCGATGTCGATAAGACCTTATTCATCATGGACAAAGGTACATACTGCTACAAGGTCATTCCTTTTGCCTCAAAAACGTCACTAGAGGCTAGTAAATAAGATGTTCGAGAATAAAATAGGCAAGATCATAGAGGTATACGCTAATGATATGCTAACCAAGAGCCTAAGGGCCGAGATGGATATAGCTGACCTCGAGCGTACTTTTAACACGATGGACCGATGTAGAATGAAGTTAAACCCCTCCAAGTGTGTATTCGGGGTCAGAACAGGTAAAGGTTTCATTATCAATCAAATATGGATAAAGGCTAACCCGAAAAAAATTAAAGCTTTGGTGGAGATGAAGACTCCTAAGACCATAAAAGACGTCTAGAGGCTGATTGGACGAGTTGCAATGCTAAATGGGTTCGTATCTAAGGCCACACACAAGTGTATGCCCTTCTTCAAGGTGTTGTGAAAATCCTTTGAGTGGAATGAGGAGTGTGAGAGAGACTTTTAGGAATTGATGGCCTACCTCGGCTCCCCACTTTTGTTATCATGACCTGTTCAAGGGGAAAATTTATATTTGTGTTAGGGGGAGTTTCGACTAAAGAGTGATTTACCTAGTCAAACAGATTGATTGACCTATGAAGAAGGATAATGAAGGACACTCAAGGTTGCTACCTCAAAGATTCTTCACAGAGGTAAATCGAAGGACCTACATCAAAGACTCTTCATAAAGGTGGCTCGAAGGACCCATCTCAAAAATTCTCCACAAAGATTGATCAAAGAACCTACCTCGAAGATTCTCTAACGAACCTGGTTCGAAGGATCCAACTTGCAGACCAAAGTCACCTGGATGACAATAGTTCGTAATAAGAAATATAATAATTTTTATCATTTACTTTACTTTATCTTATAAATATATGTTGAGTGAGGTTGTTTGATACCCACGAGTGACCATGCCTAGCAGGGCATGGGAGAGCTAACATGCTCTATCGAGAAATATCCTCTTGAGAACCTCTCAGGGACATGGTTTGGAGGATTGAGAGCAAGGCAACATTGAGAATACAGTTACCAACCCTTTTGGCACATTTGGGAAAAACTTCACTCAGTATATATGGTCGCTCGAGCCACTACAACCAAGCCACCTCAACTCTTACGTGTTCAAGGCAACCTCCTCTAGATACCTCAATCTTGCACCCTAGTTCTAAGATAACTCTTAACCAACAAATAATAACCGGGATACTCGAGTTGCCTATTAGCCGAGTAACTTTATAACAGACACCAGCTCGTCTCACTGATGTGATCATACACCCAATAGAATTGCTATTTAACCACTTTCTCATGTCATAACATCTGGCATTTAGGGACTCGAAAATATAGTGCTTAAGTGGGTGTGTCCTTAGGATGGCAGGTCTAGTTCACCAAACCTAACCCTTTAGCCGTCCTCGGGTAAGCCCCAAGTTGATGTATCATGCTCCTCATTAATGCCCACAATAATTTTAGCCAATATAATGGCTTTCTGCCAAAATTAGGAGATCTCGTGCATTTAATGCAATATCCCATGCATTTAATGCAATATATCTTGCATTTACTGCACCCAATCACATGCAAGCTTACTCGAGCATGCTTGCCCCTATATAAATACACCAAACGAACAAATTAGAAGAGAGAGCATTCTGAGCATAGAATTGTTGCTCAAATTCCTCCATACACGAGAGCTATTATGAGAACATTATCATGAGGGTTTGATTATATTTGGGTTATCGTTGATAGATTGATTAAGTCGACATATTTTATTCCTATTAAAGCTACTTATTCCATTGATAGATATGCTAACATATATGTGGATGAGATAATTAGATTGCATGGTGCACCTATTTCTATTATCTCCGATCGAAATCCTAAATTTACTCACACTTTTGGCCTAGTTTATAACAAGTTTCGGGGACTAAATTGAAATTTAGTACATCTTTTCATCCTTAGACTGATGGGCAGTCAGAGAGAATGATCCAGACACTCGAAGACATGTTACAAATTTATGTATTAGAGTTCAAGGGAATTTGGGATCAACACTTGTCACTAATAGAGTTGATTATAATAATAGTTATCATTTGATTATTGAAATGGCTCCTTATGAATCCTTATATGGGAGGAAGTGCAGGACCCTAGTGTGTTGGAACAAAGTAGGAGAACAGAAAACTACTTGGGCTAAAAATTACAAATGACTACTGAGAAGATAAATCTTATTCATAATCACTTGAAGGCACTGTAAAGTAGACAAAAAGGTTATGCAGACAATAGAAGAAAGGAATTGAAATTTGAGGAAGGTGATCAAGTATTCCTACGTGTTTATCCTTAGAGAAGGGTTATGAGATTTGAGAATAAGGGTCAAATTAAATCCTAGGTACGTTGGCCCTTATGAAATAGTGAAACGAGTTGGAATCTTATCTTATAAATTGGCTTTGCTACAAGAATTGTTTCAGATATACGATGTTTTTCATGTATTAATGCTACGTCAGTATGTGCCCGATCCTTCACATGTGTTTATTTCACAACTGATAAAGTTTAAAGATGACTTGACCTACGTGGAGGAACCAATCGCTATTATAGATCGAAGGAGTAGGTGTTACGTAATAAAAATATTCCTTTAGTGAGGATAATGTGGGTAAGTTAAAATGTGGATTATGCCACCTGGGAAGGAGAGAATAAGAATAAAGAGTAATATCCTCATCTGTTTGGTAAGTTATCATGCGCTAAATTTCGAGGACAAAATTTTTATAAGAGGTGTAGAATTGTAAGGCCCTAAAACTTGATTAGGAATGTTAATTACATGATTAAGTATAAGTTATGATTTATAAGTTTGGTTAGGGGTGTTAAACATGTTAATTATCATATTTGGGGGTGCATACTCATGTGATATATGTGTTGTTTGCATTAGATGTTAATCAAGCTTATGATCGGGGATAACTTGTTTAGATCATATGATTAGTTATGTGGTTAATTGAATCATGAAAATATGTTTTCCATACATCCTTATGATTATAAATTATAACCAAGGTGTTGGTCCGAAATCGGCGATGTTTGGTCGCCAAATGTGAAAGTTATAAATTTTTGAGTAAATTAATGCTCTTCTGTTCGAGCTGAAATTAGGAGTGACAATTTTAAGATTTTGGAAAAACACAATATGAAAGTTGCAGATATATAATTTATCTAAATGTAGACTCAAAGTGGGAGTAAATCGGGGCTCGTAATAAAGAGTTATGGTGATTTTACCAAGGCGGGACAAATTTGTCATTAGTGGAATTGCCTTATTGGTTCTCTTGTCCAACCAATCACATGGAACCACCTTTCTATGAGTATATATCAGACCTTTATCATATTTCTCATTTCATATTATTAGCTTGGGAAGAAATATGCCTATGGAGAGAGAAAAATAAAGTTAAGAATTGCTTTGAAAAAATTCCATAAATCAAGGAATTCTCATAAGGCAATTATCTATTGATTAGAGTTGGTCACATGAATGAGATTTATACTTTGTTTATTTTTGTATCTGATTTTGATAAATATTTAAATGATACCCATTTGGCTAAATTTTGTTAAACCAAGGATGTCTTGAGAACATACGTGAAGGCTTGGACTAGGATCGTAAATGTTAACTTTAAAGTCCCAAATTTGAATTTCCTTCTCATGAAGCTTTTTGATGTAGGAAATTCATATATATGATTTGTGAATATACTAAAACATGTTTATTATATGTTTCCATGATTGATACCTGAGGCAGAGGTGATATATGCCAAAAAAGATTAAGTTATGCTTTAATGTTTTGTTCCCACTTAGTTGTGTTAAAAATGGCATAAATCATGGAATACTTATTGAAATCAAATGATTCAAATTGGAGATTAAAATAAATTCATATAGGTATGATATATAGGAAAATGATGAAAAAATACCAAGAAATGAATCTTGGGTGATAGTTTTAAGTTCGGGTATAAAATATGTCCTAAAAGTGTAAGTGCGCACACCAGGTGTTCGACGTTTTGTTTGGCTTAGCAAATGAACTCTAAAAATTATGCAACTTCAATTTTATATTATTCAATATGTTTAATATATTTTTCCATGATTTATAACCTAGGTGGAGGTTATATATTCTTGAAAAATGTTAAGTTATGCTTTAATGGTCTACTCAGACCTAGATGTGTTAAAAGTGGCATAAATTGTTGAATACTTGTTGAAATCAAGAAATTATAATTGGAAATGTTAGAGAACATATATGAGTGTGATATAATTGAATGGGAGAATAAAATACCTTCTTCTTTGGCTTAGGGGTTATGTTGAAGTTGAAGTTTTGTTGTTGTTTTTCTCCAAAAATGATTTGGAAAAGGTTGTAATAAAATGGGCATAACTTTGTCTAGAGAATTCGTAATTTAATTCCGTAAATTGTGTTAGAACCCTAATGAATAAGGTGTTATAGAAATGTGAAGTATCATATTCAATTAAATTTTAGTTATGTCAGATTGACCAACTGATGTGAAGTGTTACTGAGTATAATGTGATTTGGTGTATTCAAATACAAATGATATTGAATTGTTAGGTGGGGAAGCGGCTAACACTACTATACCAAGGAAATAGTTTTGGTATTAATCTTAGTACCAAATTCAAGGTCAGTGACATGTCGTATGAAATATAGATGTTTATATGTTCATATGGAAATATTTTATTAAATACATGTGTTAAAATGCTTATGGGAGTGATTTTGTATTTATGAAACATATGCATATGATTAAGAATGTTAGGCGATGTTATATAATGTTAAGGACTGTGGAGGGTCCTTTATATAATGTTAAGGATTGTAGTGGGTCTTACGGGATGTGGCGGTCCCATTAATCCAACTTAAATTTTTGTTGTACTTGGGCCTAATTATGTGATTTGGTGGTCCCCATTAACTGCGGTGGGTTAATTGGACTGTGGAGGTCCATGCTTGTGAGAGTTACACAATTCCTGTTAGGTTATAACATTAGAAAAATAAAAATAGTTATTCAAATTGGTTATATGTGTGGTATATGGTCATTCACTAAGCTTGTATTGCTTACACCCTATAATGTTATGTTTCAAGTATGCCTATGGTTGGAGTTCACTGCCAAATTAGGACCATGAAACGGGGGAGTGACGGATATCTAATATGGGTTGAATATTAACAAGCTTTTGGGGCAAATATTAAAATAAAGATTTTTTGTGTTTAAAGTTATTTAATACTTGTAAATTACATGTTAAGGTAGTTATGTTTTGATCCAAACATGCTTTTGAGAAAGTAAAAGGAAAGAAAAAATATATGGTGCTATTTTTCAGAGAGAATTAAAGTAAAGTATTGTTTAAGGGAATTTATCTCTAAATAAAAGGATGATTTTATGTTAACTAACTCGGGGCGCGACACGAAACCTCTCTGCAAGCCACATGAACAAGATTACCAGGCTACCCCTCAGAAAGTCAGAAAGACATTCCTTCTAAGCATCCAGACCGTTCAGGGTCTCAGCCAGCACCACCGTCATAGGATTATGGTGGTAAGACATCCGTATCGTTATCATTGCCAGTTAGGGATTTTTTATCGAATCACCTATCAACAGGGTAAGCCTCATAGTAAGGCCCAATTTGATATCTCCAACAAAGATAACATCCTCAAAACCCGTTAAGTGCACTGAATACATAACATCCTGAAGAGAAATAATCCCTATAGTAACCAACTATCGAGCCGTCGAAGGAGAAATGTGAAGTAACTCGGCCAAAAATGCTCGGGGAGAGCAGGAAAAGTTAGGCATAGTCGTCGCCACATTAGGGCTGACCCCCAACATGGCCAAAAATTCTTCATAGGTGAGATAGACCTCATCTAGGCCAAAACAAAAGACATGGTCCCTAGGGTACCAGAATTGTACCGCCGCTGCTAACGGGTTTTAATATATGGCTTGATTTTAACACAGAGAAACTCGACACAGGTTGAAAGTATCTCAGTCCACATTATATAGGCACATGGCCTCTAGACCATCAAGGTAAGAGGAGAATACTTCATACATGGTAATAGCCATTTGAGAATAGGAAATGATAAGTAAGAATAGATATGTGGGTATTAGTGGAGAAAGCACATCCCACACCCCTCCTTGTATACACAAAACCCTTGGCAAAAGACAAAAACTCTAGAAACCTGATTAATTTTTAGCCCTACAGGAGTACTTTGATGTGCAAGAAAGTGCAATCAAAGCCTAGGGATTATTTGACTTGACCCCTATGCCGATGGGCAGGTTAAGGGGTATGCTGATCAGTATCCCCCCATATTTTGGAAAAATTCCATCTTTCCTCTTTTATCAAAATCAATTTTAGAAAAAAAATCCTCTTTTAAAAAAATTACCGACCCCCAGGCTATTCTTTTTAAATTTACTCATTTTCTCCATTTTATACTCATCAAAAAATCATTTTCATTCTCAATATAAATTCTTACCCTAAAAATCTTTTCCCTGAGTTAATTAATTTTACTCCCTTTTTCTAAAATAATAAACATTTTGCTTGTCATTTCCATGCTTATCTCTATCTTTTCATAAAATAAATAATCTCAGCAGAAAATTAAAAGCGCATATAGCGTAAATCACTAAATCAAGAAAAATACTAAAAAAGAAAATTCATATTGTTCGTACATATTTTGCTTCACTTAGTTACATCTTAGAGATAAAAAGAAAAATAGAAAAAATAAAAATGGGATTTCGCTCGAACCCTCAACTACCCTCTCAAGGCCTTAACCCCATGGCGGACGCGCTTTCCCCGATGATGAGCAGTGGATCCTCCACTCCCAGAACCTGAACCCTCATCTAAGGTGGGCGACGACACAAAGAATGAAGGATCCGACTTCTTGATATAATCTTACATGGAGGTTATCCAGTACTTGTTATCCCTATGCCAGATGGTCGACATCCGAACATACTGAAGGGAAAGAAGAAACAACAAAAGGAAAATCATTCAGTAAAGAGCAAATAAAAATCAACAGAATAAGAGAAAGAGAAAATATATACCTAACGTCAAAGGGGCTCATCTGTAAGCCCCGTAAAACCAGACATCGATGCACCAGGATAATGCGGCATGCTCAATGACTCCTCACTAGTCAATTAAAAATTATAGGTAGGGGGAGTAACCTGAATTATCAGAGCCTCCTTTGTCGTTGCCACAAACAACGTGCCACCACTTGCGCTGTGGGACGATCCCACCGCGCTTTAGTAACCCTTCCCAAAGTCGTGGAGGGTTAAGGCATGTTCTCCACATCATAGATACAAGATGAAATCAATTAGTTCGTCACAAAATCTAGATAATCATACCTCTCCACTGTATCCGTATAGAGCGTATAGGGCTCACCGATCATCGTCGCTGCCCCGGCATCATTTGACATCTCCCTCACTCGCCTTCGTCTGTAGGGGAACCAATGGTGGTATATCCACCTCCTCCATAATTTTCCTCACCACCTTGTCCCCTAGGTACTAGACGTACCCAAAATCATGGGCAATCAACCGTTGCATCTATGCATATAGGCCCATCACCCCAGTATCCCGCAAAATCATCCCTCAGGGGTAAAAGGTCACTTGCAATCCCCAATAGAGATTTGGTATCTACTAAAGAAATGAATATGCCAAAGAGAACTCAGAAAAGATAAAAAGATAACCCGGTCAGTCGTCAGGGCATTCAGAGCCCGCCGCACATTCGCCACAAAAGTAGACTGATTTGAGTGCAGTTGGACTTATGCCACTGGAATATCTGGGAAAAGTTCCCTAAGTCCTCATCCTTCAGGGCTATCAATGCTATATTGAGCCCTATCATCTCATAGGCCTACGTCTACAAAAGATAGGAATTAATAAAAATAGAACAAAAGAAGAATGCAAGGAAATGCATAAAAAGGAAAATAAATCCAAAGCTACCTCCAAAAGATACGTGTCTCCCATTAAAGTATACCGTCATTACTGGATAAAACATTTAAAAGAATAATAAAGGGCTACCGAGTTAGGACCCCCTAGTCATATAACTGGACGTCAAAAATCATCCTCAAATATGGATAGAACCAAAGATAGACAATGTCGGTGCTCATCGCCACCAAAAAGCCACCTAGCAAAAGTAAAATAAATATATGTGTCGTCTGTCTCACTTTTTTCCTGTCGATCAGATCCACCCTCCTCCTCAATAGAGTCTCCTCCAATGCAAAAATGTTGATATAATTCCCATATATGATCCTACCCACGTCCCCCAACGCCGCCTTCAGTGTCACCCTCGACGTGCAATCCACCACAATTTTGAACCCCTCACAATCAACCCCAATCAGCTTTTGAATGTCTATGGGAGTAACAATCGTCTCTACAATGCCAAGATGAAAAGTGTGGGTAGTTCCCCAATATCTATCCCACAGAGCACTCAAAATCGTAATAGAACACGGTGTCTCATCCAAAGCCTGTACCAAATAACCAAAAATAGCATATGAAACCATCCATCTCACCACATCAAGGAGCTTCTCCCAAAACTCCTTTAGCCCTATATACCACCAAGATCGAATGCCTGAAGGATCAATGTCAGTCTACTAAATAAGAAGAAGAAGAAGAAGAAGAAGAAGAAGAAGAAGAAGAAGAAGAAGAAGAAAAACCATTCATTAGGCCAAAGAAGAAAGAGAAAAATGAAATGGAATACCAAAAGTCACCGACTTACGTAACCACTAGGGTTTTACACCCTAAACGAATGGTGGTATACGGTATCATGTAGTAGGATACACTTATCAGCTACGGCTAGAACAAATCAAAGGCATTCTCATTGCCCAATGCAAGGGGCACCCTAAACTGCCACTCCAGGCCAGCCCAGTCATCAATGACCACCCACTTAGTGTTGTATCCCTCGTTTGAAAAACCATCCATTTGAAGTCTTGAAGCAAAAAGGACTTAAGAATGGTTTTTAGAGAGAGAGCAGAATATTCAAACACTTGAAGGTGTGAAAAGAGGGGAGGGATCGCCCACTTTTTATATAAGGCTAAGGGTCTTGCCGATCGGCAATCCCCTGACTATACCAATCGGAAATCACCTTCTCTTCTTCCCAAGGAAGCCCAAGATTTTGTGTCCTTGGCACCCTCCCAAGACTTCATATTGGCACACCCTTTTATATTTTATATAAAAAAATGCTAGAAAATTTCAGAAAAATTCAGTAATTGGCCGAAAAATTCCCAAAAATCCCTAAAAAAAATGGAACATCATTTTCCTCAAGAAAATTATTTTTGAATCACTAAGATTCTTACAAACTCTCAAAATCCCCAACATGACTAATCTTACACCCCTATCCTCAACATATACTCAAGCAGAACCAATGATGCGTCCACATCCAAGTCCACTAAATTCCCCAGCCGGAATCTCAAAGATAAAACATCCCCCAATGGAATATCAAAATAACACAATCCCCAGCGGAACAACGAGTGGACTTGAACTCTTAAGAAGATTAAAATTTTCCTATGAGAGAATTTCCACACACTATAACTTTAGGTTCTTATAATGGACCTCTGCCCTCAGAATTAGTCAATACAACTCAATGTCCTTAGAATTGACCTCCACCCTCAGAATTGGTCATCACGACTCAAGGTTACAAGAATTGACCTCGACCCTCAGAATTGATTGTCATGACTCAAGTCCTCATAATTGACCTCTAGCCTCAGAATTAATCTCGATCCTCAGAATTGGTTGTCATAACTTTCAGTCCTCATAATTGACCTTGACCCTCAGAATTAGTTGTCGTAACTTTAGGTCCTCAGAATTAACCCCGACCCTAAAAAATTATCGTCACAACTTAAGGTCCTCAGAATTGACCTCGGCCCTTACAATTGGTCATCCTAACTTTAGGTCCTTAAAATTGACGTCGGCCCTTAAAATTGATCAACATAACTCAAGGTCCTTAGAATTGACGTCGGCCCCTAGAATTGGTTGCTACAACTTGAGGTTCTCATAATTCACCTTAATCCTCATAATTGGTTATCACAACTTAAGGTCTTTATAATTGACCAGGCCCTCAGAATTGGTCATCACAACTTTAGATCCTCAGAATTGGCCTCGACTCGCTGAATCGGTCATTCTTGTCTCTTTAGGTCCTCAAGACCTCGACCCTTAGAATTGGTCATCAAAACTTAAGGTCCTCATAATTGACCTCATTTTCCCACCCCAACTTTAAGTCCTTGGAATTGACCTCAAACCTCTGAATCGGTCATCCCTAGAACAATCTTAGGGCCTTATAATTGACCTTTATCCGCTAAATTGGTCTCCATAAACCTTTAAGACCAATCTTAACACATATTTGACCCATAGAACCATTCATCCTCCTCTCCCTAGGTCCTCAAAATTGACCTCGACTCACAAAACCGATCATCATCATTTTCTTAGGTCCTCATAATTGACCTCGACTCACAGAACTGGTCATCCTTGTTTCCTTAGGTCTTCGAAATTAACCTCACCCCACTGACTTGGTCATCCTTGTCTCCTTCGGTCATCATAACTGACCTCGACCCACTACATCAGTCATCCTCATCTCCTTACATCCTCAGAATTGATCTTGCCCCCGAATTGGTCGACCGCATACTCTAGGTTCATAGAATTGACCTAAAAATCTCTTTCCCAACGTCGATGTGATGTCTATCATTCGACGACCCTTAATTTTTCCATGCTAGCCCCTATAAGGTATCTATATAGAAACCCAATCCTAGGAATCCCCAAGAACCTCCTTATCTCCCTAGAACTCATTTGTTCATCAGAAACCCTAGGCCATACTCTAAGTACCGATCTAGAGGTCACCCGGTGCTCCTGAGCCCTGTTTGACTTTGGTTAACTTCCTTGTCTTAGATGAAGCTTAACAAATCTTTAGAGGACCCCAAATCCCCTTTCAAAGGTCTACCTCATGCATGAATCATCCTTACGATTCAGACGAATAGTCCGTTTTACTATCAAAAACTGATCTGGAGGCCACCGGATGTTATCGGCCCTTATTTGAATCCAATCTACTTCCTCTTATGAGTGTAAGCTCAATGAATCTTTGAAGGTCTCTAAATCCTTTTCCAACGGTCCATCCCGCATGTGAATCGGCCTTATGGTACAGACGAATGATCCGCTTTACCCCATACACTGATCAGGACTCCACCCGGCGCTCTCGGGTACCATTTGACCCTAGTCAGATCTTTAGATTAAAGTAAGATGAATGAATTATTGAATTTCTCTAAATACCTTTTCCAATGGGCTGCCCCATGCACCAATCATCCTTACGGTATAGACGAATGACCTATTTTACTCCAAAGGGTCTCTGGGAGCTTCCGGGGCCCGTTTGGTCAACTCCTTGAACCTAATGAAGCTGAATAAAATCTTGAAAGCCTCTAAAAATGCTTTCCAAATATCCTTCTCTTGCATGAATCATCAATATGGTTTGAATGAATGATCCGTTTCCCTTCAAAAATTTCTTATCTAGTGACCAATGGGCACTTTCGGGCCCGATTTAACCTCGATCAACTCCCGAACCCAGGAGTGTCTCATGGATTCTTCAAGGGATCTAAATAACCTTTTAAAAGGTTTACCCCATGCACGATTCTGACTGACAATCCGCATGTTACGATGGTTTTTAAAAAAAAAAACTGCCTCAGATTGTCGAATGGCACCCCCAGAATCCTACCTCTCGATAGTATATCTGGAGTTCTATGTCGATAGGCAGGTCTAAGACCATTTAGATTGGCCACCCCCTTGGCCCTATAAATATAAGGCATAACCTCACATTAAAAAGGGCCCCTGAACATCCTTCTCAGCAATTAGAGATAATTCTCTCGAATTCAAAGTTGTTACTCCCTTAAAAAGACCAATTCCCACATTCATCCTATAATACCCCGTGATTTTTTTTAAAAAAAACCTCAAATAACACGTTTTGAAAAAAAAATCAAAAAAATATTTTTATGGGATTTAATTACTTTTTTTAATGAAAAATGAAAGTTTGATTTATATAAAATGAGATTTTTTAATCGAAATTAGAATCGGATTTTATTGTGGGGGATTTTACCATTTATAAATCGTGGGGAAAAACTGGTTCATTCAGGACGATCAAATCGGCTCGACCCTGGGGGCAAACTGATTTGCGTCATCAGTTGTGTGCAGGTGGCTATTTTTTTAAGCGTTTGAGTTGTATTGAAACACTTCCTCTTATTTATATAAATGTATTTCGGTGTTAGACTTTTAAATACACAATTACATTCAACCATAAAGCAGTACCCTCTTCTATTATAATTTTCTAGCATCTACAAAACCCTTACCCCATTTCAAAGAAAGATTCAACCCAAATTTTGGAGGTCCAAACCGAGTTTTCTCAAGATCATCCAAGAACATATTCTTGTCATCTTCTCGAGAGGAACGTGACAATCAATTCAAAATTTTCAAGTGAGGCATGGATACTTCTATTCTTTCACTTTTGTATTATGTGTTTTAAATATCGCGTAAACATTAATTTGTATGGTTTTCTTAAAATAAACTAGAGAACCTAATTAAGGAAAGTGAAATCTATGTTAGGACAATTTTATGAAAAATCTTAATATGAATTAAGACTTATATCCCTTGTGTTCTTAGGGTAGGGGGTGTATTTTCGTTAATATGGATGGAGATTTTCATGTAGAAAATCATAGTAGCCTAATTTATTCAAAGTGAGAAGTGGAATCATATAAAATTACGTAGGTATGACAAAAGAGAAATTATTTTTGTGGGCACCATAAACTTGCATAATGATGAAATTATATGAGTTGCATAAAATAAGTTGTTTAATTACGAAAATTGATTGAATCAATGAAATTAGATTTATTTGTGATTTTATGAGAAATTGGAAGAATTGTTAATAAAATGTCTTATGCAACTTATTGGTTTAATTATATTTGACACCGCAAAGATAACGAGATTGTTGGGTAGTTATGCTCTCACCTTAATTTTAGACGTTCTCGCTAGGTATGGGACTAGTAAGTATGTCTTAGTAGCGGTTAACACTTCCTAGGTATGGGACTAGTTAGTGAAGATTTCCTAAGGAGGGGATATCCTTGGGTGGGCCTGGTTTTTGTGTCGTTTCGTTGATTTGATAGTCTAGACGCGAAACTAGGAGTAACTTGAGGGTAAAAATTTATTATATATGATAGTATATGATGTACTTTTTCTTTGGATAACTCTAGGTATGTGACTAAGGGTGGTTTTCAAGATTTACACTAGATAAAAGGGTGGGGCTAATAGAAAAAATAAAAAATTAAGAATTAATGCCTAAGATAATAAACATGTATTAAAATGGATTTGGGTCGTCAATAAGTTTAGGATTGACAGAGTACAAGTTCACTGGCTATTGCGATGTGGGTGTGTGTTGGCATCATCAATAAGTGAAGGGCTGTCAGAATATGAGTTGGCTGACTATTATATTGTGTCGTGCATGGGACCTCGTCAATATATGCAGGGATAACAAAATTGGGCCGACTGGCTATAGAGAGGGGAATGTGAGTGGTGAAAAACTTTAGGCGAGACCGAATAAGTGAAGGACTAATAGAAAGGTCGGTTGGCTATAACGGTGTTGTTATATTCATAATTTGATTAATTGAATGAAATGGGATTAATTGCTTAATATAATAAAATGACAAAAAGATAATAATTTGACTTATGGAATGGTGATAGGTTCATGTGGACAATTAGTGATAATTTATTTTACTCGAATCGTTAATATATATCTCGTTTCATTAAAGCACTCACTTGTGATGTTTATCATGTGTAATGCTACAATCCAGATTCACAGACCCAAATTGGGAAGACTATCTTGTATTCATTCGGTGGGCTCTAACCCATTGTGTTGACTAACATTTCAGGTATAACACTGGAGTAGCTCCATAAGAGTAATTGTAGATAATTTTGGAGATGCTGCTGGAGATTTATTTTAGATGCTTCACTAGTTTAGGATTACTTTCCATTATGTCGCTTTCACTATGAGACTTTTATTTATGGATTTTGTGGACCAATCAGTTCCACATTTGTTTATGGTTTTAGTTAGATATTTATAGTGGGATTGTTTCATTTTGGTTTATTTATATATTTGGAGTTGGGTTTTTGGAGATAGCATGGTGATGGATTTTAATATTGCGTAAATGTTTATATGAATGGGATTAAATTTAAATATTATCTTGTGGAAAATTTTTATATGTCTCATATATTTGTCACATGCTAAGAATGATAACTTATTTAGTGACGCCCGACGTAGTTTGGAAACAGCGGGTGTTCACCTCGCTTGCAAGAATGTGTGACGGGGTTACAAAAGGTATCCGAGTATGGTCTTAAGTTCGTCAGTTGTGAGTTCGTTTAGCTTTCACGTTATTGATCTTTGATCCCCTTTGTTGATTCATACTCCTTAAGGTATTGGGTCTAACAAACTTGTTAGCCGAGTTTCTTGGAAATATGGAGTTTTGTGTTAAGGACAATGTAGGCATTAAGGTAAGAAGTAATAATCTTGAAGTGAGGATCCATAGAGTTGACTTTGGAAAGGATATTTATTTGGCAGATCGTTAATATAAATTTTGGGCAGATCTTTATTAAAGGACATCCTCTTATTTATATAAATGTCTTTCGGGCTTAGACTTTTAAAAATACATTTACATTAAACCCTAAAGAAAAAGCCTCCTCTATTATCATCTTCTTCCATCAATAAAACCCTAACCCATTTAAAAGAAAGATTCAATCAAGGATTTGGAGGTTCAAATCGGGTAATCTCAATATCATCCAAGAATATAGTTTTGTCATCTTCTTGAGGGGAATGTGACCATCAATTCAAAATTCTGAAATGATTTTTCAAAGGCATGGATACTTCAATTCTTTCATTTTAGTATTATGCGTATTAAATATCGCCTAAATATTAATTTGCACGGTTTTCTTAAAATAAACTAGAAACCTTAATTAGGGAAAGTGAAATCAATGTTGGGAGTTTTTAACGAAAAATCTTAATTTGAATTAAGACTTATAACCCTTGTGTTATTAGTATAGGGGATGGATTTTCATTAATATGGATGTTGATTTGCATGTTAGAAAATCATAGTAGCCTTACTAATTGAAAGTGACTTATGGAATATTATAAAATTATGTAGATGTGATAAAAGAGAAATTATTATTGAGTGCACCATAAACTTGCATGATGATGAAATTATATTAGTTGCATAAAATAAGTTATTTAATTATGAAAATTGATTGAACGGATGAAATTAGGATTGTTGGCTACCTATAACGGTGTTGCTATATTCATAATTTGATTAATTGAATTAAATAGGATTAATCGCTTAATGAAATAAAATAACAAAAAGA
Organism: Sambucus nigra; assembly: GCA_949130495.1. Taxonomy (NCBI): domain Eukaryota; kingdom Viridiplantae; phylum Streptophyta; class Magnoliopsida; order Dipsacales; family Adoxaceae; genus Sambucus; species Sambucus nigra. Next base: position 542,730,580 of record OX422209.1, read on the forward strand.
TAATAACTGGACTTATGGAATGGTGATCGGTTCCTGTTATCAATTTGTGGTAATTTATTTTACTCGCATTGTTAATATACATCTCGTTTAATTAAAGTAATCTATTGTGAACTTTATCATGTATAGTGCTACTGTGTGGGTTCACGGACCCTAGTTGGGTACAGTAGCTAGTATTCATTCGGTTGGCTCTGACCCATTGCGTTGACTAACATTTTAGGTATAACATTGTAATAACTAAATAGGAGTAATTGGAGATGTTTTTGGAGATGAAGCTGGAGATTTATTTTAGATGCTTTACTTTCCATTCCGTCGCTTTCACTATGAGACTTTCATTTATGGATTTTGTGAGCCAATCGGTTTCACATTTGTTTATGGTTTAGTCAGATATATATAGTTTGATTGTTTCATTTTGGTTTACTTATATATTTGGAGTTGGGTTTTTGGAGATAGCATGGCGATGGGTTTTAATATTGTATAAATGTTTATATGAATGGGATTAAATTTGAATATTATCTTATCAGAAATTTTTATTTGTCCCATATAAATTCCACATGCTAAGAATTATAACTTATTTAGTGATGCTCCGCATAGTTTGGCAGCGACAGCTAGCCACCTCGCTTGCGAGAATACGTGGAGTTTTAAAGATGGTATTAGAGCATGGTCTTAGGTCTCGTGGTTTCTGAGTTTTTTTAGCTTCCACGTTACCGATATTTAAAATCCTTTTTTGATTCGTACTCCTTAAGGTATTGGGTCTAGCATACGTATTAGCTGTGTTTCTTAGAAGTAGGAAGTTTTGTGTCAAGGACGTTGTAGGCATTGTGGTTAAAAGTAGTAATCTGGTGAGGATCCTTAGAGTTGATTTTGAAAACGATATTTATTTGGAAGATCGTTAGTATAAATTTTGGGTATATCTAGTATTGATGCAGTGATGTTATTTAATTTGAGGATCTTAGCATTACGATGACTTTTGGAGATAGAATCGAGTGGTGATTTGTGAAAGAACGTGATACGTCATTATTTTTGTATATATATATATATATTCATGGGGTTTGTGCGTATAGGATTGGGTGTATGGGCGTCCAAGCATAGCATTCTACGGGTGGGCATTATGTGAGACTTATTTTATTTTGCGCATTTACGCTTCGTCGAATTTCAAGGACGATATTTCTGTTCTAGTGGAGAATTATGTAATACCCGTGATTATTTTTAACCAACATTAAATAACCCGTTTTAAAATAAAAATCAAAAAATATTTTTATGGGATGTAATTACTTTTATTAATGAAAAATGATACTTTGATTTTTATAAAATGAGATTTTTTAATAGAAATTGGAATCGAATTTTACTGTGGTTAGTTTTACCTTTTATAAATCGTGGGGAAAAATTGGGTCATTCGAGACGACTGAACTGGTTCGGCCTTGGGGCGCCATCAATTGTTTCGCAGGTGGCTATTTTGTTTAAGTGTTTGAGTTGTATTAAAATACTTCCTCTTATTTATATAAATGTATTTTGGGGTTACACTTTTAAATTAAACATTAAAGCAATAGCCTTCTCTATTATCATCTTCTTCAATCTGCAAAATCCTATCCCCATTTAAAAGAAAGATTCAACCCAAGATTTGGAGGTTCAAATCGGGTTTTCTCAAGATCATCCAAGAACATATTTTGGTCACCTTCTTGAGAGGAACGTGACCATCAATTCAAATTCTCATATAAGGCATGGATACTTCTATTATTTCTATTTACTATTACGTATTTTAAATATCGCCTAAACATTAATTTGCATGGTTTTCTTAAAATAAACTAGAAACCTTAATTAGGGAAAGTGAAATCTATGTTGGGAGTGTCTTATAAAAAATCTTAATCTAAATTAATACTTATAACTCTTGTGTGCTTAGCGCAAGGGATGGATTTTCGTTAATATGGATGAAGATGTGCATGTTAGAAAAACATAGTATCCTTATTCATTAAAATTGACTTGTGGAATCATATAAACTTATGTAGATGTGATAAAAAAAGAAATTATTATTGTAACTTATGCAATCATATAAAATTATGTAGATTTGAAAAAAGATAAATTATTGTTGTGTGCACCACAAACTTCCATTATGGTGAAATTATATTATTCGCATAGAATAAGTTATTTAATTATGAAAGTTGATTGAACGGATGAAACTAGATATATTTATGATCTTATGAGAAATTAGTAGAATTGTTAATAAAATGTCTTATGCAACATATTAATGTAATTATATTTAACACCACGGGGACGACAGGATTGTTGGGTTGTTATGCTCTCACCTTAATTTTAGGAGTGCTCGCTAGGTATAGACTACCAAGTCTGTCTTAGTAGCGGTTAAAACTTCTTAGGTATGGGAATAGTTAGTGTAGATTTCATATGGAGGGGATATCCCAGGGTTTGACTGATTTTTGTGCTGTTTCGTTGATTTGATAGTCTAGATGCGAAAGTAAGAGGTACTTGAGGGTAGAGATTCATCCTATATGATAGGGTAGGACATACTTTTGCTTTGGAGACCTTTAATTATGGGACTAAGGGTGGTTTAAAATATTTACTCTCGATAAAAGGGCTGGGCTAATAAAAATAAGTAGAAATTAAGAATAAATGCTTAAGATAATAAACGGGTATTAATATGGATTTGTGTCGTCAATAGGTTCAGGACTGACAGAGTACGGGTTGGCTGACTATTATGACATGGGTGTGTGTTGGCATTATCAATAAGTGCAGGGCTGACAGAATACGAGTTGCCTAACTATTATGACGTGTCATGCATGTGACCTCGTTAATAAGTGCAGGGCTAACGAAATTGGTCTAGTCGGCTATAGAGAGGGGAATGAGAGTGGTGAAAAGCTTTAGGTGGGCACGAATAAGGGAAAGAGAAATAGGTTTGTCGACTACCTATAACGGTGTCGCTATATTCATAATTTGATTAATTAAATTAAATAGGATTAATCGCTTAATATAATAAAATGACATAAAGATAATAATTGGACTTATGGAATGGTGACCGGTTCATGTGGTCAATTAGTGGTAATTTATTTCACTCGCATAGTTAATATATATCCCGTTCAATTCAAATACTCTATTATGAAGTTTATCACGTATAGTTCTACTGTTTGGGTTCACGGGATCTTGTTGGAAAGAGTAGCTAGTATTCATTCGGTGGGCTCTGACCCATTGCATTGACTATCATTTCAGGTATAGCATTGGAGTAGCTGCATGGGAGTAATTGGAGATATTTTTGGAGATGCAACTGGAGATTTATTTTATATGCTATAGTAGTTTAAGATTACTTACCATTCCATCACCTTCACTATGAGACTTTCATTTAAGGATTTCATGTGCCAATCATTTCCAGAGTTGTTTATGGTTTTAGTCAGATATTTATAGATGGATTGTTTCATTTTCGTTCATTTATATACTTGGAGTTGGGTTTTTGGAGATAGCATGGTGATGGATTTTAATATTGCATAAATGTTTATATGAATGGGATTAAATTTTAAATATTATCTTGTGGAAAAAATTTATTTGTCCCATATAAATGTCACGTGCTAAGAATGATAACTTATTAAGTGACGCTCGACGTAGTTTGGTAGCGAAGTTTGGCCACCTCACTTGCAAGAATATGTGGAGTGTTACAGATGATATCAGAGCATGGTCTTAGGTCTCGTAAGTTGTCAGTACGTTTAGCTTCCACGTTAGTGATGTTTGATCTTCTTTATTGATTCGTACTCCTTAAGGTATTGGGTCTAGCATACGTGTTAGATGTATTTTCTTAGAAATAGGAAGTATTGTGTTAAGTACGTTGTAGGCATTGTGGTTAAAAGTAGTAATCATGAGGTGAGTATCCTTAGAGTTGATTTTGGAAACGATATTTATTTGGCAGATCGTTAGTATAAATTTTGGGTATATCTAGTAATGATGCAGTGATGTCATTTGATTCGAGGATCTTAGCGTTACGATGACTTTTGGAGACATAATCGAGTGGTGATTTGTGAGAGAACGTCTCGTTACTTTCGTAGTTATGCACATACACACACACACACACACACACACACACATATATATATATATATTGTATCTTTGTTCATGGGGTTTGTGCGTATATGATTGGGTGTATGAGCGCCATATCATAGCATTCTATGAGTAGGCATATGTGAGCCTTATTTTATTTTGCTCATTTAAGCTTTGTCGAATTTTGAGGACGATATTTCAGTTCTAGTAGAGAATTATGTAATACCTGTGATAATTTTTTTTAAAACCTTAAATAACCCGTTTTGAAATAAAAATGGAAAAATATTTTATGGGATTTAATTACTTTTATTAATGAAAAATGATAGTTTGATCATTATAAAATGAGATTTTTTAATCGAAATTGGAATTGGATTTTATTGTTAGGGATTTTATCCATTATAAATCGTGCAAAATTAGGTCATTCAGGACGACCGAACTGGTTCGGCCCTGGGGGAGAACTAGTTCGCACCATCAGTTGTTGTGTAGGTGGCTTTTTTATTTAAGTGTTTGAGTTGTATTAAAATACTTCCTCTTATTTATATAAATGTATTTCGCAGTTAGACTTTTAAAAACACATTTACATTCAACACTAAAGCAATAGCCTCCTCTATTAACATCTTTTTCCATCTACAAAACCCTAGTCCCATTTAAAATAAAGATTCAACCTAAGATTTCAAGGTTCAAATCGGGTTTTCTCAAGATCATCCAAGAACATATTTTTGTCATCTTCTCGAGAGGAACGTGAACATCAATTCAAATTCTCAAACTAGGCATGGATACTTCTATTCTTTCTACTTAGTATTATGCGTTTTAAATATCGCCAAAACATTCATTTTCATGGTTTTCTTAAAATAAACTAGAAACCTTAATTAGGGAAAGTGAAATTTATGTTGGGACTGTTTTATGAAAAATCTTAATCTGAATTAAGACTTATAACCCTTGTGTGCTTAGGGTAGGGGATGGATTTTCGTTAATATGGATTTAGATTTGCATGTTAGAAAATCATAGTAGCCTTTATAATTGAAAGTGACTTGTGGAATCATATAAATTATGTAGATGTGATAAAAGAGAAATTATTGTTGTGTGCACCATAAACTTGCATGATGATGAAATTCTATTAGTTGCATAAAATAAGTTATTTAATTTTGAAAATTGATTGAACGGATGAAATTAGTTTTATTTGTGATCTTTTGAGAAATTTGTAGAATTGATAATAAAATGTCTTATGCGACTTTTAATTTAATTATATTTGACACCGCGGGGATGACATAATTGTTGGGTAGTTATGCTCTCACCTTAATTTTCAGAGTGCTCGTTAGGTATGGGACTAGTAAGTATATCTTAGTAGCGGTTAACACTTCCTAGGCATGGGACTAGTAAGTGTAGATTTTCTGCGAAGAGGGGGCTAATTTTTGTGTCGTTCTATTAATTTTATAGTCTAGATGCGAAACTATGAGGTACTTGAGGGCAGAAATTTATCCTATATGATAGGGTAGGATGTACTTTTGATTTGGATACCTCTAGGTATGGGACTAGGGGTGGTTTTGAATATTTGCACTCGATAAAAGGGTGGGGTTAATAGAAATAATGAGAAATTAATAATTAATGCCTAAGATAATAAACGATTATTAAAATGGATTTGCGGCGTTAATAAGTGCAGGACTGACAGAGTACAAGTTGGTTGTCTATTTTTATGTGGGTGTGTTTTGGCGTCATTAATAAGTGCAGGGCTGATAGAATACGGTTTGGATGGCTATTGTCACGTGTCTTGCGTGGGACCTCGTTAATAAGTGCAAACGAAATTGGTCCGGTTAGATGTAGCAAGGGGAATGTGAGTGGTGAAAAGATTCAGGCGGGACCAAATAAGTGCAAGACTAATAGGAAGGTCGGTTGGCTATGACGGTGTCGCTACATTCATAATTTAATTAATTGAATTAAATGGGATTAATCTCGTAATATAATTAAATGACAGAAAGAAAATAATTGGACATATGGAATGGTGGCAGGTTCATATGGCCAATTTGTGGTAATTTATTTTACTCACATCATTAATATATATCTCGTTTAATTAAAATACTCTGTTTTGATGTTTATCATGTATAATTCTGTCTGGGTTCACGGTCACTAATTATGAAGGGTAGGTAGTATTCATTCGGTGGGCTCTGACCCATTGCATTGACTAACATTACAGGTATAGCGTTGAGTGGCTGCATAGGAGAAATTTGAAATATTTTTTTAGAGATGCAATTGGAGATTTATTTTAGATGATTTAGTAGTTTTGGATTACTTTCCATTCCTTTGCTTTAATTATGAGACTTTTATATATGAATTTGGTGGGCCAATCGGTTCCATAGTTGCTTATGGTTTTAGTCAAATATTTATAGTTGGATTATTTCATTTTGGTTTATTTATATATTTGGAGTTGGTTTTTTTTAGATAGCACGGTGATGGATTTTAATATATAATTAATGTTTATATGAATGGGATTAAATTTAAATATTATCATGTGGAAAATATTTATATGTCTCAGATATCTGTCACATGCTAAGAATGATAACTTATTTAGTAATGCCTGACGTAGTTTGGCAGCGGTCGCTGAGCACCTCTCTTGAAAGAATGCGCGGGGTGTTACAGATGGTATCAGAGCATAATCTTAGATCTCGTAGGTTCTAAGTTCGTTTAGCTTTCGCGTTATCGATCTTTGATCCCCTTTATTGATTCGTACTCCTTAAGATTTTGGGTCTAGGATTCGTGTTAGCTTTATTTCTTGGAAATAGGGAGTTTTGTGTCAAGGACATTGTATGCATTGAGGTTAGAAGTAGTAATCTTGAGGTGAGGATCCTTGGAGTTGATTTTGGAAACAATATTTACTTGGTAGATCGTTAGTATAAATTTTTGGTATATCTAGTATTGATGCAGTGATGTGATTTGATTTGAGGATCTTAACGTTACGATGACTTTTGGATATAGAATCGAATGGTGATTCGTGAGAGAACATGGTACGTCGTTATTAAATATATATATATATATATATATATATATATATATATATATATATATATATATATATATATATATATATATATATATATATATATATATCTTTGTTCTGGGGTATGTGCGTGTAGAATTAGGTGTATGGGCACCGAATCATAGCATTCTACGGGTAGGTATATCTGAGCCTCATTTTATTTTGCGCATTTACGCTTCGTCAAATTTTGAGGATGAAATTTCTTTTCTAGTGGGAAAGTATGTAATACCCCGTGAATTTTTTCTAAAATACTTATTTAACTTCTTTTTGAAATAAAAATTGGAAAAATGTTTTTATGGGATTCAATTACTTTTGTTAATGAAAAATGATAGTTTAATTTTTATAAAATGAGATTTTTTAATCGAAATTGGAATCGGATTTTATTGTGGGGTATTTTACCTTTTATAAATCATGGGGTAAAATTGGGTTGTTTAGGACGACCGAACTGGTTCGGCGCTGTGGCCAACCTGTTTGCACCGTCATTTGTTGCCCAGGTGGTTATTTTGTGTAAGTGTTTGAGTTGTATTAAAATACTTCCTCTTATTTATATAAATGTATTTCGGGGTTAGACTTTTAAAAACACATTTACATTAAACCCTTAAGCAGTAGCCTCCTCTATTATCATCTTCTTCCATCTACGAAACCCTAGCCCCATTTAAAAGAAAGATTCAATCCAAGATTTGGAGGTTCAAATCGGGTTTCTCAAGATCATCCCAACATATTTTTGTCATCTTCTCGAGAGGAACATGACCATCAATTCAAAATTCTCAAGCGATTTTTCTAAGGCATGGATACTTATATTCTTTCTCTTTAGTATTATGTGTTTAAATATCGCCTGATGATTAATTTACGTGGTTTTCTTAAAATAAACTAGAAACCTTAATTAGGGAATGTGAAATCTATGTTGGGACTGTTTTATGAAAAATCTTAATATGAATTGAGACTTATAACCCTTGTGTTCTTAGGGTAGGGGATGGATTTTCATTAATATGGATGTATATTTTCATGTTAGAAACATAGTGGCCTTATTAATTGAAAGTGACTTGTGGAATCATATAAAATTATGTAGATGTAATAAAAGAGAAATTATTGTTGTGTCCACCATAAACTTGCATGATGATGAAATTATATTATTTGCATAAAATAAGTTATTTAATTAAGAAAATTTATTGAACGGATGAAGTTACATTTATTTGTTATCTTATGAGAAATTGGTAGAATTGTTAATATAATGTCTTATGCGACTTATTAATTTAATTATATTGACACTGTGGGGACGAAGGGATTGTTGGGTAGTTATAATCTCACCTTAATTTTAGGAGTGCTCGCTAGGTATGGGACTAGTAAGTATGTCTTAGTTGCGGTTAACACTTCCTAGGTATGGGACTAGTTAGTGTAGATCTCTTACGGAGGTGATATCCAGGGGTTTGGCTGATTTTTATGTCATTCCGTTGATTTGATAGTCTAGACGCCAAACTAGGAGGTACTTGAAGGTAGAAATTTATCCTATATGACAGGGTAGGACATAATTTTGCTTTGGATACCTTTAGGTCTGGGACTAGGGATGGCTTTTAATATTTACAGACTAGGGGGGGTTTAATAGTTACACTCGATAAAAGGGTGGGGCTATTAGAAATAATGTGAAATTAAGAATTAATGCCTAAGATAATAAACGGATGTTAAAACGGATTTGCGTCATCAATAAGTGCAGGACTGGCAGTGTACGGGTTGGTTGGCTATTACGACAGGGTTGTGTGTTGGAGTCATCAATAAGTTCATGGCTAACAGAATACGATATGGCATGCTATTATGATGTGTTGTGCATGGGACCTCGTCAATAAGTGTCGGGCTGACGAAACGAGACTGACTGGCTATAGCGAGGGCAATGTGAGAGGTGAAAAGCTTCAGGCGGGCTCGAATAAATGCAGGACTAATAGGAAGGTCAGCTGGCTATAACGGTGTCACTATATTCATGATTTGATTAATTGAATTAAATGGTATTAATCGCTTAATATAATTAAATGACAGAAAGATAATAATTGGACTTAAGGAATGGTGACCGATTCATGTGGGCATTTAGTAGTAATTTTTTTTGCTCATATCTTTAATATATCTCTCGTTTAATGAAAATACTCTATTATTATGTTTATCATGTATAATGCTACTGTCTGGGTTCACGGACACTAATTAGGAAGAGTATGTAGTATTCATTCGGTGGGCTCTAACCCATTGCGTTGACTAATATTTCATGTATAGCGTTGGAGTAGCTACATAGGAGTAATTGGAGATATTTTTAGAGATGCAGGTGGAGATTTATTTTAGATACTTTGGTAATTTAAGATTACTTTCAATTCCGTCGCTTTCATTATCAAACTTTTAATTATGGATTTGGTGGGCCAATCAGCTCCACATCTGTTTATGGTTTTAGTCAACTATTTATAGTCGGATTGTTTTTTTTTAATATATTTGGAGTTGGGTTTTTGGAGATAGCATGGTGATGGATTTTGATATTGCATAAATTTTTATATGAATGGGATTAAATTTAAATATTATCTTGTGAAAAAAAATTATATATCTCATATATCTATCACATGCTAAGAATGATAACTTATTTAGTGACACCCGACGCAGTTTGGCGACGGCGGCTGGCCACCTCGCTTGCATGATTGTGCGGGGTGTTATAGATGGTATCAAAGCATGGTCTTAGGTATCGTAGGTTGTGAGTCTATTTTGCTTCCGCATTACAGATGGTGTCCCTTGCTAGAATGCACGGGGTGTTACACCTTTCATCCATTTCATACCCTTTTTGTAAATTCTTACCCATTTCCTCATACCACCATCATATCATCGTGAGATTTCCTCATCTACAATCAAGATCCACTTCAAGTTTTCATAAGGAAGTCTAATTCTCCACCCTTGTCTTTAAATTCTCTTATTTTAGCATTAGTCACTTTATTTTCACTTTAGTGCTTTATTCCATTACGTCATATACTTTAATTCTGAACCTTTATTATTAGTATTTGCACATACTTTATTTTCATAAAAAACCCCAAAAATAAGAAAAAGAGGGTTTACTTGTAAATTCATAACGGGGAATTCTCATCACATTTTTCACACTAAAACACCTTTTTTCTACACACGCACATATATACTAAAGGTCTCAGAAAAAGAGGATTTATTGATTAAGCTCCACCTCGTATTGTCTTCGAACTACGTGGATTTTGATTCCCTTTGGGAAACGTAGGCATCTTGGGTAAATCCTTAGACTCGATTCCTCCTATATACATTTGTTACCTTATTCTTATTATATGTTCTTAATATATTTTATATGCTTGCTTGTGTCTTGTCCGATATATGCATCCGTTCTTCTATAACGACTTGTGAATCGGTAAACACTTACATTATACTTTGAATTACTATTTTGGGAACACTCCTAAGGATGACCTCACTATGCCTTTACCCATGATGCGAGTTGAGCGATTACATTCTTTATTTATATTATTCACATTAACACACACATCACATAATTTAACAAGAGAATATTAACACATGCCCATGAGAGACCGAAAGGGCGGGATGGGTGCCTAGCACCGTCCCATTTAGTAACTTAGTTCTCAGACCCTTGAACTACTTGGTTTTACATGCATCAGTATTGTCCTTGATGTCGTTCTCTCGAGGAAACAACATATCTTTTGCCTATTTTGTGCAAAATAGGATGGATATTCTATTTTACATATCACCCCACATCTACAACTCCCGAGTGCCCTAAAAAAGGATGAAATCTCGCGTGCACGCCGGAAGGGAAGGAAAGGGGGATGAGAGGACCCTCCTTGGAGACCCGTCGATCCTACCTTAGGATGGACACAATACCCCTCTTGATCTAGTTGAAGACTAACATAGGGCTAGCCAGATGAGGTGCTTTCCATAGAAAAAGTAAGTGGGCTAAGAGCAGCACAGAAATGAAAAGAGATTAGTATAAGATACAACAACTTAATAAAGTCCTTATGGATTGAAGAATACTTGGATTGATCTTGCAGCTATAAAAGAGGTCCCAACATTTATAGGATATATGTTGGAAAGCTACAAGTAAAAGAAAAATGAGTTTAATTCACGAGAACTTAAAACAAAAGAAGCAAAAAAAAATGGGGATATATATTGCAAACATGAGTACAACCCTCTCGTGCAAAATTCAATGAGGATAGAATTCCTCGTACGAGAAAATAGTGCAAAAATAGGGTTAATATAAGAATAATCACGTCAAGGATATGTGCCCACCTCAGACAAGCTACTCACGCTCACAAACGAAACTTGCTCAAAAAGTGGGGGTTAGTGGCAAGGTAAGTTAAAATCCCTATATAAATATAATCAATGCAAGAAAAATAATTATAGCAAATAACTATAGGATCCCCAAGGCGAGCTTGACCATAAGACAAAAGTCAAGTGGTTGGGCTAGTTAAAGAGGGTAAATAGATCATGATCTTATCATGATCACCAGTTGACTACTCTAAATCCAGAATAATGCCCCTCGAGGCCGGTGAAAGATGAAGTGTCAGATGAGTATCTTTATTGGTACCAAGTGACTCAATATCATTTGAAGAAGAATCACAGTAATCATAAAAAGGAGTACTTCCATAATTAACAAGTTCCTTTTCAGATGATTAGGGTGTAAATTGAGCATTCGTTATTCCATTGCTTTTATTTTTATTATTGTTGATACCAAATTTAGTCTGCTGACATGGACCAATCACTTGAAGACACGTGTCAACTTACATGGAAAATACAAATACTCTAGACGAGCAACTCTGGCTCCCCGAGCAACTTAAGCGTACCGAGCAACTTAAACGGTCCGAGCTACTTAGCGTGCAGAACATTCAAATCAAGATAATCAAAAGACATTTACGTATCAATTATCGTACATATGTATATGTCTACTAGATAACGGCGCATTATCCTTTCATATGTACAGCCTCAAGGCTATAAATACATTGTAACTTCCTCAATAGAGGGGGACTTTGGATCTCTTGGTAAACCTATTATCGAGATTTCAAAATAACAGTCAGCAATACAAAAACAGTGGACGTAGGCCATTCTCACAAGGCCGAACCACTTTAAAAATCCTTTGTCTTATTAATTTCTTTATCTTTGATTGATTAATTAGAGATAATCTAGTTTTTTACATCAACAGATTGGCACCGTCTGTGAGAAACGACTGTACTTAGCATTTTTCACTAAAATAATTCATCATCTATGGCTGATAATCCGGAATCCAGTAATCGAAACACTGGGGTCTCTCCAAACCCTTCTACTCCCCCAAATATTCAAGATCTGGCTGGCATAATGGCTAATTTAGCCCAAGGCCAAGCGGCCATGCAAGAAACCATGCGTCAACTTATACAAACTGTTCAAGGTGGAGTGCCGGCCCTATCAGGACAACGAAGTGTTCAAAGAAATACCCATTTGCCATTTTCAAGAACTAGAAGAACATTATTCCCGGAGGCATCTCAATCTAGACGTACTGATTCATATCGTACTGAAAAATCTAGTTATCCTTCGTATCAACTAGGACGGACCTCATCAATACGAGCTACAGATTCCCAACGGAATGTCACTCTCACTCCAGAAAGGACTAGTGCTCTAAAAAGGTTGAGTAGAGTCTCTCCTTTTGATCGTTTGGGCCCTAGGAGGAATAGAAGTCCTCCTAGGATTGTGTCGAGGAATTCTCAACGACCATCCAACCTAAGGGAAGGCTCTGCCCAATCACGCCCAGCAGCCCATAACGAAAGGTCCCAAGAGGAAAATTCAGCGAGATCAGTTGCTCGAACAAATAGGCCCGAGGTGGGAAACGATGCATGGAAAGGCGATATTCAAAGGTTGAAGGACAGATTAGGAGAAATGGCTAAGGCCAAGAATCCTGTACAAAGAACTTTTGTCCAAGGGACACCATTCGTACAAGCAATTGTGGATTTTCCTACACCATCAAAATTCAAAGTTCCTATGGTAATGCCTAAATACGATGGAAAAACTGACCATGTCCTTCATATAGAACAATACCAAGCTACTGCCGACATCTATGCGCTTCCAGATGAGATGAGATGTAGGGAATTTTCAAGAACTCTCATCGGGTCAGCCCAGATATGTTACAACAACCTTTCTCGGGGGAAGATTATGACTTTCCTTCATCTGGCAGAGTTGTTCATAGGGAATTTCTATTTTAGAGCGAAACTAGTCAAACGAGTAGCACACTTACTGAGTGTTAGACAGAAGCCAGAAGAAAGTACCAGGGACTACATTACTCATTTCAATAACGAGAAACTTTAGGTAATAGATTACGAGGAGAAAATAATAATTACTGCTCTGATGTGTGGATTGTTATCAGATAAGTTGTCCTATACTTTTGCTAAAGATCCACCCAGGACCATGGCAGAACTGATGGCAAAAGCATCCAAGATCGTGAACGGCGAGGAAGCCATGGCTGCGAAGAAAAATACTGACACCAAGGAGACTAAGGTTGAAGCTGGTAAAACCGAGAAGAAGGATCAGAAGAACAATAGTGGCAACAAGCAGTCGAAAGGCAAACAAGCGTTGGAGCAGATGAGGAGGTATGGAAATTATACTCCCTTGAAGGTAGATATAAATCATATTCTGGAGGAGATCAAGAACAACGAGGAGCTAGCCTGGCCAAGGAAAATGAAAGTAGACCCTGACAAAAGGGATAAGTCCAAATATTGTGAATTCCATAAAGACCATGGCCACACGACCAAACGTTGCATAGCTCTCCAGAATGAAATTGAAGCACTTATCAAGCGAGGAAAATTGACCAAGTATGTTGATCACCAAAATAGTGGAAAGACTAGCGACCGAGGATGACAAAGATCTAAGTCTCCTCGTCGAGCAAAAGAAGACAAAAAGAGAGACCACGAAGATGATCCAGAAGATGACCCAGATCTCCCTAAAAGACCAAGATAGCAAGAACGTGAGGTATTTTTAATCCATTTTGGGTCGTTTGAATGTAATGTCATTACAGGTGGAGATGCAAGATGTGGAGATCTAACTACGGAGAGGAAAGCTTACCTCAATGAGGCTCAAGCTTGCTCGTACATACAACGTATAAATTTGGCTGAAGATGATCGCCCGAGGAAGGTGAATAAGGAAAAACTGGTTATCAGTTTCTCTAAGAATGACCTAGCAGGAGTACTACATCCTCATGATGACCCATTGGTGATCAAGATGAGAATGAAGGACGTAGTGATTTCACGGGTACTGGTGGATAATGGTAGCTCTGCAGATATCATATTCTACCCATGCTTCGACAGCTTGAATTTAAAGTTAGCCTAGTTGGAGCCCTATCATAGGCCCCTCCTCAATTTTACTGGTGAAAAGGTTTTTCCACTTGGGACGATCAAGTTGGATATGCTTATCGGTACATGGCCTGCTTGTCAAACAGAAAGAGTACGCTTTTTCGTAATGGATAAAAATGTCCAATCAGCTTACAATATCATCATGGGAAGGGTAGGTTTGAAGAAGTTCGAAGCAGTACCATCAATTGTACATCAATGTTTAAAATTCCTAACCAATTTTGGAGTGGGAGTGGTGAAAGGCGATCAGAAAGTAGCTCGGGAATGCTACTATTTATCTGCCGAATAGGAGGAACACAAAGAATCTAGGAAAAAGGCTACTACTTATCAGGTGGATGAAATAGAAGATGCAGAGATTGAAACATTAGATCCTAGAGATGAGTCTCAGCTTGTGAAGGGCCAGGTCATGGAAGCTACCAAAAATATCGTTTTGGACGATGAACAACCAGAACGAACAACCCAAATTGGTGCGTCATTGGACGAATCGACAAAAAAGGAATTGATAGCATTTCTAAAGCACAGAAAATATACTTTCGCATGGAGTCATGAAGACGTGACATGGATAGACCCGAGTTTCCTGTGCCACGAGCTGAACATGAACAAGGAGGTCAAGCCGGTGAAGCAGCAAAGAAGGGTGTTTAGCCCTGAAAAGAATCAAGCTATACAGGCAGAAGTGGAGAAACTACAGAAAGCCTTTATTATTGAGGATGTCAAATATCCTGATTGGCTAGCAAATGGGGTGATGGTAAAGAAGAAAAATAACAAGTGGAGGATGTGTGTAGACTTCACTGATCTTAATAAAGCCTTCCCAAAGGATTATTTTCCTTTACCTAGAATCGATCAACTGGGGGCATAAATTTTTGAGTTTCATGGATGCTTACTCTAGTTATAACCAGATCAAAATAAAGCCTGAGGACAGGAAAAGTACCTCTTTTATCACCCCAAGGGGTAGGGGTGCACACGATTCGGTTTGGATCGGTTTTAGTACTAATCCGAGAACCGAACCGACCTAGGTCGGTTCCAAATTTTTGGAACCAGAACCGAACTGACATTTATACAAAATCGAACCAAACCGAACCAGCAGTTTCCGAATCGGATCGGATCGGTTTTCGGTTCCAAAATCATATTTCATAACTAATTTTTTTTAAGATTAATGTGTTTCATAACTAATTTTTGTAAGGTCAAAATTAATTTTGACCTCAATAACTTAAGTTAGAAACTCAAATAATCACAAAAATATAAATTACAAGTGTTAAATATATTAAATAAATATATATATGTAATTATAAATCGGTTCGGTCCCGGATTGGTTCGGATCGAATTGGGTTTTTTTACCTTGGAACCGAGAACCGAACCGATGTATCAATTTTTTTTCAAACCGGAACCGAACCATTGAGCAAAAAAACTGATCCAAACCGAACCAATGCAGTCGGTTTGGTTCGGTTTATCGGATTTCCAGTTTCGTTGTGCACCCCTACCAAGGGGAACTTATTGATATAATGTTATGCCTTTCGGACTTAAAAATGCAAGTGCAACATAGTAGCTGTTGATGAATAAGGTGTTCGCAGAGCAAATCAGTCATAACATGGAGGTTTATGTTGACGATATGCTGACGAAGAGCAAGAAAGCTGTTGATCATTTAGTTGACCTAGGTCAGACTTTTGATCAATTAGAGAAATATCAAATGAACTTAAATACTACCAAATGCATATTCAGAGTACGAGAAGGCATGTTTCTCGGATATATATTTAACCAATGAGTTCTCGAGGCGAACCCTGGAAAGATCAAGGCCCTATTGGAGATACGATCTCCAACTACGAAGAAGGAAGTGCTAAGCCTCACAGGACGAGTCGCAGCACTCAACAGGTTTGTGTCACGAGCAACATACAGATGTCTCCCATTCTTCAAAACACTTCGAAAAAATTTTGAGTGGAATGATGAATGTGAGGAAGCCTTTCAAGAGTTAAAGAAATATCTGAGAACACCTCCATTATTATCTAGACCAGTGATGGGAGAAAGATTATACTTGTATCTAGCAGTTCGGAGAATGCAGTTAGCTCGGCGTTGATAAGAGTGGAAGACGGAGTACAAAAACCGGTCTACTACACCAGCAAGGCCTTCCGAGGAGCAGAGATAAGATATCCAAGACTGGAAAAGTTAGCACTAGCAATAATCAAAGCGAGCAGAAAGATGAGGCCATACTTCCAAGCCCATACTATAGTGGTGTATACTGACATGCCATTAAGGCAAGCTCTGCATAAACCGGAGAAATTAGGAAGATTGATGTACTGGGTAATAGAACTTGGTGAATATGATATAATTTATGAGCCTAGGTCGTCACTTAAGGGGCAGGCAGTAGCTAATTTTATCGCAGATTTTAGTCGTTCTGATACCTCTGAAGAGCAGGAGTTTAAAACAGACCAACCCATGGATGTTACGGGATCATCAAATTTAACCCCCGACCAACTTCCATCCATGGACGATCAGGGAAAGATAATCAACGAGCAGCAAGAAGTGTCAGGGGAAGATAAAAGGAAGCATCAAACATTCCATCGAGGAACTCTGTCTGACCAAGAGTTTGATAATGAATTACGTGTATGGAATTTGTATGTGGATGGATCTTCGTGCGCTACAAGCAGTGGATAAGGAATTACTCTAAGCAGTCCTGATGAGATTTATATAGAATATGCTCTACTCTTTTAGTTTAAGGCCTCTAATAATGAGGATGAATATGAAGCTATGATCGTGGGTCTAAGTCTGGCCAAAACCATGAAAGCAGAGCAGGTCGTTGTATTCAGTGATTCACAGTTAATTGTAAATCAAATTATCGAGGTGTATGCAGCAAAGGGAGAACTAATGATAAAGTATCATGCAAAGGCTATGGAGGTTATCTTGACTTTTATCGCAGTCCAATTGATCAAAATACCAAGATTGGAGAATGCAAGAGCCGACACCCTAGCTCAACTAGCATCAACAACACGCACCGAGCTACGAAGAACAATCCCAATGGAAATCCTGGCTGGTCGGAGCATAAATGAAGATTTGATGATGAATTTCATAACCCTTGATTTGGGACCATCTTGGATGGACCCCATCAAGCCCTATATCAAAGAGAGGGCTTTGTCCACTGATAAAGTCACAGCTAAGAAACTGAAGTTTAAAGCTGCTCATTATGTATTGACCAATGGCATTTTGTATAGAAGAGGAGTTATAGAAGAATTCCAGAAATGTGTTCATCCTTCCAAAGTTAAAAATTTGATTGAAGAGGTTCACGAAGGGTCCTGTGGAGCCCATGTAGTAGGTCAGACACTTTTGCAGAGGATAACGACACAACGATGAGGGCTGACTGCGCTGCTTATGCTAAGAAGTGCGATAAATGCCAACGCTTCTCTTCCATCCGAAGAACTCCTCAGGAATTGTTAACAACCATTACATCCCCTTGGCCATTCGCCATGTGGGGGATAGACTTGGCCGGGCCACTTCCTACGACCAAAGGAAGATTCAAATACCTCGTGGTTGCTTTGGATTATTTTACCAAATGGGTGGAAGTTGAACCTCTCATTGATATGACATATGACAAGGTCTATTAATTTATTTGGAAGAGTATTATTTGCAGATATGGTCTCCCACATGCATTCATTACTGACCACGGAACCCAGTTTGACAACGAGGAATTCGCTGCGTATTGTCATCAATCCAATGTACAGAAAATCCACTCTGCGCCAGGCCACCCCTAGTGCAATGGGCAAACTGAGGTAACGAACAGAACCCTACTGAATGGTTTGAAAAAACGGTTGGATGATGCAAAGGGAAATAGGATCAACGAGCTTTACTCTGTGTTATGGGCTTATCGCACTACACCACAAACAGTAACTGAGGAGTCTCCATACATGTTGACATTTGGAAGTGAGGCTATCATACCTACTGAATTTGGTCTACCCACATATCGGGTGCTTAACTTCAGTTCTCCTGTTAGTGACTTGATGAGACGATTAGACCTGGATATGCTCAAAAAAGTTAGAGAAGAAGCAGCAATCAGGAATGCAGCATATCAACAACGAACAACTTTGTTCTATAACAAAAGAGTGAAGAAGTGTGATTTGAAAGAAGGGGATTATGTACTGAAGAAAGTGATCCAAAAGCATAACAAGCTGGAAGCCAACTGGCATGGACCTTACAGAGTAACCGAAGTTGTTCGTCCAGGGACATATAGAATTGAAACTTTGGAGGGAGAAGAATTCAAGAATGCATGGAATGCGAAACATCTACGCAAGTACTATCAGTAATTGAAATTCCTATGTAATACAGTTTCTTCAATATGAATAAAGGGATGTTTCACCCATATTTCCTTCTTTGTTGAAATTTTTTAGAATATTAGTGCTACACACTACAAAGCAAACACCACCAACTTCGGTTGGTCAGCAACTCATATCCACCAACTCCGGTTGGTTGGCACCAATTTCGGTTGGTCGGCATCTTATTATCACCAACTTCGATTGGTCGATAAATCAATACCACCAACTCCGGTGGGTCGATAACTCAAAACCATCAACTCCGGTTGGTCGATAACTCAATACCACCAATTTTGGTTGGTTGGCATCTCATTACCACCAACTCCGGTTGGTCGGTAAATCAATAACCACCAACTCCGCTTGGTTGGTACCAAACTAGGCAAGAAGCTGGATGACCTCCCGAGGCGTCCACTGTCTAGGCAACCAGGTAATTCATACGAGATTACTACAACTAAGCAGGAACATGGGATGAAAATCATTCCATTGCTTAGGCCCAAAGAGTGACAAGTCACTATAATCAAACAACAAATGGGATAAGTATGGAATATATATATACATATTCACCAACCAACAAACAAGGGCATTCTACAAATTATTTCGAAGAAGAATGAAATTGTTAAAGACTAAAAATTTCTTCATTAAAATCAAGTAGATTACATATGATATGAAGTCTGATTCATTACATAAACATATCCTATTCTATGGGTTTATTTCCCTCTGCTTTTGAAACAGGTTCCACCCCAACTGGAGGATCATCTAATGCATAAGGAGAATTTATAAAGTTTAGATCTCGCAGCATTCTGACATTTATTATGGATGGACGATCGAACAAGTGTTCTGGACGAGCTATTTCAAAGTTTAAATGAAGACTGTAATCACCAAGATACTTCGATATCAAAATTCAAGGAATAACACGGGCTGGAATCCAATTAAGGTCAAGATTGAAGGGAGGCACAAGCAAATCAAGAACTCCAGGTTCATAATAATCCCACAGGAAATGACCTTGCTCCAGCTTCAGGACACATAAGGCGTTCAACAACCCCTGCTTATATCCTTCGTTGTTCGATTGCTACAAACGAGCATTAAGTTGATACAGAGCTTCATTATACCCAGCCATCCAAAATTTCCTAGGCTGCTTGTGAAATTGATAAGTCAATCTCTCAAGTTGCTCGTGGAGCTTCTTCACCAAAATTTCTTTGCTTTCTAAAGCAGAACTATGGGTGGAGACTTGGTCAGTGAAATTCATAATCTTCTTAGACATCTCTGCCAAGGCTTGGTTCTTCACCATCAACTAAACGACTTGATTCTCTAAAGTCGACTGATTTCTCATTTCTTCAATGGAAACTCGACCAGCCCTTACTCGTCCCTGAGAATAAGATCTTGCTCTACTACGAGCAGGTGTGGAAGATCCTTATCGTTTTAAAGTTTCTAACTCATCCCTTAAGTTAGCATTTTTTACTTCTAAAAATAAAAAAAAACATCTTCATTTATGGGGACCAAGGCTCCTGAAGAAGAAGGAGCAGCAAATTTGAGTTATTTTATTTCCTCTTGAAAAGTGATGTTCTCCTGCTCCAGCATCTTGGCAATATGTATGTGCTCTTCAATTCTTCAATTTTAATCTTTAGCACACTCTCCTTTTTCTCATAAGCAAAAATGAACTTGTCATACCCCTTGTCAGCACTCAATTGTTGGTATTTTTTCTCATAGCCTTGATGCAGAAGTGTGGTAGATTCTTTATACTACTGTTGAAGTTCCTCGATCTTTCCTTGAAGATCTTCAATCATTTCGTAGTAGGCCACATTATTGGCTACAGCACGATCAAGTAGGCATTTTAAGTACTGGTAAGCATCAATTACTCGTTCAGAGGCGTCTGACCCAAGAATGTCCATGATTTGAGCCTCAGTAAAATCTGCATGACCAGCTTTGAAATAGTCATTGCATTTCTTCATCAACTCTGAATCATGAGCTGATAAAAGTTCCATCCTGGCCACAAACTAGCAAAAAGAAGAAAAAGGCAATATCGAAATGATCGTGAAAATTCAAAATATTGATGAAGCTTGATATTAGGCGCTCAAAAAGGAATTATATATATTGAAAATTTTCCTAAAATCCTAATCCAAGCAGTTTTCAAGCAAAATTTTCCACACTCTCCTTCAACCTCAACTGTAAAACATTGGGGGCTTCTGTTGATATCAAATTTAGTCTGCTGACATGGACCAGTACTTGAAGACACATGTCAACTTACATGGAAAATACAAATACTCTAGACGAGTAACTCTGACACCCCGAGCAACTCTGGTTCCCTGAGCAACTTAAGCGTACTGAGCAACTTAAGCGTACCGAGCAACTTAAGCGGTCTGAGCTACTTAGCATGCAGAACATCCAAATTAAGAGAATCAAAATACATCTACGCATTAAATGCACATTAATTATCGTACATATGTATATGTCTACTAGATAACGGCGCATTATCCTTTCATATATATAGCCTCAAGGCTATAAATACATTGTAACTTCCTCATAAGAGGGGGACTTTGGATCTCTTGGTAAACCTATTATCGAGATTCCAAAATAACAGTCAACAATACAAAAACAGTGGACGTAGGCCATTCTCACAAGGCTGAACCACTTTAAAAATCCTTTGTCTTATTAATTTCTTTATCTGTGATTGATTAATTAGAGATAATCTAGTTTTTTACATCAACAATTATATAAGAGAAAAATAGCGAGAGTACCTTCCACTAATTGAGTGTTAAGTGGAGTAGATGGCTGAGAAAGAGTTGCTTATAGGTCTACATAGCCTTTCTCACTCATTGCTTGGATAGCCTTCTCAATGCCACAAGTGTCTATGCTAGACATTTGATATACCATGATAGAAGGACCAATGACCTTGGTTGATCTTCATTTCTGCCTAGATGTTTGTGTTTTCACTGGAGATGGGGAGGAGAAATCCCCACCAACTTAAGATGGGAAAAAATTGAAAACATCCTATTCTGGATGTTTACTCTTGGAAGGGGTCTTTGATTTTACCTTGGCTTTAGGATGTTGATTTCTTATCTTAGGATGTTTAGTGCAATTGCTCTACTCACGTATTGGGTTCACCAAGATGGGGGTAACTTGATCCAAGGGAGTCTTTGTAACTTTTCTATAATGTCAAGCCTCCTTGCAAGTGTGTTTAGTCAAGTAATTGTCAGAAGAAGGGATATCCTCAATAAATGACTCATGAGGGACATCTTAGCTACAGTTTTGCGTTAACTCAATCTGGCGTTGCCATAAGTTAAACCATAAACGGATGATAAAAGGGAGGTAATCATAAGAAGGGATGGGGAAGTTTCCAAAATGGACAGTTCTTCAAACCATTCCCTCATAAGTGAAATTGGAATAAGCTTCCAAGTATAACTCCTGGGGTGAGTGGTTGGTAGGAAAGTCTGGAGAGTATGTGCCTTGATCGTAACCGTACAGTCTCCTCACTTGGTCAGGAAATTAGTATTCAATCCCTTTCCCCAACTCATTCAATGATGAGAAAATGCAAGGAAGAACAAACACCATAACAAAAATATGAGGGAAATCCCTCACAGCCTCCAAATTCACCAAAAGGATGAAAGTACCTGTTGAAGCAGAGAAGAACGTCCCGAAAAATATGTCGCCCACTCTCTTCAATATTTTTAAAAAAATGCTAAGTGATTATTTCGACATTTTCTTATGCCACCTAGCAATGCGAGCAGACTGGCTATGTAATGAATGTGGATCTGGGGCCCAATTTTAAAATCACTCGAATAAAACCCCATCAACACAAAAAACTTAACAAAATTAAATATATCATAACAACCATGCAAGCACTCCATGTCCACATGTGTACGATCAAGCCAAGTGTACATTGGCCCAATTGTCAAAGCACCAAATGGCACACTTCAGCCACGAGCAATTCTCATGGCCAGATGAAAAAGAAATTTAAGAGGGGAGTCATTAGGCCTCCCCTGTAATAGGAATCTCTAGAGTAAGGTAATAAAAAAGGCAGCAAGATGACTCTTTGACCCCAACTTTGGGCCATCTTGACTTTTAGAAACTTTGTTCTCGGCCTCCTCCTTAAACATGGGCTCAAAATCTCTTAATTAATACCTTTGTCATTTGGCAGAGGAGTGCTTGCTTGTTCCTGTAAGAGTAAGTGCTATATAGCACACACAAGCTCCGAGGGACTGGTGTAGTTCCTCGCATATTTCTCTTTCCTCATCATCCTTACAAACATCTATAAAAATGTGGTTTCCCAATATGGGTAAACTCGTGAGCTCGCTCACTTCTTTAATAGTAATAGAGAACACCCCCAGCCAGTGATAAAGGTGTGATTGTCTACACTCTAGCGAGAAACCAATATGTTGATGGCATTTGCACTTTTGGTAATAGTGCAACTCTTTAAACTATTAAGAGTTCTAATCAAACCAAGACCCTCGATAATGGTATGATAAGCTGGAATAGTCATAACGTAATCCACCTAAAGCTCCCACTCGTCAGGAGCCCCACCACACACATTAACATTCATGTTCAAGAAAGGGAAATCACCCCTATCTTCCTATTTTTCATAATTCTATCAGCAAGAACTATAGGAGTACCATTGGACTCTGGGAATCCAATAAGTGGTTGCTTGACTATTTTGGTCATAATTTTAGCCTCAAATTTTTTGAGTGAAGGCATGAAGCTATCACCCTCACCCAAGAATGGGAAGACGGTAAACGGAGAAATCTCTTTTTTACCTTGACTCCAAATATGACCATTGAGCCTTGGTCACAGTAGCATAACCCCTCAACCTCCTTTGAGAGGGTCGGAACCACTAATAGCCGTAAAGATAGTTGCAATATCAAGTGCTAATGAATTAACAATAGTAGAAACTCTGGACATAGCCGAAGTAGTCGCAGTGATGTGGATGGTAAAATATCCCATCAAAATCTCAGTAGTAGTGGTGAAAGCAATGGGTTGATGAAGGCCTGGATAGAGAAGTCATTAAAAAAAGGAAAAGAAAGTAAAACATGGACAAGAAACGATGAAGAATAAAAAGCACTACTAAGTTTTATCCTTTTAGAAGTTTAAAAATGCAGGTGAAAGGTTTGAAATGAGACCAATGGGAGTATTTATATGTTAAAGGGAAAAAGAAATGGGGGGAACAAAAATAGGGTAATGATAACCCAAACCACGCCACACTCTTCCCTAGTAGACACGTATCTCCTCGAGACATTCAACATACATCCTATGAAACGACTAAGTCAATGCATTAAATGCACAATGAGAAGTAATGATAATGTTTATCTCCTCGAATTCCAAAAAATATTTTACGTACACAACTCTCCCTCTTTAACCAAAGGAAGACTTTTGTATGAGGGGGCAAAAAAATAGGGGTGTACAAATAACCCTCCTATTAATGAGGGGCTTTCTATGAGGAGACGCTAAATGTGACATGTTGGGAGAGCAAGCCTAAACCATGTAAAAGTCGCACGGTAAGTCACTAACAATATATGTTGGGTGAGTAAGCCTAAATAAAGGGAAAGTATCAAGATATGTTGGACAATCAAGTCCTAGTCACCAGTAAACCTCAAATAATAACTAGTGAGGGGAAGATACATGGGCAACCCCAAGTCACAAAGTACTTAAAAAGAAGCAAGTACATGACCAGCAATGCCTGCCGAGGCAATTTGCGAGTGGTTGCTCGAGCCATATAGATATTTGTATTTGATGAAACTCATTTATTAGTACTTGGTTTTATTATTTGAACAAAGGTTTACTTAGCAAGAAGCCTTAGCCGAGCAAGTAGGGCTCAGGAAGATGGTCGGTTGGGATCTCTTGAGAGTTCTGGTTTAGATATTGGGAGATAAGTCTTATTGAGCAAGCTAAGGCTAAACCACTTCAATACCCTAGGAAAGAGAGAATAGTGAGGTGAGAGGCCCAAGAGGTCACTTACACACACTTACACAGTCCATAATTACTAAGTGAGCGAGAACTCAATGAATTTCTCACAAGATATTTCAAATATGTCAATAATGAGTGGACCTCAAGGCCATTCACAAGTTTCTCAAAATTGTTCACGATGTAACCGTTTGAAAATAAACAAAATAGTACTTTTAGGCATTACGCTCGATAAAATTAATTTTTGACTTTGGTACCAAGTGTCACCTGTGAACGGACAGGTTGGGGTAGGCAAAGACAAATAGTAATTGGGACGAAAGTAATACTTGAATATTTATCACAAAGGAATATCTGTTTTGTCGTGAAAGCGCCACATCAACCCTAATGTTGCGCTATAAATAGAACACTTGAGTAACATTTATTAGGATATCCACTTGTGCAATGCTACTCTGCACGAATTTCCACAAGTATTGTCTCCCTGATCTCTCCTAGGTATTTGAAGTGCTTATCTCTCCACTCTGAGAGAATCGTCATTCTCGAGTGGTTTCATTCCTTTTGATGTAATTGAAAAGTTGTATTCAATCATTATTTCTATTTATTATAACCAAAAATATCTTTATTGAATTGGAAGGTTATTTTTGTTCTTCTCTCTGTTATTGAAA
Organism: Sambucus nigra; assembly: GCA_949130495.1. Lineage (NCBI taxonomy): Eukaryota > Viridiplantae > Streptophyta > Magnoliopsida > Dipsacales > Adoxaceae > Sambucus > Sambucus nigra. The sequence continues at coordinate 542,755,844 of OX422209.1, forward strand.
TATTATTTCCTTTAAGAAGGTTTCCATTGGAGTGGGCCATGCCTCACCCTTTTTGTATATCCATAGACTCTGGTATACTAAACTCTTACTAAAAGGATTTACGACACAAAATGTAAAAGAAAAATTGTATTTTAAAAGAGGAGTTTCTCAAATGATATCAAAGTATAAAAGCTTTTCCACATTAACCCTGAAAAATTGAGGCATCACAATTTAGTATTAGCGCATAGGTTATGTGTGTATCAGAGAGTACGCTTGTGTTCCAACTTTATTTTATAATAGTTATTTATATTCTCTCAATGCTAAGATATTAGTTCATTTTAGCTACATTGAGGGTCAGTTTAATGATTGGCTATTAGAATGAGATTTAATCCTTTAATGAATCGGGTATAAGTTGAAAGATAATTTGTAAAGTGAATTTAGGATTATATAATTGTTTATGTATATGAGTGAGACATAAAGATGATGGGGTTTCTCACATTAAGTAAAAACAAGTTAAGGTAATAGAATGTCATGCCATCGGTGGTCATTCATGAGGTTAATAATGGTATTGAAAGTTTTTAGTGTTAAGGATATGTGACACAATAGAACAAATCAGTCGAACCCTTGGAGATAAAAATATTCATACAGGGATCCAACACAACAAGTGCTTTATTCTAAAACATAAGTTTTAATGGTTAAGCAAGCATACGATAGTGTATGAGTTTTCAATACTTGGAATGAGGTTAGGTATATGACACAATAAAACGAATGTAAGTTGTAACTAGATATTATGACCTGCGGCGCATGTCGAGACGTGAAGGCGCTCCTTTAAATTATAATAAGTATCAGAAAAAAATTGGTCTTGTTCTTGGGTATAATGATTGGGTTTCATAGGAGATATATGATAAATTACTCAATGGTGTCTAACGACAAAGAAATTTAATTGGAGTTTAAAAGTATTTTGAGGTTTTTTGTCATTTCTAAAATAAGAAGTTAGTTCTTGATGAAAGTGTAATGAGGATTTAATTTATTATCAAGTATGTCCCGTTGTAGAGATTTAGTATACAAAGGCAAAGTAGACATTACCATGTGGAGAAAATTTTGTGAATATTTGGGATGAAACAAATGATTTATAGTAAAATAAAATTGTGTCAAAACTTAAGGAAAGGCTCTCGAGTAATTGTAGTCAAGAACGAGTAGAGATATGAACATTTTACAATGGTTTGACATTTTCTTTAGTGCCTTGGTTTAGTAAGGAATAATTTAACTAGATCTTTTACATTAGAATCTACTACTCATAGGCCAGTTGCGGTTGTGGTAATATAACAACACGGGTAAGAACCAAGTCTCAGGTCAATGTACACATTAAGTAAGTAGGGTCTCGGGTATAGAATCACCCCATTGGATAGACGTTGAGATAATTTGAGTTGATTAATCTATTGATTGATTCTAGTAGTCATGTTTAGAGAAAAACATATTATGGTGGTGTTTAGGTTTATTGATTCCCCAAAGAGTAAAGGTTAGTCAATACAAGCTTGGCACGTAGAACTGATAAAAGAACAATGACAATAACCTTATGGAAATAGTGTCATAAATAATTTAAATGTATCCAATGATAATCAATGGGAAAGAATTAGTGGTGTCTTAGGACAATGAAAATAATTTAAATGTATCCAATGATAATCAATGGGAAAGAATTAGTGGTGTCTTAGGACAATGAATGTAAGTTCAAATATGAACTCTTAGGATTCAAGAATTAAGACATAAAATACTCATGGGAGTAAGTAGGGAATTGTTAGTGTTCGTTTTATTTTGTAGAATACCTCTTCTTCATTAAAGATAAATGAGTGAGTATAGCCTTTAAGGAGGTAAGCATTGTAGTGATTGAGGATAACATTCCCTTTCTTATAAAATCATGTCATGCTACCATTAGACTTAGGACGATGGTTTAGGTTGAGGATCTCAGTCCGATTAGGAAAATACCTCGGTCGTAGGTAAGGGATTTCAATATTAAAATTATGTAACGATATAATTACATGGTCCCGAAGTGGATTAAGACTAGGGTACAAAGTCTTCATATCACATGTTTAAACAGTACAAAGGACTATTTTGCGATTATAAACACCGATTACTTATGTGATAAGAACCTATTGAGAGTCTATGAGATTTATCGATGAAAAAACACACATTAAGAATAGGGATGTTGAGAAGTTGAAAACAACTAGAATATTCTGGGTCAATGAGTAGATATATTATTCCTAGTGGGAAATTAGAAAAGACTTATTTAGCAATGACATGAAATATGATAATAGTTGAACTGAGAAAATATATTATGGCCATATAGATGAATTGAATTTCTGGGCATATGAATAAAAAAGGGTTGTCTTCATAACCCTAAAGAATAAGCATTATAATAGGTAAGAATTCATGAAAATACTTATGAAGCGACTGTTTGATTATATTACCTAATAAGGAAAAAGTTCTATGTTTTGGAAAAACTAGAGGTATGGTTATACATGCATGGAACCATATGGATGCTTAACCTTGAGTGTAATAAATCAAATTGCAAAATTAGTGTAAAAAAATACCTAATATGGTTTAAAGGAACAAGCAAGGAATCTAACGATTATGTGCTCATTAAAGTCCAATCTAGACATAAAATAGCCAGTTTGGTAAGAGGGATAAGACTAGGGTCTATAGGGTGTTTCTAACTAATAATCTAGTTTGGGATTTGAAATATTTTTGGTTGACTAAATAATATATAAGGGAAGATCCTGCACTAGCACAAATAATGCAACTGGATTATAAGGTGAAAGATTAATCATGAGTCGAGTTGGAAAAGTGAACCGATGGATTTTAAAATCAATAGAGGTTGACTGAATAAAATGTTGAGACTAAGAAAAGTTACATAATTTATATAAAGGGATCGATGAGTGAATGCCAAGGTTAATATATCAATGAGGCTCGTGGAATCTAAGGTAATGTACAGATAGGTATTTGATCTGTGAGCTTAAATATGAACTTCAAGGTAAGATGATAAAGACATAATCTTCTTGTGTAATGTTTTGATTTGGGGGACAAAAAATCCCAAGGTGTGACGGTTGTAACACCTGGATGTTTGTAAATTAATAAAAATCGTCTTACGATAAATTATTTTTTATTTTTATTTTTATTTTTATAGAAGAGGGACAGTACCTCCACACATATTATTGAAAATCAAAAAATAGAGAAGAAGCCTCTCCATAGCTTACAAACCTTAACAAAGAATTTAGATGTCATGCCAAATGCTCTAGATGAAAACCAAGAGAAAACTAGGGAAATTATCCCCGTCCCCATTACAAGATAAGGAAAATGATAAATTTTAAATCTAAAACTTGTGATATTAAAGACTAATCCCATTACATTACTTGAATTTAATTATAGGTTGGGGGATATTTAGCCTATCAAGGTTGATCAAACCTTTAAAGATGTAAGGAAAGGAGGAAAATGACAAATATGTTGAAGATTTTTTAGATGAAAATGCCTTAGAGGCTAAAGCATCAGCAACTGAGTTTCATTCTCTCTATATGTGCTTAATTTCAAAGGAATATGGGAAGGCAAGGTGGTTTAATGTGTCTAGGATAATCTAAGGAGGTTTTAATTTCTTGTTTATAATATCAACTAGAACTTTGGAATCATATTGAATCTGGATATAGTTTAAGTTGAGCTGTAAGCAAATTTTGAGTCCTTCCTTTAGAGCTTTTAACTTTGCATATAAGGAAGTATTGATTCCCAAAGCAACACCAAATCTAGTTATAAGTTGGACATAATCATTTGTAATAACTCCTCCTATGCCACAAGGACCTAGATTCCCTTTGGAAGAACCATCAATATTGGGGTTTAAGGTACCCTGGGCAGGTTTAGACCAAGCACATTCTTATATTTAAACTTGTCTAGGGCTGATTTTTAAGTTAAACCAATTGATGTTGTAAGTATCTTCAAGGCTTATTTTAGCACTGAAAACTTTCTTGTAGCTGATATAAGTTATGATGTTGAAAACATTACTGATGATTTGCATAGGAAGGATTTTGACATTCTCATAAAGTTTAGTTTTTAGCTTTCCAAATATCCCAAAAAATAACCTTAGGTAGATAGTAATATATGAATTTTTTATGGTCTCTTGCAGACATATTGATCCACTAAAAAGGAAGAATGGATTTGATGGACAAGAAATTAACTTGAATCCTCAACTTGAGGCTAAAGAAATCCCAAACTACTTTTGAAATTTTGCAATGGATTAAAACATGATCTATGGTTTCTTCCTCAATCCCTTTGATCCTTGAGGCCAATTTAATTCCCTTATGTTGAATCTCTGCTTCTAAATGGATAGCCTAATTTAAAAGTTTCCAAATGAAATAAAATATTTATGGGACAAAAAGGGAGATAATCATTTTTGCTGCCAAAAGTAATTGGTCGAGATTTCTTATAAAAATTGAAAGTTGATTTAAAGGTGAACTCTCCTATTATTGAAGGAATCCAAAGTTGCTTAACATTATCAATTGCCTCTTACGCCAAGTCCATGAGTCCTGTTATCCTCTTCATGATGGGAGAACGGGTATTAAAGTCAACACATTTGGATTATTTATTCCTCGTGAAATTAGCCCATAGACCCTTGCCAAATTTGTATTGCCAATAAAGCTTAAAAATGGTAGCCTGCACCACATCCTCTATTCTTCTAATATCTAGGCCCCCTTCATCATATGATTAGCATAGTTCTTCCGATTTTATCCATTGATGAGGCTTATCATAATTATATCCCCAAGTAGAACTTACTAAAAGTACTATTGATTCTATTGAGGATTGATTTTGGAGGATTAAGCACTGACATCATAACTATGGAAATAGAGGATAACACATGTCTAATTAAGGTCAATCCACTCCTTGAGATATGATTTTTGAAGACCACACATGAATTTTATCTCTTATCTTTTGTAGCAGCTCTGAGAAAAGAATTGACTTTCTTCTACCTTTAGATAATTAATATCCTAGGTATTTCATAAGTAAAGCTTTTGAGTTTAGACTTATATGCTTGGCAATTGCAGCCTTTCTAGAGGGAATAATTTTGGAATCAACATAAAAGGAGCTCTTTGAAAAGTTCACTAATTTACTAGAATTGGCTTCAAAATTTTTAATTATTTTGCAAATTACCTTTAGACTATGTTTGGAACCATTTATGAATATGATGAGATCATTTATAAAACCAAGATGAAAGACCATTTGACTAACTTGAGGGTGAAAGAAAGGCACTGCCTTGTTGGTTTAAAATAGTTGATTAATGTGTCTTCTTAGAATTTCAACAGTAATGATAAAGAGAGTTGGGGATAGGGGGTTTCCTTGCCTAAGGCCCCTAGAAGAATTTAAGAAACCTTTAGCTTGACCATTGATTAATATGGAGTATAAAATTTTTGAAACAAGCCTACACACCATGTTTATGAAGACTTCATTGAACCCAAAACACCTTAGAATTGCACATAAGTATGGCTAGTATGCTCTGTCATAAGCCTTTTCTATATCAAATTTAATAATTACACTAGATCCATGAACTTTTTTACCAATAGAATGGACCATTTCTTGAGCCAACAAGATGTTTTCTTTTATACTTCTACCCCTGACAAAGCCACTTTTATTATAAGAGATAATGTTAGGAAGGACATCAACAAGTCTATCACAAATAATCTTTGAGATGATGTTATTTGAGAAGTTGCAAAGGCTAATAAGCCTGTAGTTTGAACAATGCGTGGGATTAATAATCTTTAGAATCAACACTATGGGGATGCATGACCAATTTTTAAGAATCCCAGCTCTGGCAAAGAAAGATTTAATGGCCAAAATGAAGTCGTGCTTTATAGTTTCCTAGAATTTTAAGTAAAATTATCCATCATAGCCCTCTGGACCAAGAGCACTGGATGAGTTTAGGCTTAAAATTGCTGAGAAGATCTCTTCTTCAGTTGGAAACTTGGTTAAGATCTGATTTATATCTTCTGAAATGCTTTAATTGATAACCTTCAAAAAGTTTGAGTTAATAACTAGGTAATCTACCAGCCATAGTGCTTTGAAGTGGCTGATTAAAATGTTTTCAATCTTCTTTTTTGAATATACCCATTGATCATTAGAATTTTCAACGCTATAAATCAATCATCTTCTCTTGTTATACTGCATAATAACATGAAAGAATTTTGTGTTTATATCCCCTAGCTGCAGCCATTTGGCCCTACTTTTCTTCTGCCAAAAACTCTTTTCTCTTGTCATAGCAGTATTAAGATTTGATCTAACTTTAAACATCTCAGTTCTGGTATTGTCATTGGGACTAAGCTCAAAATCATGTTCTTTGATGATGAGAGAGTCTTCAAGGTCCTTTATATTTTGGAAGATGTTATTGAAATGTTTTTTATTCCACTCTTTAAGTTTTGTCTTTAGCCTTTTAACCTTGAGAGTGAACAGTGTCACAGGGGATCTTGAATGTTTAAGCACCAAGATTACTTCACAATGTCCTACAAATTTGAGTCAATCCACCACATGTTGAGAAATTTGAGTGGCTTTGGTCAGTCATCCCATTTGGTTTTAATTGATAGAAGTAATAGACTGTGGTATGAGCAATTTCTGTGAAGATAAGTAATGGTTATAGACGGGAAGTTTTGAAAACAAAATTGATTAATTAAGCCACTGCCAAGCCTACTAAAAATGGTACCATGAATTATATTATTGGTATAAGTAAATCTGGAACCAAAGTAGCCTAAATCGATAAGAGACCAGCCTGTTATCATTTCATTGAAGTCTTCAATGTCATTAAATTCTACTTGGGCTCTTCCTGATTTTTCTTCTTCATTAGAGACTATAATGAAGTCTCCTATGACCACAGTGGGAATTTAAGAATTTCATATTATAAAATCTTTTAGGCTTGACCATAAACATATTATTTCCATAGTTGTGGTCTTAGCATACACTATAGCAACTAAGATTGGATTTTTCAAAAATTAAGATGCCACTTGCAGGCAAATTAATTGATCTTCATCTCCAATAACATTAACTTGGATATCATTATTCCATAGAAACTAATTTTTTTAGAACAATTGAATGTGCTATTGGAGAATTTCTACTTAAGTTGAGAACTTCTAATCTTAGTAGCCTGAACTTTAGGTTCTATCAAATCCATTGCAGGCAGACTATAGATTTTCTTTACTCTCTTTATTCTTTTATTGGTAGCTTTATTACCTACTCCTCTAGCATTACAACCTTAAAAAAATTAATATTGGGATGGCAGGGGTAGATTTTGAGCAAGTTTAGTGCCTGAAGATCTTGTGAATCTCTTGAAAAAAAGATAAAAAGAATAGGTTTAGTTGTCTTAATTATTTTGGAGGACCTGGTTTTCTCTTCTAGAACTGGGAGGATTTTCTTGGCCAAATTGTCTCTTTCTTAAGTCTTCTTCTTCCACTTAATATCAAACCAAGTGGCAAATGTTTTAAGCTTAAAGTCACAACTTTGTTTTCATCTTCTGAATTTGAATGGAAGGATTTGTTGAAGGCTTGATTCTTGGTAGAATCAGGAAGGTCTGATCCTATAGGGAAGAAGTTTAATTGATCTACAAATATTACCTCATTATTTGTAAGATCACATTTTTATATCTTATCAATGTGTTTATGAATTATTTTAATAGGATTTTTTAACATGGTAACCTTACCATATTCTAATCTGTTGGAAGGAGGGGATCTTCTTGATAAACATTGCTTGTGTGTTAGCCAAATTTTTCAGATGGAGCTATCTTTTGTTGCCAAACTTGAGTTATTGCAGTAGGCTTTTCTTGGATCTTTGTGGTTACTTCAACATTCTTGAGGGTTTTCTTGATTAATTCTTTATTATGAGGGTTCTTAGAAATACATTTCTCTTCACCATGGCCCTTCTTCATACAATATTGGCAAAAGGGAGGCAAGTTTGAATAAATAATTTGTTGCCAAAAACCTTTGTTACCACACCTTATCCATATTCTACTTAGTTGATCCTCCATCAAATTGATTTCCACACATACCCTAGCAATTTTAGGTCTAGTGATAAAAGTTGTTAATACATCCATTTTTAAAGGTTTTGAAACTAGTTGGGCAATTGAATAAAGATAAGATATAGCATAAAGTGTATAGGTAGGTCTGGGAGTTTGATCAAAATAAGCACGATGGGGCTTTGTTCATCCGATTTAAACTTTGTGGTACATTTAAACTTACGCATGGGGTATTTGCCAATATACTATTGATCATGTAACCATAGCCTAACATAGTCTTCTTCACAATTCAACCTAGTGATAATATTTTTGTAGTCCAATAAACCAATATAGTAGGCTTCTTTTAATGAGAATGAGAGGAAGGTTTTGTGTATCATCTCAATATTTGGCCTTCCATGGGAGAACTTTCCAACTATAAAGTGTTTGAATAAAGTTTCCAAGGTGTTGATGTCTTCTTCAAAAAAACACTGTTGGTTCTCCTTTTATAAGGGCAACTTTTCTGACATTGTCCCGAGCATCTAGAACTTTTACATAGAATTTAGAATACACCGAGTATGACATATCCCGTTACTTCCATCATGGTACTTCACACTCTCAAATTGGTATCAGAGCAGGTTTCACCAAATTTAACATGAGATTATGATTTTCTGTAGAATGTTTCTATGATATTAACTGCTTTGAAAATTGATTTTGAAAAATTGCAAATTTTCGATGGAGAACTTATACAATAGGATGCCAATTTTTTATGGATCAAACTATTCTTATTGGAAAGCCTGAATGAGATCCACTTTGAAAGATATAAATGAGAGATTCTGGTTAGTATGTGAAAGAGGATGGACTCCTCCCACTATCATGGGTAGATGATGTCACAAACCCTAAACTCGTCTCTTCCTGGACTGATGATGAGTTTAAGTGGAGTAATTACAACTCTCGCGACCTTAGTGAGATTTCTACATCCGTCACCCCTGATGAGTTCTGACACATCATGATGTGTATTACGTCAAAGGAAGCATGGGATATCCTCCAGTTGACACATGAGGGTAACAACATTGTTAAGGTGTCTAAGCTTTAAGAATTGACCACCTAATTCGAGACCATCACTATGCTAGAGTCTAAGTTTTTTGATGAATTTTATCTCGGTTGTCGGACATCGTTAACATTAGTTTTAATTTGGGTGAGAAAATTTCGGGGACTAGAGTCGTTAAAAAGATTTTGAGGTCACTCCCTTCCCGATTTATTCTTAAGGTCACCGTACTTGACTTTTTAGGAATTTTAGACATTATTAGGTTAGAAGAACTCGTAGGAGACCTTCAGACTTATGAGATATATATATATATATATGTTCCCTAAAATCGTTAAACTTAAGGATATAAAGGTATCTTTAAATACTCAAGATAAGAATAAGAAAAAGGAGAAAGTGTATGAGTCTGAATCTGGGGGCGAGGTTGATTTTGATGATTTGGCCTTATTTGCGAAATTTTTAAAAAAATTCTCAAATTTTCCAAAAAGAATTCTTCTAATAAATTATGAGAAAAACAAAAATAAAGATGATGTCAAGGATAACGGTGAGAAAGAGGAAGAAATAATGTGTTTTGAGTGCAAGGGTTGAGTGTCCCACTATGCTAAAGAGAAAAGGCAAGAAAGTTGCTAATAAGGTCACTCTTAGTGATAGTGACATCGAGCCGATTGATTCAGGGGAAAAATCACCACATGAAAAGTGTATTGCTTTCATGTCTAGTCATGTGAGAACTTATATTTTTTCCCACGAGGATGAGGACACATGTAAACGTGAAAGCCTCGATGTTGTTTCAAGCCATTCGAGTGAGAGTGAGGATGAGATTGCAAGTGAGGGAGAAGGGGATCTCCAAAAGCCTTAAGTGATTTATATACTGAGACATTGAAAACCAAAATGTTAAATAAATAGTTGAGTATTAGGGTGTTATATTTAGAGAGAGAAGTGAAATATTTGAGGGTATGTGAGGCATTGACGAGTTAACTCGAGAAGGTGAAGGTTTCTTTGTGTGAGTAGTTGATCATCTTAGGTCGAGAAAAGAGTTAATTGACCAACACCATGGCTAGTATTACGGGAGATATTCAATCTTTTTGGGGACTCATGAGAAACTTGAAGCCCGTGTATTCCAACTCAAGAGAGATATCGAACATACGCGGGAGGTCAAAATTACTTTAGAGGACACATCTAAAAATATTGGAAAGATGTTCCTTGGTCCCGCCTTGAGTAATGTTGAGAGGCTAGGAAAAGGTTATGATGGTGTGTTCACTTCCCATATTGCACCCGAGCCGGTTCTCGAGTTTTTATCAGATCCATATGGCGCTCGACCTAACCCACCTAGGCATCTGAATCTACATAGGAGAGCGCATCCTAGAATTTTAAAAGAGATAGACCCAAACCCTTGTATGTTTGTTTCCATTGCAAGAAAATAGGTTACCTTAGATAATTTTTCTTTAAGTTGGGTAGTGTGTCTCATAGGTATCTTGAACTTTATGCCACTACACGTGTTTCCGTACACACTCCCATACATGTTACTCCGCATGCTCCCACACATCACATGGGAGATGTTGAGAGTTTTCAAGAGCAAGTTGAGTATTTGTTCACATGATTTGATGGATGTTTTTCATAGGATTCGACTTGTTACTCCCATACATGTTACTCCTCCGGGCCTAATGATTGAGGATTCGACTTATTTTCTAGCATATGATTCTTTCATGTTTATATCATTCATGCCTACTGCTAGTATGTACTACCATTGTGCTTATATTTTTTTATTTTTATATATTTTTTAAAAAATACAAAAAGATTTTTGGTTTCTTTTTAAGAAAAAGTGAAAAAGCCAAAAAAATTATTTTTGATAAAAATTGAAAAATCCAAAGAGTTTTTATTTTTACACCATATGTGGATGAACATTATAGATGTCCGAGTCACCCATTCATTCCATATCCACGTGGCCATTTTGTAGTGTTTTGAGATGTGACATCATTTCATTTTGTGCTTTATAATGTGTTGAGTCATTAAGATGAGATAGGATCACTTCTTACTACATGTTTGACTCCTAGTCACTTTTAATGCACATGAGCATGAACTTAGTTGAATTGCACTTACCTTTCACGTGTCGGTTGTAGTGTTTTCACCTCAATCCTGCTTTTAAATCGAAAAAAATGCGATAAAATGAGATAATGAAAATAGTACTTGTACGAACCATTGCCTAAATTAGAAAATTGAAAATCATATCTCCAATAAACTTGTTATATTCAAAGTAATGAAATCGGGCTGCGAAATATAGGTTGTCTTTGCATGAATAGCCACCATTTGCAAAAAGAAAAGAGCCTAAAAGATTAAAGGCACATAAAAGAAAAAAAATAAAGTACCAGGCCAATTTCAAATAACATTGATGCTTCACTACATATGAGCATTGATTTCTTTTAAATAAAATATTTGAGAGAAAAAAATTAAATATATGAGTTTTGTGGGAGTTTAGTTGAAGATCAATGGGTTTGAACGTCCTGAAAGATTCTCGTAAAAGCATTGCATAGTTTTGGGCGTTATTGGTGTAAAAATCACTCACGATCTTGATTAATTGAATAGGTTGAGTCGATTTTACTTGAGTTCACCATTGTTATACCTAAGGTAGACTTTGAGATCCTGCGTTAGTGGTATCTCGTTCCTTCATGCACATGTGTTATGTTTGTCTACGTTGATTTTCCTATAGAATGTGTTCACGCCCCTACATTTCGTTTTCAAGATACAGTTATTTTTGTATTTCTCCACGGTGTGTTTTTTTGTAAAATTATTTTTTCTTGAAAAGTTTGAAAATTTTCAAAAATAGTTTGTTTTGCTTAGTTTATCATTACTTGATTCTTATTGCCTTATATTTGTGATGACATTAATTGATTGATGTGATACACTTCGATTTATTATTTTTTGTTCTTTTCCTTGTCTATTTCGGACAAATAAAAAAGGGAAGAATGAATTATGGGTGAGTGAGAGTTTGATTTATGGGGGGTAATTTATTTATGAGTTTTATCCTATTTCAAACTCGATGCTTCACAAGGCATATTTCTTTATCTATTGTGTGAAGATACACTTTAATGAGCATATAAAAAGTACATGTAAGAGAAATCTCCCAAAAAGAATATCAAAAGAAAGAGAATTGAAGATTTGGAAAGTTAAAGATTTCCAAGACTCGTACATTTTTAGTATCTTTCCATTTGTCGGTTTCTGGGAGGGTATTAGATTTGTATATGATTTTATATGTGGATAATTAGGATTTTTTATTTTGTACTCGAATAGCCATAGGGGGAGATTTGTAAGAACAACTTTTCTGACATTGCCCCTAGCATGTAGGACTTGTCCATAGAATTTAGGATGCATCGAGTATGGCATATCATGTTACTTCCGTCATGATACTTCATGCACTCAAGTTCAAGAAAACATATCCGATTCTCAAGCATCTCCAATCTGAGCCACTTTATCTTCAACATTCTCCATGGCGTCAGGTAATATTGGTATAGTAATCGTTTTGGATTTCATGGATTTCTCATATAGTATTGGGAGATTTTTTATTAAAATATTTTTACAAAATGAGGCTGATTTTTAAAACTTAAAAATAATTTAATCTTCGCATGCTTTGTTCAAATGAGTTACCAATCTCGTTAGAATGACTTTGCATCTCGTTTAAACATCATTTGAATCCTTGATCAAATAAGGTTCGAATGAGGGCGTACTATTTTGATTTTTTATATCTCGTTAGAAGTGATACTAGCTTCGTTCGATTGAGATGATGATCTCGTTAGAACGAAGTTCAAGTTTCGTTCGAACAACCCTAAACTGACTAAATTTTCATGCTTCTTTATAAATATCTGCTTTCTGTAAGGTTTTTGATAATACTTTTCATTTACGAAAACTACAGACCAGCTGCACAGAGTCTTCACTTTTAAAAAGGGAAAAACACTTTTTGATTCACACATATCTCCTATATACTTTTGTGAATCATCTTTAAAATCCTAAACTAATTCTATATTGAAGTTACGATTATGAAGAAGGAGTTTTCACTACTAGTATTGTAGAGAAGGAGTCTCTACTGTTACTCTTATGATTCTTGTGGGAATCATTGTTGAAGGAAGACTGCAGCCTTTGTGGTACTTGTGACAACTACTACTGAAGAAGATGAAGGTCACCTACGGGAGATTTGTCGAGATGTGTATCACTCATAAGATTATAATTTTCGATTTGCAAGTTATATTAGTGAAATAAAAGGTTTTACCCCTTTAGGGTTTATTCGTGAAACTTTGTGTTAAATGATTTTGTGATTACATGTTTTATTGCTTAATCACCTAGTTGTATGTTTTAAGGTTTAAAGGAATTAAAATATGTTTATGGTTTGATATATAATTAAATAAGTTACACCATTAGACTATTGCGCACTCTCACCTTTATAGACGAAAAGAGGTTTAAGGGCAGGATCTCGATTTGTATTGTTTACAAGAACACTAGCAAAATATTTGGACCAACGGTTGGGAGGGTCTTGAGGTTTGAGGGTGTTTGAAGATGAAGGTTTTTGGAGGTTTTTTACCATGGGATGCATGATAGCCATGCAAACCCTAGGGTTGCCCTAGTTCACCCTAAAGAGACAAATGATTTATGTATATTTTCATGATAAATTATGAGGTTAATTTAAGTAGAAAAACCTTGTGATTAAAATTAAGAAGAAAAAAAATCATAAAATGTCTCGTATCACATTATATGTGTTAAATTAAGTTACGTATTTTAAATCGAGTTATTGAAATTATATGAAATAAATTATATATATATATATATATATATATATATATATATATATATATATATATATATATATATATATATATATATATATATGTGTGTGTGTGTGTGTGTGTGTGTGTGTGTGTGTGTGTGTGTGTGTGTGTGTGTTATAATATCATTAAGATATCTAAGGAATTTTAAAAAATCACACCAATTATGGGAGAATCGATTCAGGCTAAGGCTGAATCAATTTAGACCCATCAGATTGCCATATTTTGATCTATAAACTTTTGGAATGATTGGGGAGGTTAACGGAACTTCCCCCTACATTTTTAGACCATTATATCTGACTTTATACCCCATTAGACCAAGTGGGTGCATTATTGAGGGTTGGGAAGTCATTAGAATAGGTTTAGGGATAATTATAAGATATATGAAGGAGGTACATTACCCATTCATCGCCCATCTCTACATAAAGTAAATCAAATCCTAAATCATTACAATTTAGTATTCTTCCTCCCTAATTTTAGTAGCATTAAGTCCTTATAAACATCTTTATACTACAAACTTGAAAGTCCATCATTACACTCTTCCATTATCACAGGTTAATGAGGGTTTTGAAGGTGTTATTTTGGATTAAAAAAAGCTTGCAAATGAGCTAGGATTTTATTGAGTGTTATTTTAACCACTTTATCAAAGGACTTAATATCTTCAAGAGGTAGAAATTCTACACTATTTTCGAGTTTGAAATCAAAGCATGTTAGACATATGTATAAATGTATGACTACTTATGCTTATTATCACTACATACGAATATATATATTGAAGAGTGTGTGATAAAAATGGAGAAAAGTTAAAGTTTTAAGAAATATAAATGTTATAATGTTTAACCAAGAATTTATTTCATAAATCATGTTAAACTTGTTAATTTTGTGATAAAATGTTGTATTGAGCTTAAAAAGAAATAGTTAGATGCATTTGTTGGGTTTTATTAGCATAAAACCTTACTTTCATAAATATAAACTCATGTATTTGGGATAAATGGGATTAGTATGATGAAAATGTATTAAAATGAGCTTTTAAAGATGAAATGATAAACTTGAAATTTTCAGAATACCAGTCACATAAAATGATACAATTTATGTGAACAAAGTTTGAGAAACTTGAAGAAAAGAAAGCAAATGGGAGCTAAGTGTAAAAGTAATAAATATTTAGGTGTTCAAATGTGTAATGTTAAAAGGTTAAGGACCAAGGTGAAACAAGGAACACCGATACCAATAAAAAGTTATCAATTTGTAAGACAAGTCTTGAAATGACAAATGTATAGCTTTGGGGTCAAACTTATGATTTTATGAAAAGTTTGGACTAAGTAGTAACATTTGCAAAAATAAGTACTACATTGAAAAGTTGTGGGTCTAAGGAAAGAATATGAAAGGCTAAAGTGATGTTTTAAAAGTCAAAGTCTTGAAATGTCAAAAGTATGGTTTTGGGGCTAAAAGTATAAGTTTGGACTACATAGTAATATTTGCACAAATGGGTATTGTTTTGGAAATTTAGTTTTGAAGAAAGAAAATGAAATGGTAAAATAATGTGTAAGATGTGAGTTCTTGAAATGATATTAATGTGAAGGGAGGCATAACCCCTTATCAAGATGGTAATTATGGCCTTAGAACAATCAATGATGATATAAATGCTAGTCCCAAGTAAACACATTCAATATACAAAACTCGTGTATTAAATGTGTTCTTTTAACACAAATGATATAACAAAACAATCAGTGAGAGGGATCCCACAGTTGACTTGGTCATAGGGAGTGGGCACAAGAACCTTTCGGGCAATAAAGGCAAGGTAGTAACCTTTAACACAGATGGAATAAATGAGGTTGGTCTCTCAATAAGTGTTCTCGTAATAAAATCTCTTGTATGGGAATATTTTTGCAGCGATTCTAGGCTAGAAAAGTGCGACCCTTAAATAGTGTAATGTTTGAGGTATTTATAGGAGGGGAATAGTATCCGAATGACCTTCCTATAATTCATGCGTTTGACCCCTCTTGATGTTAATAATCTTGTGCATTTAATGCCAAAGATATTGCATTAAATGAGCCAAACATGATTTTTGGGCAGGAGCACTATTTAGACTCTTTAGAGTTGTGAACGCATTAAATAAGACATGATGTGCCAGCTATGGACCTACCATCCTAGGAATATCTTCACTTGAGTGCTGCTCTATCGAGTTCCTGAATGTCTGACATGCTGACGTCAAAGAGTTGGTAAACAACAGTAATCTGCGAGGGATGTGCTGCCACATCACTGAAAAGGTTGGTTCATCGAATTGAAGGTTGTTCGACTAATGACTTCTTCGAACAACTTATGATGTGTGTAGACTTTTAAAAGCTCATCTTTTGGGCGACTATTTAGGACTGAGGACCCTCGAATGGGTTCCCAAAGATGATATTTCAAATGGGAGGTGGCTCGAACTACAATCTAACACTTGGACAACTGTTTAGGACTGGGGACCCTCGAGGGGGTTCCTAGAGATGGTATCTCGACGTACTACTAGTACAAGTTGTGTATAAACTAAGTTTTTGCCTAAATACCCCAAAGGGGTTGGTCTCTTCCAACGTTTCCTTACAACCAATCCTCCAAACCAAATCCCTATGAGATATCCATAATGAGGTTGTTCGATAGAGCATGTAAGCTCTCCCATCTACTGCCGGAAATGGTCCTTCGAGGATACCGAGTAACCTCAAAGCTTTTACAAATTAAACTTTATATTTACAGAGAGAGCTAAGTACAAGTACATCAAAGTTCCTATGACAATTTGTGTTTTATAGTATTTATCTCCTGGACTTGATCTTTGTGAGATGTCTTTTGAGCATCCTCATCTTTGTGCGAACAACTATCTTTGTAGGAGATCTTTCAAGCAACTTCATCGTTGTGCAAGCAACCATCCCTAATCCTTATCGTGAAGTGTTGGCGTTGTTTTAATCAGCTTTGAGCCTCGACCTCCCTCTACATAATGAGAGACAAGGTAAAAAAATCCAAAATTAAATGTTTTGAAATGGTAAAGTCTTGAAATGACAAAAGAAATATTTTAGCTCAAAATATTTATTTTATGTGAATATGGACTTAAGAATGATTTACCAAACATATATTACTCTAGTTAAAGAGTTGGATTTTATGTGGTGAAATATTTTGTAAAGTAAAGATGAAAAGAAGAATTTTTGAAAAAAATATATAAAACGCAAGTTACAAGTGTGTGTGTGTGTGTGTGTGAATAGTTAAAACCACATTAATGTGTATAAATGGGCATTTGAGATCAAAGATTGAAGTTTCACAAGAAATGATAAATAAAGTTTTCTTCAAAAAAATAAAATACCTAGTTAAAGGTAAAATGAAAAATGACTTTTTATAAAGTGTGAAACTTGTAAATAAAATGTGTTGGGACTTGTATTGTCCCGGGCATTTGGCCTCATCGGACGGTAAAAAGGAAATAAAGGAAAGGGGTTTAAAAGTTAATAAGAAGAAAGAAAGGAAAATGGTTACAAAGATGTAACAAGAAAAGGGAACTGATAGGTAATCGGAAAATTTAAGAAGGGCAAAGAGCCCTAGGGCTTGGCTTAGTGCTTATACCCGAAACAACTGATTAGTAGCATATTTCGGTATGGTGGGAGTCGATGAAAGGTCGTATAACAAATGTAACCCATTTAATCAGGTGAAAAGATAATTTTGAGCACGACGCTCATTAATATAAAGATAAGTTTATAAAATAATTTGAAAAATGTGAAAGTAAGTTAGTGGTTAAATTAACGAAATACAAGTGGTATTAAGAGAAAGGTTAAGTGTGAGGTAATACCCCGTATTTTTATGACTTTTAAATTTAGGGATTTATTAAATTTAAATTGAGATATTAATTTAATAATAATTCAGAAATTATTTTAAATATTTACTAGCCTGATGAGACTTAGTAATTATTGAGAATTTGTTGAACATTATTTAGTGGATAAAGTAATATGTATAATCGAATTTACTAAATTATCATGAGTGTATAATTTGATAAATATGGAAGTTAAATCGGGACACGCCTATGTCGTGTCGGGATTAAATTATTATTATTAAAAGTGAATGAATTATAATTCGTCCATATGGTCATTTCGAGTTCGCCAATGTGTCCGGAAGGGTCGAGATAGTCAAAATAATGTACCTGGGGGTTTAGTTTGGGTCTCGGGGCGTTTTTAAGCCTAATTGGCTCCCCGGGAGGGTATTATGGACATTTCATATTTTTGGGCAATTAAACCCACGAATTTCCCAAGGTTATATCATCCTTTAGGAGTTTTCCTCTAGGGTTAACAAGAGAAAAATCAAAGAACGACCATTAGAGAAGAAATGGGAAAGCTTCCCAAGTAATTTAAAGCCGAAAACTCAACCATTTGCACCACCACCACCACCGAGTCTTAGATCACGCGACGGGGAACATAATCGTACCACTTTCTTCCACAAATCATAAACTCAATTTCCAGGCAAGTACCTATCTTGATTTATTTTTAGTTGATGTCTCAATCATGTTAGTCTAGGGTTATTTAGAACTTGTTTCATGAAAGAAAGTATCGTTTTGAGACTTAAAATCACATGTTGAAGAAGAAGTAATCATATTCTGGACATATAAATCGCATGTAGAGGATAAACCACGAATTGATATGGATTTAGAAGTAGGAAATCTGGAAAAGAATTGGAAGAATTGAAAGAAAAAGAAAAATTAGGGTTCTTGAAGTTCAGGTAAATTTTACCCATTAAATTGTTGTAATTGATTAATTGGGACATATTTTACGTAGAAAATTATGTGTTCTGGTATATAGTACTTGTAGTAATATTTGTTGGGAGTTTGGGAATGATATATGGAAATTTGGTTGAGGTTGGAAAGGCAAACCTGTAATTGGGTTAATACAGTTTTCATCATAACTTCCTGATCGATCGATCGAGCCAAGAACATCGATCAATCGATGATCGATCGATCGACCCCCTTACATCGATCGATCGACCCCTCCTGGAAAACTGCACATTTTTCTTCGGTTGGTTTAATCCGATTAAAATGCGTAGTAACCCTTGATTATTTTTGTTGGATCATAATGGGATATAAATAGGACCAGTAGGGTCTAGGTAAACTCCGTTGAGTGAGAGTTTAATATAAGATGAAATTAAGGGTTAACGGGGAGTTATTCACACATATGAAATCATGCGTACGTTTAATAAAAGGTCGAGACTTGTAAGGAAGTTAGACTAGAAGGTAAGTGAGAGTGACTACTGAAATTATACTTAGGGAGTTAGAATACTTCGAGAGACGAGGAGTAGGTGTGGAGTAACTTATATATATGAAAATAAAAGTGGCAAATCCGTTATGCGAGATAATCAAGTAAAAATGTGATAAGAGCGGATAATTATAATTACGGGTCGTGAGCGCACCTAATTTAGAAATGTGTATATTTATATATATATGACTGTGTGATTATGCATATATTATATATCTGTAAAAATCATACTCGGACTACTTGCTATCACGGGGTTTTTTGCACCGGGACGGTCTTATCTCGATTGGGCCTTTACGGGGGATATTGACTTGTACCCTAGAACATAGGATTCCTTGGCACAGGCTATCTGATTGATAGTCAGACAGTCCTAAAAGACGTGAGAGTATGTGATGACCTCTTAGTGACTTGGAACTATGCTTCGCCTCCATTTGTATGTGTTTTATGTTAATACAGTCCGGGAGTGATTATAAACTAGTATTTCCCTTAATATGTGTAATACGGGGACTTGATAGCAGAGTATGCCAACACCATAGATTTTATGCGGGGTGCCGAATGTATATATATATTATATGAGTGGTTAATATATATATATATATATATATATACTTAAGTATGAGAACTTTCTATTGTGCATAAAAGTAGTTAAGTAATGAATAATTACTCAAATTTTATTGTAAGTGTTTGGAAATTTTGTGATATCACGAAATTATTTCAAATAACCTAAGGTATATGAGAAAGCTTGATTTTCAGAAATTAATTATATTAGCCATAGTATATGACGGAATGAAACCTTATGGGGGAAGTTAAGTTAAAAGAAACTTATCACTACACCAAAATGGGCAAATTGTCACCTTTCAGCCGGCCAGCCTTGTCAAGGTCATTGACCGTGACAAAAAAACACGCGTTTTATGTCACGGTCATTGACCTTGACACGACCGTGACAAGTCCGTGACAAGTTTAATTGTCACGGACTTGTCACGGTCAATGACCGTGACAATGCGTGTCACGGTCAAAGACCTTGACACGACCGTGAAAATGTTCGCAGCAAAAACCCTATCCCCCTTCTTTTTTCCCTCCCGCGCCGTTCCCTCCATTTCTCTCTCTCTCTCTCTCTCGACGCTGCTCTCTCTCTCTCTCTCTCTACTTTCAGGTCCATTTTCTCTCTCTCTCTCTCTCTTTCATTTATATATATATTTGTGTGTATATTTGTGTGTATGTGTATATATATATATGTGTGTATGTGTGTGCGTGGAGGGGGGCAGGGGGTGGGGCAGGGTGGGGGAGGGGGTGGTGGAGGGGGACAGGGGGTGGGGCAGGGTGGGGGAGGGGGTGGTGGAGGGTGTGGTGGGGTGTGTGTGTGTGTGTGTGTGTGTGTGGTGTGTGGTGGGGGAGGGGGTGGGGTGGGGTGGGGTGGGGTGGGGTGTGGGTGTGTGTGTGTGTGTGGTGGTGTGTGGTGGGGGAGGGGGTGGGGGAGGGGTGGGGCAGGGGGTGGGGTGGGGTGTGTGTGTGTGGTGGGGTGTGGTGGGGGAGGGGGTGGGGTGGGGTGGGGTGTGTGTGTGTGTGTGTGGTGGTGTGTGGTGGTGGAGGGGGGCAGGGGGTGGGGTGGGGTGGGGTGTGTGTGTGTGTGGTGGTGTGTGGTGGGGGAGGGGGTGGTGGAGGGGTGGGGTGGGGTGGGAAATCATATGAAATGAATTCAAATTATTGTTGTAGCACTAAGGGAATAAATGAAAATGAATTGGAACTATTGTCTTTTCAACCATCCAATAAAAGTTTTCCTTCATGGAATGTTAGAATTGTTTCTAGGTTAATAATCCTACTATAAGATAATTGCTCAAAATAAATATTAAATAATAATTACTAAGATATCAATTCAAATAAAGTCTTAATAACCTAACCAAAAGAAATAAAATAAAATATCAAATAAATTATCATCCACCTCATAGACATTCCCTACCAATCATTTTAAGATAATTTTATCCTTATAAAGATAAATACCTTTGATTGCAAAGCATGCACTTGTATTATTATTATACAACATGTATTATTTCGACGTGTAATTCTAAAATCTCACCTAGTTTTGTATACTATTTTTAAAATCATACTATCAATTCACGAGACACTAAACAAGAAAGAGGACATACTAATTTGGAAATGCTTGTTTTTCTTTCTAGAGACCCGTGTCGTCAAAACTTGGTAGTGTTCGAGTGTGTTTTTATCACTAAATTATTATTTTACTAACAAATACTCCTTATATCCTAGATTAAGAGTCCATATTTAATTTTTGTACTTACTAATAATACACTTAATCAATGGCTAGGATTAACCCTTATTCACTATTATGAAATTTGGTTAATTGATTATTTTAAAAAAAAAAACAAAAGTAGACTAACATATATACACAACACTAAAAGTAGACATCAATTTTATAAATAATTGATATTTTCATTCAAAATAAATATTTCATTCAAAATAAATATTTCATTCAAAAATATTGGATAATAATTGATATTTTCATTTAAATTGATAATAATTTTATTCATGAAATCAATTCAATTAGGTAAAACCCATGATAATGAAATTTATGCTACAATTATCTCATGTCATAATTTTATGTAGTTGTCACGGTCGTGGTGGGGGGAGGGGGTGGGGGTGGGGTGGGTAGGGGTGGTGTGTGTGTGTGTGTGTGTGTGTGTGTGTGCGTGTGGTGGGGGTGGTATTGACGGAACTTACACATACGTTATAATATAGACGAAACATTTTTTTATCTGTACTAATAACATTTTTTTTATTTGTACTAATAACATTTTTTTTATTTGTACTAATAACATTTTTTTTACAGCAAAAATGTCTCCTTCAGATGTTAGGGCGAAGATGATGATGCTGTTTATGATGATGTCGTCGTCTGGGTTCGGTGGTAGCGGAGGCGACGAGGGCTCCTCCGCCCCTAGGCTCCCCAAATATGGAAAATTTGGGATTACCGTCGAAAACAAGTCGGAGCTTTTAGCGAGATCCCTCGAGCTGCTAAAGACGGTCATCGACCCAGGGTTTATGAGTTGGAAGGAGGTGCCGTATGAGCTCAAGTTAGCTGTTTGGGCGGCACTACAGGTAATATTTATATGAATATTTCAATTTCAATTTCAATTTATATTTATATTTATATTTATTCGCAACTAACATTGTATTTGTTGGACAGGAACAATTCAACTTGGATCCAAAGCTACGCGATTCCGTCTTCGAGCAGTTGAGGGAGCAACACAAGACGTGAAAAAAAAATATGCGGACACGGTACTTTGGAAAAACACGAGAGACCATTTTACAATGGCGCGGATCCGTCCCGCCCAAGGAGCCGATCTCATTGGCACAATGGCAAAAGTTCATTGACAATGAGATCGAGGATCGACAATTGGCATTTCGCCAATCGGGGAGGGAAAATCGGGCTAAAAAGACGGACGTGCACTACTCCGGCCGGACCTCTTACGCTGAGGTGGAGCATAGGATGAAGGTAATATTTAATTTATCTATAACTACAGAAATATATTATTGGATATTATTTTACTCTGCGGGGCCGATACTAATTTTACTTTACTTTATTTTATTTCAGGGGGTAGGGAGTGGGCCAGGGGGTAAGCCACATAGGCTCGATACTTATGTGGCTCTTCGGACGAAGAAGGGGAAGGACAAGGAGGTGTCCCCGAGCGTCGCGGCCACGATTGTAAGTAATCCGACAGTTTAATTATTGTTAATTACGTTATAATTTTTTAGTTTACTAATCATGTGCTTTTTGACCTTGTTTACTAATTATGTGGCTCTTCTTGACCTTGTTTATGGAATTGTTTCGAACCTGACTTTCTTTATGAATTCGACTTTGTATATGCCTTCACACACATGCACGAGCTTATTGAATTTTGACTTCATGATGTACATTTGAGCTTGGTTAGATGTTCTGCACACACATGTTATTTCATATCGTTGATTGCTTGCATGATTTGTTTGTCATACGATAGTTTTGCTTCATGATATATCTTTTCTAGTGTCATGACTTGTGTACTTTGTGTATCATATTTTTCGAGCTTATTGAATTTTGACTTCATGATATACATTTGAGCTTGGTGAGATGTTCTCCTATCAATCTTGTCATCTATATGTTTATTTGACTATGGAAGATTTGTGCATGTAAAAATCAGTACCTGTGAGGAATTTAATTAGGAATAAAATAAATGATGAGTGCACGAGAAAGGGCTGCTAGAGAATAATAATCTCGTTGTGAAAGCCACTGCTTCAAAAGAGCCCAAGAAAAAATTAAGGCAATAAAAAAAATAATATGCCAAATAGGGGCTAAATTTTTTTAGTTGGATATGCTCATTCAAAAGAAAAGAAAAGAAATATTTTTAGGGAGTTTGGATGGAAATATCTAATAAGCACCCAAAAGTGTTTAAATAATACCCCGAATAGACGATTTTTAATTGTCAATTCTCGACAAAATGGGTCTTATGAGCATATTTGTCTATTTTGTAGGTTGGTTGCATTTGCGATTTTAAAAGCTTTATTTCGAGGTAAAATGCGGTGAAGATGTGGTTAAATGAGCTAAACATAATCCCCGTACCTGTTAACCAGTCCCCAAACCTGAACTTTAACCCATCCCCGAGCCTCGTGTATTTAGTTTGTACCCTTTATTTTATTTTATTTTATTAATTTTTTAGATTTTCATTTGAGTCATTTTTAATTTGTAAGATTTATCTTATAATTTGTTTAGAGTCTTGTATATATATTTTTAGGCTTTATTTATGTGTAGATTTTTTTATTTTTATTTTTATTTAGGTGTGAGTTTATTTTTATTTGATTTTTAGTTTTATTTTATTAGGTTTATTAGTATTATTTTATTTTAAGTCTTTTATTTTTAGGATTATAATTTTTTTTAGGATTTTAATTTTTTTTAGGATTTATATTTATATTTTTGTAAATATTTTTTTTAACGAATTTTAATTTTTATAAATTTTATTTTGAGTCGTAGTTTATTTTTTTTAGGGTCACAACACACACACACACACACTATCCTACACTAATACACCCAAACAACTCACTCACACACACCCTAACTACCATGCATCCTACCCCCCCCCCCCCCCCCCCCCCATCATCTTCTTCTATCCCACCTTCTCTTTCTCCTCATCCCCCATAACCACCATCACCACCTAAACTACCCTAGCCCAAACTCTTACCTAACTACTCCCATACTAGCCCTTACCCGCGACAAAACCCCCATCACCTTATATCCACTAACCTACCTCACATCCAATTACCCAAACCCGCCAAAAACCAACCACTAACCCGGATACCCATCTCCATATTCTCCCATACCCAATTTCATCATAAACCCAGTCACCAACCCAGTCCCCATACTCGACTTCCATCACCACCTTTAAACCAACCATACCCGCTACCCTCCTTACCCAATCCGAATGCGGATGCCCTATTTCTTCCTCAACCCGAGCTCCATTCCACCTGGGTAGAGCCAAAACTCGTATACTCCCAAGGGAACCCGCGACCCATTTCCAACCATTACCCATTGCCCATTTTCCCCAAGCCAAAACTGATACTGAATAAAACTCATTTCGCAACACCAAAACCCAACTAAACCCAAATCGTTTTTAACTGCCAAACCAAAGTCCAAAAATAAAATAGAACCCCACATGTCCAAAATGCCAACTTATCCATCTTTCTTGTAATACCCCCAACTTGTCTCCACACTCTCCTTACCTCACCCATCACACATGCACTCTTGTCTCTCCCTAAATTATCCCCATTCACACCTTTCATCCTCATGCACCTTTCCAATGTCCAAAATACCCCTAGCTCCATGACCACATTATAAAAGGAAGACTAAAACCCCTAAGTAGAGAGGAGGCTCAAGAAGAGAATAGAGAGAGAAAGATAGAGAGAAACACCTTTGTAAATAGTAAAATAGTGTTTTATTTTAGGCCAATTTATAATTAGCTCCCTTGATAACAATTTTTAAACATTTAAGGACAATTTACTATTAGGTACACTTGTTATGCCACTAGCGTGGACTTCTACAAGAAGAGAATTAGTGGACCTAAGTGTTTAAAATTTGTCAAAATTCCTTAGTGTTTAAAATTTGTTTGTGAGGAACCTAAGAGTTCTTTCCACTTTATTTTATTTTATTTTTTGGAGTTTGGTGAGAGATGAAAGTATATTGAGAGATTCAATTGAGTGTATATATTAAATTAAAAATATTTGGAAGCTCAAATTGGATGAAGATTTAGAGTTGGATTTTGTAAATGAAGGAGACTTGTCTGAAGATTTGTTCTCTTATCTCTATTATTTTATTTTAATGCATTTGATTGCTTGATTATTGTATTTTATCATCATGTTAGGCTAGAAAACCCTTTCAAGGGGTGGGGTGATCCCATTATTTGACGTTAATCCCATTTAATTAGTTTATTTACTGTAAATATTCATTTGATAATTAACTTTTTACTCTTACTTTTGATTTACGCCTCGAGAGAGGGTAAATGATTTTCGAGAGAAAATCGAGATTCTAGTCTTAGTTTCAATTTTTAAATCGAACTAGATATAGAGTTTTCTAAAATAAGAAATTATTTCTTTGAATTTCAACCCTAAGCTTATTTATATGATTTAAACTAATTTACTAAATCACTCCTAGCAGTTGGTTTGTTAAATGATGTTTGGATGTACTTTTCAAGAGTTGTAGGAGTGTTAAATTTATTTTTTTTAAATGTTATTATTAAAATTATATTTGCAGTGAGAGTTGAATTATAATTTTATACTTACTTGGGAGCTTTAATTTGAATGAATTTATTAATAAGTTTAACTAGAATATATGGTGTAATCCCATCCTTGTTAGCTCTCACTTTAATTTCCTCATTCCTCTCATATTTTACATTTTTATTTAGTTAGATTTCACTTATTTTTCATCACACTTGTTAGTTAGTCTTTATATCTTTTATTTGGTTTATTCTTATTTCACCTTGATCACAAAATTGTTTTAATATTAAAAAACCTAAAAAAAATAGAAAAAGTAAAAAGTCTAAAAAGAAATTAAATTAAAATGAATTGCATTACTTTTCAATTGTTTCACTCCTTAGATTAGGATTGCCATCCTTACTTACCTCTATGCAAGTTTGTTATTATATTTTTGTGTAGGTGATAAAGGAATTGAGTAGCTTGGCTTGACAACAACGACAAAAACATACCAAAAAGTCTAAGTTATCAATATCAACAGGTTTGCACAATGACAATGTATCATAGTTAAATTTATTTTATCATGACGCTATTGATTTGTAGAATCATCAGTATTCTAGGCTTGTGTGCATTGTGCTTGTTTTGTTCATTAAATTCAACTTTAATTGTCAATTGAGGCTAAAACTTAGTTTAATAAAGTTTTGTGGTCAATTAGAACTTGAACATATTTGACTTTTTTTATTATAATTCTTTTATTTCTAGTTCACGCCCATTCATCCCATTCCACATGTTTGGACACATCGATACTATGCTAGTGTATAAATCATATGTATTTTGTGTCATGTTTTGTGGCCATTTATACCTATATATTTGTGTTGAATTTTCCTTGATATATCTTGCATATATTATATATGGTATTGCATGTTATTTTTTTGCAAATTTTCTTTACTTGAGTATATCATTGCATGAGGGTAATTGATATATATTTCATATGCTTGTTGTGACACTCCGTGTTTCTTTTGTTTATTCTTTTTCTTATCTATTTTGGACAAATAAAAGGGGGAGAACGAATTATAAATTAAATGGGAGTGAGATTTTGAATGTTGTTGGAGATTTGACTTGATTTTATATTTGATTTATGCTTATCTCGTTTCAAACTCGATGCGTCATGAATGTATTTGTTTTGTTTATTGTGTGTAAGACTTTGATGAGGATTTGAAAAACACACAAAAAGAAGCGCAAGAAAACAAAGAGATTTAAAGAGAATTAAAGTTGAAGACTTGAATTTTTAGTATCTTTTCACTTTTGGGTTCCTGGAGGGTATTAGATTTGTATAGGACATTTTGATTGATAATTTAGATTGTTTTTATTTTGTACCAGCATAGACATAGGGAGGAATTTGTAAGGATATAATTTCCATAGTCCTGATTTTACATAGAGTATGTCGTATACTAATACAACCGTCGTAGAAAGCTCACGATCAATCGTTCAAGATGACGGATCCGAATATCAAGTTTCTGCAACAACAAACATATACAAGATTGATTTTGGTAAGGGTTGTGTTTAAGTTTTGAATTTGATTTACGATTGTATTGGGATATTTTTCGAAACTATTTTTTTTTATCAAAATGAGGCATTTTTCTATGTTAAAATAATTTTTGAAAGACCTATAGGCGAACTTTATAAAAAAATTAATTTTTCTCTTCAGTCGTTTAAACGACATAGCATTGTCATTTAAACGACATGCAATTGTCATTCAAAAGACCCCTTTTAACGACATCACATGTCATTCGATAAGACGCGAGATAGGTCGTACCTTTTGTACTTCAAACGACCACGTATTGTTTTGCATTTTATCAGGTCATTTCTAACGACATCTAATGTCGTTCGAACGACATCAAGAAGTCGTTCAAACGACCTCCGTCGCCTCAAGTATTTTGTTCTGCTATAAATACATGTTTTGGGAAGACTTTTTCTTTAAGACTTTTGCTAAACGAAAACTACAAATCTTCATAATTTTAGTCTTCACTTTTAGGGCACAAAACTTTATTTTTTATTCACAAAATCATCCCATATACTTTGGTGAATCGTTTTGAAACTAAAACACTTCTTGTTGAAGTTTCTCTTATAGAGAAGTAGATCTCCACTGCTAGATTGATAGTTCTTGTGGGGTCTATTTGTCGACAACTGCGGTAATTAGGGATACTCAAGGGTATTCACTGCTGAAGAGGAGCTGCGGTTCTTAAGGTTCTTGTGGGAATCTTTGCTGGTGCTAAGCTGCGGTCTATGTGAATTTTCTATGAAAAATTCATTGTAGATTTCTCTATGTAATTTGTAAGTTGCGATTTACGTTATATAGTAAAATAAAGGTTTTTACCCGAAAGACTTTTTTTCCTATTATTGTGTTTTTCCCTACATGCTTTATTTACTTGAGGTTAATCAGTTAGATGCATGATTAGGGTTAAAAAATAAAAATTGATTTAAATAAATTGGTTCTTATATTTTGGTGGATAATAAAATTGAGAAATTTGGAAAAAAATTATCTTTACCTAAAGCATACACAAAAAGGCCTTCTCAAATTGGTATCGGAGCTTTTAGCTCGGAATTTTTACCTCTACATTATGTCATAGAAATTAGAGAGTTTTATATTATGAATTAAAAAGTGGGAGTTAGGTTTAAAAAAAGAATGAATTACCTATGTGGCCCCTAAAGTTTTAATTTTTTTTATTGAGCCCTTAAAGTATTTTTTATTCCTATTAAGCCCCTGAAGTATTTATATGGTGTTAGTTTAGCCCTTCTATTCACTTTGACCATTAAATTTAAAGAAATTTGGGGGTAATGATGGTATTTTGGGCCATTGATAATTACTAAACAGTTTAAATAATTAAAAACAATTCAATTAATCATTTTTTATATTAAAAATGATTTAAAAATAGTTTTAAACATTTTAATATATAGAAATGTATTGTAAAAAATAGTTTCTACAAAAAAAATTAATGTTTTTTAAAACAGTTTTTATTTACAATAACATTTTTAACTATATTTTTTAAAAATACAAAAAACTGTATTTTTACACAAAGTAAGTTATTTATTAAAATTTGTGCTGTTTTAGAGAAAATAAACTTTTTTTTATATAGAAACTGCCTCTAAAAAATGTTATTGAAAATACAAACTCTTTT
Organism: Sambucus nigra; assembly: GCA_949130495.1. Lineage (NCBI taxonomy): Eukaryota > Viridiplantae > Streptophyta > Magnoliopsida > Dipsacales > Adoxaceae > Sambucus > Sambucus nigra. Next base: position 542,784,838 of record OX422209.1, read on the forward strand.
GAAAAACATTTACTTTTTTTATATAGAAACTGTTTTTAAAATCTTTTTTAATAAATAAAAATGATAAAAAGATTGTTAAAAAAACTGTTTTTGATATCAAATAATTATTTTATGAATATTTAAACTATTTTTTAATTCTTAAAAGTGTTTATTAATTATCAATGGTCCAAAATTCTGTTAAAATTAATGGCCAAAATGGATGGAAGTGCCAAATTGACGCCATATAGATACTTTAGGAACTTAATAGGAATAAAAAATACTTTAACGGCTCGGAAGAAACTATTTGTATACTTTAAAAGACAATTACGTAATTCATTAAAGGGATAATTAATGTTTAGTCCCTAGGAACTAAGTAAATTTTGCACTTAGTCCCTTATCTACTTTTTTATTTTCCAAAACGTTCCTTGTTTATTTTTTGATAATTTTTTTTTGAGATTTAGGATAAAATAAAAAATAATTTTTTTGAATGCTCTGGTATGGTGAGAAATTATTTGCAGCAAAACAAATAAAGTTTTGATTAAACTTTAATTAAAAATTTATTCAGGATAGTAGTGAGGAAATTGAAAGTTGGGAGGATGGTCAGACGGTGACGTTTTAGGAACATACCGGGCGTGGTCAGTGGTCACTGCTGGTCTCTAAGCTTTGGATATTTATCCAGAAAACCTGAATCTACCTTGTAATTGGTTACCCTCAACATGTGGTACAAGTACCTCTTCAACTGACCCCCAATTCTCTCTCTCATCAACTCAAATTCTGTAAGCCAATTTTCCTATATACTATATATTTACATTTCTGTATCCACTGCTGATAGTTAGCGAGCCACTAGAATTTTTTTGTGGGTTTGCTTTATTTTTGTCAGTCCATGGGTTCTTCATTGCTGAATGGAGCTGAAAATTTCAACCTTATAAGCAGCTTAGGTCTAAATAGGTTACCCGTTCTTGGGTCAGATTTTCATGTTAGGTGTTTTCCCAATAAGGGTGTTGTGTCTTATGGTAGGAACTACAGAAATACCAAAACTTTAGTACCCAAATGCAGTTTATCCTCCTCTAGGCCTGCTTCTCAGCCTAGGTTCATACAACACAAGAAAGAGGCATTTTGGTTTTATAGGTTCCTATCTATAGTGTATGATCATGTGATTAATCCTGGGCATTGGACTGAGGATATGAGGGACGAAGCCCTCGAGCCGGCTGATCTTTATGACAGGAAAATGTTGGTGGTTGATGTGGGGGGTGGCACTGGGTTCACCACTCTTGGTATAGTGAAGCATGTTGATGCCAAAAATGTGACAATTTTGGACCAGTCACCTCACCAGCTTGCTAAGGCTAAGCAAAAGGAGCCTCTTAAGGATTGCAAGATAGTTGAAGGAGATGCTGAGGATCTCCCTTTCCCAACTGATTTTGCTGATAGATACATTTCTGCTGGAAGGTCATTGCTCACTCTTTTCATGGTCATTTATTTTTTATTGTTGTTTTAATCTCAAAACCAATTCATATCTAGTTTTATTAGGGGGATTTAATTTTTGATGTTGTCAAATTCCTTAAAACCTTGAAATTCTAATTGAAATACATTCAGTATAAAAGGTCCAAATCTTTAACTAAAAGTATAAAATTATTATAATTCTAATTAGAAGGCATGAAAGTGGCTTCCTAGACACACCCTAAGTATAAAATAAAACTGCGAGTTGCTTGCTTTCTTGATCCGTCTGCTATGAGCTTGGGCATCTCTAGCAATTTTACCAAACCGATATCAAATTTAAATATAAGTGGACAACCTTAAAATCCATCTCCATGCCTTTTTGCGAAGTTTTATAAAAAACAACTTTACTCAAATTCATCTCCATGATATATATTTTATTGTCCCCTCCACACATTCCTAGATATACCTATCTATGGTTGTGTTTTTGTGATTAAATTTAAAACACATATGGAGTAGGTCACCGCACACTGTCCATGTAAACGTGCAGAATCAGTAGACAAACAGAACTCACAAAAAATAATTAGAGTTTCCATTATCGCATGCTCATTTGAAAAAGTCGTATTGGTATAATGCATTACAAATGTAAAGGAAGAACCTCTTATTCATAGGCCTTAAGGTCTTCCGAACCAAGACACCTAAATAAGGTAAAGAGATAATCATGCAAATATTAAACGATACTAGTCTATTCTTAAATTAAATAAAAAGGAGCCCCCCCTTCCCCTTCCCCCTCCCCCCCCAGATAGGAGGGGACCATCTCCATGCACTTTATTGTGTTTCAAGTCATGTCATGAGTGTACGGTTGGAAGATGAGAATTACAAAAATATTTGAGTAAAAGTTTGAATATACCATTCTCGTGCTTCACATCAAATCAAGATTTTGTTCAAATTTAACTTGATATTTAATATAAGATTGGAGATGATCTTACCAAAAAAGATACTTGGGTTCATGGAGAACAAAAGGTGTTGATGTTAGTGTATTGTATTTTAGTTTATGTGAAGTGGATTCACTCCTTTTTCTTGGAGCTAAATCATTTTTTAAATTTAGACACTCACTCGGACAGCACAATCATTGTTGAATTATGTCTAATATAAGAAACATTTTATTTTATGTAAAATGTTGATTTGGTGTTCTCCAGTATTGAGTACTGGCCAGATCCACAGCGTGGTATCAAGGAAGCATACAGGGTACTGAAAATAGGGGGAAAGGCGTGCTTAATTGGGCCTGTGTACCCGACCTTTTGGTTGTCTCGCTTTTTCGCCGACGTTTGGATGCTCTTCCCCAAAGAAGAAGAGTACATTGAGTGGTTCAAAAAGGCTGGTTTCAAAGATGTTCAACTGAAGAGGATAGGTCCAAAATGGTACCGTGGGGTCCGTCGTCATGGCCTAATCATGGGTTGCTCCGTGACAGGTGTCAAGCCAATGTCAGGGGACTCTCCCCTACAGGTAGTTAACATCCAGCAACATCTTTGTGTTTTACAGTAAGAAATGTTATGTTTCGAAATTTCAATTATCTTATTGCTAGGGGTGGTAAACGGACGGATACGGATCGGATACCATGTTTTTCATATCCGTATCCACTATTTTGATGCACTATCCGTATCCATATCCGCCCGGATAGTTAAAATAACTATCCATATCCGTATCCGCTCGGATACCTCGGATTCGGATAATATCCGTATCCGTTTACATTGTTTAGCAATCGCAAAAAATAACTATTAAAATATCCAATCCAAATAAATATATAACAAAATTACTACCTCCTAACATCAACAATTATGACTTTCATAATAATAGTAGCATTCCATAATGATAATATGGCTTAAAGTCATCCATACTTTACAACCATATAAGCTTAAAGCCATAAAAAAAAACAGTAGTATTCCATATCAGTAGATATAAATATGCACCTTTTAGATTAAATCAAATTTATTGAGAATGATAACCTCGTGGACCTTTTAGTCTTCAAAATATACTGATATTTTTATTTTAATAAGTATAAATTTTTATTTTGTATATAATATACATGTTGTTAGCTTCACTTCTCATTACAATCAAAACCATCTCTTTACTTTTTTGTTTCTTTCTTACATTTATTTATAATTGAGAAAACTAATGAACAACCACATAAATAATATATAAATAGTGTTATATATTTATATTTTTATTTTGTATGTACCTATTGTTGCTAACTTTCTGTTGCGGGAGGAGGGGATGCGCGGTGGCAGAGCGACGGAGTTGATGCGTAGCGGAGGGGTTGATGAGAAGCGGTGACGGGGTTGATGAGCAGCGACGGGTTGATAGGGCGGAGGGGGAGGTGGTAGAATGAGGGTTTTATGTGGACTGAAATGAGTTTTTTTTTGTTTTGAGTGGAGTATATGTTTTTTAGTGGGCGTATGTTGTGTGTGATGGGGTGTACTGTAACTTTAGTGTAACTCTATGATAATATACCCAATAAAACAATACATGTCAATTTACAATATACCCAATAAAATAAGAACTTTAGGGTGTTTTTGTTTTGAGTGGAATATGTTTTTGTTTTGTTTTAGGGAATAAACGATTAAGGTTTTCTTTAATATTATTTTATTAGTAATACTAATACTAACATTATTAGTAATATTTTAAACATATGTTTGACGGATACGGATATCCGGTAAAACGGATATCCAGTAAAACGGATACTCCGCATCGGATACGGATTATCCCTGTCGGATACTAGTACTATCCGTATCCGTATCCGTTTTCTCGGATATTTTTATAGGGTATCCATATCCGTATCCGTTTTCATTTTTTCGGATAAATATCCGAAATTTCGGATTCGAATATCGGACGGATGCGGATTTTCGAATATCCGTTTACAGCCCTACTTATTGCTTAATATGCTTCTTTTTTCTCTGGACTGTGTAATTAATTTCTAAACTAATGCTACTGAAACAGAAAACCTCTGTAGTTTTAGGCATTAAAAATAGGAAAAACCCTTCATTGGGCTAAAGTACAAAAAGAAGCAAAGAGATGCTAATGTACAAAAAGAAGACTCTAGAACCTAACCTTGTATAACATTGGGCTTATGTCATACTAAAGCTCAATAATAACTTCTCATCACACCCCATTGGATACATCACTCCCCTGATTCTGAATGAGCTCGATCACAAGCTTCGAGGGGAATAATACCCTCATTTGGCAGGATTTTGAATGTGTGAGCCACTAGTGCCTTGCGTATCTCTTACCCTGTGGTCTCTATACTATACTCCTCTATCTCAGTTACCGACCTCTAATTTCTTGGACACCCGAATGCTTTGACCTGCCTGGTCACACTCATAACGCTTTGATTAATCTGGATTCACCTTTGAACCTTTTGAGACCCCACAAAGATTGAATGGGAGAAAAAAGGAGTGCTCGATACTTATCAGAATTACTCCCCCAAACTTTCGCTAAACGTCCTAGATATATTGAGCTATTAGCAACTCCTCATCCTCTTCTAGACTGACTCGGGAAGTAACTCGAACTTCTTTGTATAATTAAGAACGAAGAGGGAACTCTATTGCGATGTTTGAAGACTGGTAAATATATCTCGACGATAAGAGTGTGGGATACATATAGGCCTCTCTAAGTAACTTTCTCATTTGTGCCCACGTATGCACGGGCTCCGAACCCTCTCCCTCTCGCTTTCTCGTAAACTCATTCCACCTCACCTTAGCGTTGCCGTGGAATTTCGTTGCAATCAGCGTTAGACAATTAACTCCCCTCAATTCCTTATACTCGAGTATCTTCTTGATTGAATCAAGCTAGTCTGCCAAGGTATCGGGGTTCAACTAACCATTAAATGCAGTCACCTTCACTTGAATATCACAGTGTAGACTCTTGGCCAAAAGCCTCAAACTTGGCCAGAAATCTTCATTAGTGTGTTGTGTTTAGAGGCGATGGCGACTGTGTGTCGTGGTGATGACTCTCACGTTATGTTTTGGCTCGAAATTGATGGTCTGGGTAAATTTTTTCTGGTATTTCGTTGGAAGCGAAGGTCACCTTCGCGTCAGCGAGAGTTCTCTGTTTTTTGTGGGAAAAAATCTTTGTTTTGGCGCACTTTGCCTCCACGACGGGGTAGCATTCTCGAAAAACTTGTCGCTTCAGCGAACGTTTGGCAGTTGAGTTTGGGAGACTCATTTTGTTGGTTTGGTTGATCCTGCTAAGGTGAAGATGTGTATAGATTGGCTCGATGTCGATAGAGGTGTGGAGAAAGAGTTTGAGTTTGGCTCAAACTCTACTTGTTTATCGTAGTCTATGGGTTTGTGTATCAGTTTATCCAAATTCCTTGTTTGTTGGCTGCTGGGATTTTTTGTAAGGATTATGAAGTGGAGTTAAACTCCGATTTGGTTTCCTAGAATGTTATGTACAGGAGGAGTAATTATACTACAAATGTGTTTCCTCTTGTTTGCTCCTTATTTAAGGAGAGTTCCACCGGTGGAATTAAGAGACCTTCTCCTTTGTGACGCAATAGAGAATTTTGTAAGTGAAAAATTAAGGGTTTCACTTTTGCAAAAAACTAGTTATTTTGGGAACCAATTGTGAGAGTCTTCCATTATTGTGTGAGGGTTATTTTATATGTGAGAAGAGAGATTATTTTGGGTGTGAGAATGGAAAAAAAGTCCTTTCAATTTGTAATCTTTTTCTGTTTAGTGACACGGATCGCCATTGCCGTTATATTTGCATTCTTTCATCTCTTTATATTTTCTTTATTTATAATGTCATATTTTGGTGTGATTGGGTTGTTGGTCGCGGAGCCCTAGTCAAACTACGCGCTTCCGCACAACAAAACTTTCCCTAGAGGGATTTCTGCAGCATTTGAACTCTGCTCAGCTATGTGAAAGGGTGGGCAGTCATACATTCATACCATGTTGATCTAAAGCTCATTGGTACAATGGAGACTTGTTTCTAACCTTTACCCATTTTAAAACATCTCTTGCTTAGCACTGTTATAAGTACCCAGGGCCAGCCCCAAGAATATGGGGGCCCGAGGCGAACTCCCAACATGTGTCCCCAAAGAAATTTTTTAAATTGAAAAATGAGGCTTCGTCATTGTAAAATTATAAAAAACCAATACCAAACATCGAATATTTTTTTAATAGAAAATAACTAGTTCCCCTATCAATTAAAGATCAACAAGAAGTACAATAATAAATAAATAATTTAAATATAAAAAATAAAAAAGTCCATCAGATTCTAATTTAGAAGGAAGTCAAATCGTTTTTCTTAGGCATATGTTAGTTTGAACCATTTGACAAATTCTGGCATGCTTCTAATAAATGTTCTTGGCCCCTAAAAAGTTGGTTGTTGGACAAAATATGCAGGCATAGAAATTACAATTTGTTAGGAGCCCCCTTGGTTCGAACTACATATCTCAAGCTTCTACATAAACACAATGACCAGCTGGACTGGAAAGCTATTCTGTTAAGGAATTGCATGGGTGGTTATAAAACACCGACAAAATAAGCTTTTAATTTTATTTCTAATTTTTTGGGGCCCCTAAAACTTGTCGAAATTCAAGGACCCGAGGCAACCACCTCCTCCACCTTCCCTCAAGATAGGCCCTATAAGTACCTAAATGAATCTAATGTTGGATAAGTAACTATCTAATGTTGGACTTGTTGGATAAGTACCTATATGAATCTAATGTTGGACTTGTTGTATTAAAATTCTCTACCTTTGATAAAATTTAGAGGGTTAACTTTGAAAACATGATCCGTTGTTTCTGGCTTCACTTCAGAGATGGTGGAGGAGGACGTTAAATCAGTACGTGTTTACTGTTAAGCTCTGTTCTTTAACACATTTGAGGCTATACATTTGCAAAGTAAAATTCGATAAGAAATGCACCAATGTGCTTCAATTGTGAAGCTTTTATTTCAGTTCATTTATCTTATTTTGAAAGATTTCTAAGAGACTAGTGTATTGATGCAGCTTGGTCCAAAGTTAGAGGATGTGGAGAAGCCAGTGAACCCATTTGTGTTTTTCTTGCGCTTTCTTCTCGGTGCAATGGCTGCAACTTACTTTGTGCTCATTCCAATTTACATGTGGCTCAAGGATCAAATTGTTCCGAAGGGTAGACCTATCTGATAAACAAAGCAGAAAATAGGAGAGTGGAAGGCTTTTGTTTTTTTCATTATGCATTGCATCTTAAGGAGGTAAGCCAACCTTCATATTTCTCCAAAAAATGCCCTGAAAACATTGGCATTTTCCCAGGTCTGTAGATTTATAGCCTTAGGAGTGCTTTTGGATTAGTGTGTGGAATAGGTTTAAACCTATTAGATGGTTTGTTTGAATTGTATCTTAACAACATATTTGAGTGAGAACATAATCTCAACCGTTGGCTTTTACTTGTCTTGGACGTTTCTAAGCTGTTATGAAGTTAAAATGTGCAAGACATATCAAATAGTACTTGTAAGACCATCTCCAAGGGAGGTTACAAAATAGCATAATGCTATTTTTGGCTCCTCCGTTCTAAGATTTGGCTCTCCACAGCATGGAGCAAACTAATAAAGTTGGTCTGGAGGAGTAGGTAAAATCCGAAGCGGCATATGGATTGGCGTGCGAGTTTTTTTTTCATCTTCTAGTGCTTTTTGGGGCATTTATTTTTGTAATTTAGTATTTATTTTCCAGCTTTCCCTCTGCAATTGAATTTCCGTGCCGCACAAGCATTTTTGCCATTTTTTTTCTTGTTGCCTTGGACCTAATCACCTATTTGTGGACGCAAAAAGGGTCCATTGCCTTGGAGATGGTCTAATGTAGTAGCCGGTGTACTTTGACACTTTCTTTTCTTGATTTTGTAATCCCAAAAATGAGTTATTGTTATCATTTGATGACATAAGTGAAGATAATATATTATTCATGAGTGTTTTGATTTTGTAGTCCCCAGAAGGAATTATTATTATAAGTTGGTGACATAAGTAAACATAATGTGTTATTTTAAGAGTGTTTTGACGGTCAGGGAGGACATATTTGCCATGACTCCATTAAATGAAAGGAATCAGCTCAGAAAAGACCATATTGACACATGGTCGGCATTTTGCCTGCCTAATAAAACGATTTTGTACTTTTGACAAAATATGATATGGAAATTCAATAAAGCTCTAGGCGCACCACTAGAAAAATAAATAAAAATCCGGAGAAGTGGCTTCCTCTGATTGGATAATTAATTAACAAATTAAATTACACTCTTGTTTTGGCAGTGTGACACTTGACAACATCTTATTGGCTGATTTAATATAGTGTAAACACCTTGGAGTTGTTCTCATGGAGTTGTGGATAATTTAAGAAAATGGATTGTTCTTATTATTTCTCTCTCATCGACTAGTAAGGAGTCTAACAACGAGTACATAAAATGTGGGTTAAATCATTAGGCTCTTATAATGAAAACTCTACTCCTAAATTGAAACATGTGGTTAAGTTGAGGACAATACGAATACATAATAGGTATAGAAACCCAAATATGTGATTAAGTTGCGGACAATATGGGTGCATGGACCTAATAAATGGTATCAAAACTAACAGTTTGACCATAACTTCTCTTCACATCATTCGAGGTGGAGCAAATTATATGTAAAGTCGGTTACCAGTAATAGAATTTGGATCCGTTTGGTTCAAGGTAAAATATTTTTTACCGTGAAGAAAAATAAAATTGTGATGTGTGTTCACCTATTTAGAGATAAATTTTGTTTGTTATTTTTGTATAAAAATATATAATTATAGGGTGGGCATTTATTTATAATTTCATATCAATAGAATTAATTTTAATTATGTAATTTTTTTTCAATATTTTGCTCTTTATTGCGATTGAGAATATTTCATTCGAACCAAATGAATCCTTAAATTTAAGGGTAATGCGTTGGGGACAAAATTTGAAGATACATGACATGTGTATTCGTGTCATTAATAAACATCTTAAGTGGTCCATCAATGTTAATAAAATGTATCCCTATATCATTATCCATTCTTTAAAGGGTCAATTATTGAATAGTTCCTACTATAAATGTATATTTTTTTAAAAGGACGCATATTTTTAATTTAACCCATTTAGTCCCTCAAGCACTCAATATTCTCTTATTTTTAGAGGTCCGCGCCAGCGGCACTCCCTCTTCAAAATATGTGGCAAAGGACTTTTTGAGGCAAAATAAAAAAACTTGGACTAAATGAGTATTAAAAAATGTTCGAAGGACTATTTGGTATATGTCCCTTCTTTAAAAGATAAAATGGCTTGAATCTGATACATAAGGAGCTTCGAGGGATATGAGGTGATAAGGTCAAAATTTCCAGCTGGAAGTTCATTTACACTAGTGATAAGTTGATTGGCCACCAACTTGATATACATTCCTGGACTCACTCAAGCAGATTAGCTGTACGACCTTTCCTAATGGTATAATCCTACGTCAAAACTTGAATTGCCGGTATTTTAAAATTAGATTATGCATTTTTAAAATTTAAAATTATATTGATTATGAATATAGAATAATAAATATTTTATTTTTATTTTTAAATTATTGATTGACGTAACATGAATTAGTTAGTTTACAGTTGTATTTACATTAATAAGTATAATTATATTTACATCAATAAGTGTAACTATATCGTTTGGACTTATCGTCAACAACAGAGACGGATCCAGGAATTTATTTCGGGTGAGGCACAAATCATTGCCGGGGGATCCTGCCCCCGAAATTTTTTTTAGTGTTAAAAATTTTTAAGGGTTAAATTTTGATTTTTTTTCTTTTTATGGGTGGGGCACAAATGTATATATAAACTAGAAGCATAACATTTGTGATAAAATTAAAAGCACATATGAAATTAAAAATAAACTAGCTGCATAACATTCCTAATAAAATAGCCCTAAATTATAAACAAAAACACATATATTCAACGAATAGAGATAACATTCGTGATAAAATTAAAAAAAAATTAGCCCCAAATGAAACCCTAAGTTAATTTAAAAAAAAAACATTAAACAAGAGAAAGGTTCTCAACACAATTATAGAGAGAATCGTCAAAATACACTCACAACACACACAACATTTATAGAGAGAGAGGAAAGAAGAGCGTTACTGTCAAACTTTGAGACAACAAAAGAAGATTTCTTGTTTTTTTTGGGTTTCGATAGAATCCCACTCAAGTTTCAACCGTCTACCGCAAACAAATTGTGAGTTTCCGAAGTGGAGACAAAGGGGGGCCCTTTGTTTTTAATTAGAAAAAGAGGCGTGTTTAGTTCTTTATTATTGATGGCCAATGGGCTTATATCAAAAGAATAGTTAAAAACAGTTGGGCTTTTTTAAAATTAAAAGGTAGGGAACTTTATGTATATATGGAAGAAAAAACAAAAGGTGCATATTTGTAGAAAATAAGAAATGGGGTGGGGCACTTGCCCTCCCTCCCTGCCATGTGCCTCCGCCCCTGGTCAACAATTTAAAAAAAATTTAGGATTTAAGATTCCAACAAGATTACCATTTGGACTGACTTTATATAAATAGATTTTCAAGAGATTTATTAGCTAATGTTCTTAAAAAGTTTATAAAAAAAAACAGAACAAGCAATTGAGAGTTTTAAAAAGGAAAAATAAGGAGATGTTCTTTGAGATTAACGGTACAACTAGGATTACAAGTTACTATGCAATACTAAATGGGCGTCAATTTTTTAAAGAAATAATATGACAACCAAAGATAAGAGAATGATAAAAAAATATATAAGATGCTATAGATTATGGGTGCAATCGGTACGAGTTTTTACTGTACCGTACCGTACCGTTTTAGCCCGAGAAAAAATGATTTTGGTTTTATATTATGAAATACCGAAAATCGATTTTACTAAAACAAAAAATACCGCAAAAAATTTGGTTGATTTTAATTTTTAGATATAAAAAACCGATTTACCGAATTTACCGTACCGATTTATCGTACCGAATCTACCGTACGAAAATTATCGAATTTATCGTACCGAATTACCATACCGAACTTACCGCATAATACCATATCAATTACCAAAAAAAATTATATTTGAAAAAAATAAGTATACCCAAATATCAAGACCCTTAATTTTTTTAAACTCATCTCATTCATTCATTTCACTTACTATAAAAGCCAGACAACCCTAAACTCGAATAACAAATCAGCAGCCACACAACAAACAACTGAACAAACCAAGAATCTCTCCCTCCTTGGATAAGGTAACTCTTCTTCTTGATCATTTTTATTTCTAATTTAGAATCATCTTGCGTTTAGTTGGACAAATCAACTTGCGTTTACTTCTTGTGTTGTTCCGGTCTTGTGTATATATTTGTTCGCCAGAGTTGTGTTCATTTGTTCGGCGGAGTTGTTGTTCTTCAATAGCATATAATGATATAACTGTTCGGTAAAAAAAAAATTAATTTTTGGTTTTTACCTAACTGATTTTCCATCGTTGTTCTTTTATAGCTTTAACCTAACTGAATTCCCCGAGATGTTATCCCCTTTCTTCTTCTTTTCAAAATTTCTTAATATATGAGTTGTCCCTTCTTTCCCTCTTTGATTATTATAATTGAGATTTCTCATTCCCCCTGTTCTGTTTGTGGCCGAGGTGGACTCCAATTTTTTTATCTTATGTATGAGAGGGCTCCATTTTTTTTAATCATGATTGTTGGTTCGACATCATGATCGTTTTTCATCTTGTGTATCAGAGCGCTCCAATTTTTTATCCGGCATCATGTTATTTATCTTATGTATCAATGGTGCTTTTGTTAACAACTGGATTCATGTTTTTTATTTAATATGTTTGTTAACAATTATACTGTATTAGAGTTATTTATAATTTTTCATTTTAATTCTTGTTTTTTTAAATATGTTTTCTTAACAATTAAAAAAAAAGTAATGCATTTAATCGATTAAATGGGTTTAAAATTTTGGTATTGAAACTTGTACAAAATTTTATCAAAAGCATATTGTCGAAATATACACCAGATTTACCGAATGCATAAATCGATTTGAAATTCTGGTATTTACCGGGATATAATCGAATTGAAACTGAAATTACCGAAACCAAAAAAATTCGAAAATACCGAAAAAATCAAAAGATCCGTCGATTTGATTTTGTTTTATGTATTGATGTACCGAACGGTAAATTGGTATGGTATGATTTTACCATTTAGATTGTGATTTTGGTATTGGTAAGGGGTCATTACCGACCATACCATACCGGTTGCACCCCTACTATAGATTGTAAGGGTGGAGCCAGGAGTATTCACTAGGGTGGGCTAAGGATTTTTTGTGAGTGCGAGTGGAGTTAATGATTAAGTCTGAGGGTTCGTGCGGCGGTACCCTGAAGCCAATTTTTTTGAAATTATTTTTAAGTTTTTTATCAAATTATTACTCAAATATTCACTATATTTAACATTTCAAATTTCAGTATTAAATATTCACAAAATCAGGATATATTATCCCTAAAATGGCAACATAGACAATAACATATTTCAATCTAATAATTAACTTGAATAGAAAAATACTCAACTATTTGCACTAGAAACACACCAAAATTTTGGAATCCGCAATATTAAATCCTAACGATTCCACCCTTGTTTGACTGATTTTCATTCAATAAATCAAAATCACAAATCAATACCCTTGTAGTATTTGAAGAAAAAAACATTCATAAACTAGGGGACAAAAGAAATCTAATTAAAATCAAATCTTTGATGGGTGGATAAGAAATATTTTTCACTAAAATGAGGTTGGAGATGGAACACTTGTAATGTGCATGAGTGTTGTTTTTACATAAATTATTCACAATCAAAGTACTACAAAGATAAAACATAAGTCAAAACAACTATTTTTCATAAAAAAAAATTCGCGTCAATTAAAGACACTCTTAATGTATCCGCTAAATCAACGAAATAAAATCGTAAGACAATGAGACTAAAGAAAGTTAAAAAGTGGAGACGTCGAGAGAGAGTAGAATGAGTGGGACATAAACGGGTGGGAGGGTCTGGAATAGGCCTGTAAACGGATCGGATTCGGACCTGATCAGGCAAATCCAAATCCATATCCATTTATCTTAAACGAATTCGGATTTGATCCGTTTATTAATCGGATCGGATCAAGCAAATCCAAATCCATATCCATTTATGTTAAACGGATTCGGATCCGATTCGTTTATCCGATTATCCGTTTATGTTAAACTTGATTTGCAACATTTTTATTTTCAACTCTTCATAAATTTATTTTGCAAATATTCCAAAAAAAACAAATAATGAAATAAAGAACTCTTATAATAAATATTTAAAATATTAATAAATACAATATATAAATATTATTAAATATAATATATATTAATTAAAAAATATAATATATATATATTAAAAATATTAATCGGATCGGAGTATATGAATCCAAATCTGCTCCATTTAATAAACGCGTAATCGGATAATCGAATTTTAGGCATGATCCATATCCGCTTAAATGGATCGGATTCGGATTCGAATAAAATCCGCTCCATTGACAGGCCTAGTCTGAAGTGCTGAAAAGAGAGAGAGTTTTGTTCTTTTTATTTTAGTGTAGGCTAGATTTATTGTTTGCTGGGCTGGGCTGGGCTAAACAGATTTGTTTTAGTTCTTACACTGGACTGAACACTACACTTGCACAGATTTTTTTTTGACCTGGGCTACAGCCCAGGTCAGTCTCCCCTTTTGTAATGTCAATTTATTAAAAAAGAATTGTACACTTTAGTACATATGTATTCCAACTATATAAGAAGCCCATGAATCTATCCCAGTTTCCAGTATTAGAAGTTCCATTGCAAAAATTAATCTTGTACAAATTGCATTTTTCCATGATTTTTAAGAATCTTAACATTTTTGAGATATTCTAGTTATCAAATTTTTTTGAGAAAAAAAGTAACAAATGGAACCACATTTTCTTTCCCTTTTCCTTATCTTTCAGGCTAAGGTCAGCAAATAAAACACGGTTAGGTTGGACTTCAAACATTTCCCCGTGGCAAAGGACTCACTTTCAACATTTTTTTAGTAAAACGGGCTACTCATACCACTTGTAATTCTGATATGTAAACGTGACAAAAGCTTGCACTTCATATACTTGTGTATCAACTGATCGAAATTGGGGATTCAAATCACTCAGATTCCAAATTAAAAATTAAAAGTCCTAGTTTTTTAAATTTTCAAAATTAAGAGTTTATTTTTTCGGACGTAATCAACAAAACAATTATTAATTTCTGACTAATGGGGTAGCTGTTAGAGTTACTATCTTCGTTTTTGTTTCAAAAAATGTTTCAAACTAGTGCACATTTTTACAGAAATAAATCTGAAACAATTTATCTTTTCAAACAGATTAAAAAATTAGTTCTACTTACATTTTAATAAAGACTTGAAATTTTATTAAGGTAGCATCTTAATTTAGTCAATGGCTAATAAATGTTTTTGTCTATAGATTAACGTTAGAACATACAAAAAATTAACACCTGAACAACATAAAAAATCATGTGTAAATTATAAAAATCTGCATATTTATTACAAATTTTATGTATAAATTATAAAAAAATTCAAGTATATATACTATATGCACAAGACCATACTAAAATGGTTTTCTTTTTTAACTTTTCCAAATTAAAAAAAAAATTATCTATTGATGAGTCAATTGAAAAATACCGTAATTTTAATCATTGTAATTTGATAATTTTAGAAGAGGTAAATTTGTCATAAATAAGACATGAAGAAGTGTTGACTTGGGTAGAGATGAAATAGTGGTGGAGTGAATCAGGTGGGTAGCTGAGGTAATTGGTGATGGTGAAGGGAAAACCGCGTTGACAGGGAGGCACATTAAATGTCGGGTGGTTTTGAGAAGATTTATGAGTATCTGCCCAAAAGCTCAGTATCCATTCTTTAATTCAACTTCAAGCCGTGTTTAAACCAGGTCAAGTCATAGTAAATTACGTGGAATTGTCGAGGATGAGTAGGGCGACCGACATTTGTTTTTGAAAGTGCTATTTGACTATAAATATTTATAGCGCACCTCTTAAATGGTAGAATTGATGTTCGGTATAAAATAGGTTTTTTATACAGATAAATCTTAACATGCTCTTTATGCACAAATATGTTGAGCGTCAAAATAATAAATATGATAGTTATATATGAGTATTTGCACCCTATTGAATGTATGTTGGAGTTTTATTTCTATTATTTTTGAGTTTTAAGTGTGTATCATTTAGGCACATACTATCAAGACACTTTTATATAAACCAATCCGCTAAGATTTATTAACATAGAAAACAAGATTATATGATAGCGAGAATATAGAGGGAGAAAGTTTTTTCACTTAATTGATATATGAATACTCAAAGTGTATGACCCTTATTTATAGTACAAAATAAGTTATTTCAATAGACCCTTTAATAATTATGGAATACCAATGAACATTCACTAAATATATATTTTATAACACTCTCCCTTTGGTGTACACTATATCCACCATTCATTGATTGTTGCGTCATTAAAACCTTGCTAAATTCAGTGAGGAAAACTCGGAGTGAATAAAAAAGAGTACAATTTCTGTGATCATTGAATCGGTGTTAGACGCACTTAGTGTTGTATTGCTAAAACCTTTAACTGAAAAACCCAATGAGAAAAAACATAATTAAAAGGAAAAAGAGTACAAAGCGCATATGCCTAAAATATCATATTCTTAGATTCTTTCCTATTCGAATACTCCCTCCAATTGGATACTCCCCCCAATTATAATATTTATATAATGATTGAGCCGATGCATATCAATCTCATACATAACATTTTAAGAGTTACTTTGACTTGGTGAATATATTTGATAGACTGTTACTTCAATTTCATTTTTCTTCATAAGTTCGACTTTCTTAAGACTTTGGTGAAGAGGGGTGAACATGTCACTTTATCGTATCTATTTGACTTCAATAACATAACTCTTATGGAGTTTATGTGTTGCATAATTATTCTTGAGTTCATGTATGTAAAAGAACTGATTGTGTATCATATTTGAGTTTGAGCTATACAAGCACCATTGCCTTCATAAGTAATAGTATGGCCATATATCATTTTAGGCAAGTAATAAGTGATTTGATTATTCCTTGTGAGGATCATGAAAATAATCCGCATGTACATTACTAACTTGACGTGGATCAATTGATTTAAAAACTATTACATCAATAATTCCACGAGCGTATCACATAATGTTGATATTAGTCCCATGCTTTGCAAACCAATGATAATCATTTTTTGCCAAGATATTGACTGCAATTATAATCCAGTATCACGCATTTCGTCATGTATAGCAATGTACAAATAACGTTCAAGTATAGTACTTCTCAATCAAATACTATGATAACATGCACATATGGTACTTCAGAACCAAATTTATATTTTTCACCCTCTTTAGGAGGATATGGATAACTTAAAATCCAAATACCCGAGACCATGAGTATACTAACACCGTATGCTTAATATATGTTAAAGAAATGAAGGTCTTTTCAATCCATTTGACTAATGGATCTGTCTTTATCATAAATTGCGCTCGATCTGCAGGCCGAGACATTAACTAGTTACCCAAAGATCATTCATTTTTGAAGCCCTTATTTGAATATTTTTGCATTTCAATTGAGATCTTCAAGAGCACATACATTAAAGGATTTTATATAATAACACATTTGCATATATGATTTTTTCATATCCTGTAACACCCCATATTTTTAATGATTTTTATAATTGAGTTAATTACCAATTAAATTGGGATTAATTAAATTAGATTGGAATGATTAATTCGGATTGATAAATATTAATTAGCGAGACGAGGATTAATATTTATTGATGAGAATTATATCGAATATTACTTAGTGAATAAAGTAATATATGATTATGAATTTATTAAAAATATCACGAGTGGAAAATACGACAGTTATAGTAATTTAGTCGGGATGCGCAGTCGTGTCAGACATAATTTGACGAATAAAACGTATCTTTATTTTTGGTATTTCAAATGGTCATTTTGAGTGCACCAAATTTTTCGAAAGGGTAGAGATAGTCAAAAAAGTCTACTCGGGAGTTTAGTTTGGGTCCCGGGGAAATTTTAGGCCAGACCAGTACCCCGGAAGGGTATTTTAATCTTTTATATTTTTGAGGTAGAAGACCCACGAATTTAAGAGGTGTAAATCAAATTAATAATGGGAGAAGTTAGGGTTATGTGAATCAAACTTTGAGAGGTTATCAAGGGATAGAAGGAAGATCTTGAGAGAAAGTCCCAAGGCCATAAAACACCACTCTTGCACCACCAATACCACTATAGCATAGATCGGGAGAAGATGATCACAACCATACCAATTTTCTGCAGAGAACCAGACCTCCATAACAAGGCAAGTATTTATCTTGCAAATCTTACGCATGTATTTTGTAAGTCCCTAAAACATGATTAGGGATGTTAATTATATGATTAAGTATAAGTTATAAGTTGGTGAGGGGTGTTAAACATGTTAATTATTATATTTGGGGGATGCATACTCATGTGATATATGTGCTGATTACATTAGATGTTAATCGAGCTTATGATCGGGGGTGACTTGTTTATATCATATGATTAGTTATGTGGTTAAATGAATCATGAAAATATGTTTTTCATACATCATTATGATTATAAAATTAAACTAAGGTGTTGGACCGAAATTGGCGATGTTAGGTCAATGTGAAAGTTTTGAGATTTTCGGTAAATTGCTACTCTTCTGTTCAAACACAAATTAGGCATACTAATTTTATGATTTGTGGAAGACACAAAATATGGAATTTGTATATATATGAGTTACGTTTATAACACAACAAACGGTGCATCAAACGGACATTCGAGTGAGCAGATATTTTCTTTTTACGAACAGGGGTAAAGTGGTCATTTAGCTTTAAATAATATTTTGTCGTATATGGCGCCACATGTCATATTTTTATTGGATCAAGGGGGGTGACCTTATGCCGACTTTAAACCTTTAAGATGACCTCCTCCTTCAGCCAAAATCATACATGAGAAATTTTGGCCTAAGGAGAGAGAACCGGGGAGCTTAGGAAGGGAAAAACGAGGAGAAACTGGAGAAAAATTCGTAGAAAATTACGAAAAAGTCCTTATGGTAATTCTATCCATAAATATTGTTTTATTTTTGGTATTACTGATTAAAATGGTAGAAATCATCAATTGAAGGTTGAAATTGCAAGCCTTGGTGATTATGTACGGATAGATGCAAGTTCAAGTAAAGTTAAACGTGTAAACCCTCAAAATCGCTTTGTTTAAAAACCTTGTGTATTCAAACTTCTATATCTTTTTGTGTACTTACTAAAATTGAGAAATTATAATTAGATATTAAAATGGACTCATATGTGTATATCCTATCCAAAAATTATGTTAAAATACCAAGAAATGAATCGTGGGTGGTAATTTGAAGTTCAGGTGTAAAGTCTGCCCCAAAAGTGTAAGTGCGCACACCAGGTGTTCGACGTTTTTCTTAACTTAGCAAATGAACTCTAAAAATTATGCAACTTTAATTTTATATTATTAAATATGTTTAATATATGTTCCCATGATTTATAACCGAGGTGTAGGTATATATGCTTGAAAAATGTTAAGTTATGCTTTGATGGTCTACTAGTACCTAGATGTGTTAAAAGTGGCATAAATCATTTAATATTTGTTGAAATCAAGAAATTCCAATTGAAAATGTTAGAGAACATATATGAGTATGATATACTTGAAGGGGAGAATAAAATACATTCTGGTTTGTCTTGGGGGTTGTGTTGAAGTTAAAGTTTTGTTGTTTTTTTTCTCCAGAAATGATTTGGAAAAGGTTGTAATAAAACAGGCATAACTTTGTCTAGAGAATTCGTAAATTAATTCCGTAAATTATGTTAGAACCCTAATGAATAAAGTGTTATATAAATGTGAAGTATCATATCCAATTAATTTTTAGTTATGTCAGATTGACCAACTGATGTGATGTGTTACTGAGTTTAATGTGATTTGGTGTATTCAAATACTAATGATGTTGAATTGGTGGGTGGGGAAGCGGCTAACACTACCATACCAAGAAAATAGTTTTTGTATTAATCTTAGTAAAAAATTCAAGATGAGTGACCTGTCCTATGAAATATGGATGCTTATATTTTCATATATAATTATGTAGTTAAATATATGTATAGTGATGCTTATGGAGTGATGTGGTGTTATGAAACATATGCGTATGATTAAAAATGTTAAATGACACTATCTAATGTTATGGACTGAGGTGGGACCTCTATCTAATGTTAAGGACTGTGGATTAAAAATGTTAAATGATGTTATCTAATGTTATGGACTGAGGTGGGACCTTAATCTAATGTTAAGGACTATGGTGGGTCCTACGGGATGCGGCCGCCCCATTAATCTAACTTAAAGGTTTACTGTACTCGGGCCTAATTATGGGATGTGGTATCCCCATTAACTGGGAGTTAATTGGACTGGCGGATCCAGTCTTGCGAGAGTTACACAATTCATGTTGGGTTATAACAATAGAAAATAAAAATGGCTATTCAAATTGGTTATATGTGTGGTATATGGTCATTCACTCAGCTTGTATTGCTTACACTCCTATAATGCTAATTTTTAGGTATGCCTATCGTTTGGAGTTCACTGCTAAGTTAGGACCATAAAACGGGAGACTGACGGATATCTAATATGGGTTGAATGTAAACAAGCTTTTAGGGTAAATATTAGACTAAAGAACTTTTGTATGTAAAGTTGTTTAGTACTTATAAATTACATGTGAAGGTAGTTATGATTTCATCAAAACATGCTTTACAAGAAAAAAAATGTTACGCTATTTTTCAAAATATTTCAAGTACCATATTGTTTAATGGGGATTTATCTCGATACAAAATGATAATCCTAACTTACTTAAGTCGGGGCGTGACATATTTAATCCATGTTAGTATTAGATGAATAAATTCATGTTTATGTGAAGAACTAATGTAAATTGGAAGAAATTAAATAATATTTTGGGTTAGAATCATGCTAGGTTAGCTCTCTTGATGTATGTAGAATGAAATTCACGAAATCTTGAAGTTATAATGTGAAGAATTCTGGATATAAATGGAGTTCTTGAATCGAAAGATGAACTAGGGTTTTATGGGATGTTCTTGAATTAATTCAATTTTATAAGTAATCTTTGATGATTTGATGATTTAATGATTCTCTCATGTTATAAATCGTTCATATAATGATGGTATAACGTTTAGTAGGATTGTTTAGAAGTTTGGAAATTCATTAATGGAATTGGTAGTGTAAATGAGTGAGATTTCGTAACTGCTAAGGAAGAAGACGACAGCAGGTCCATCAGACCGGTTCACCACTACCCACCGGACTGGTTCGAGAGGCTATAAATGACAATCCATTGGGTCAGTTCAGAAATGTATTTTTGATTAAATTTTAGGGATTCGTGTTGACAATTTATTTCCCGTTTAGACATAATCGAGTCCTGAAACCTTAATGGCAGGATTGGATGTAGTTTGATCTCTAGAGAATATAAATGAGTTACGTTGATTGCGAGTTAATTAGAAAAATTATATAATGTCGAATAATATTGAGGATACCTAAATGAATGAGATGGTTATGAGTGAATCTAAGGCTAGATCAAAAGTATAAGGATAATATCCTTATTGAAATAGTTTGATGATTAGTTAGAATATTTCGAGTAGCGTGGGATACTTGGGGAAGTACAGTGAGAAGTATAATCGAAATTAATTAATACGTAGGATTTTTTGTGAATATAAATGTACAGCGTATGGGACATGTATGATCGGTTGCATGTATACATATACTAAGGATATAAATAGGTAAATTGCGTGAAAAACCTATTGTATGATTTATTGTGTGTATGACATACCTATGCTGCTTGCTATCGGGGAGGGGGAGGGGAAGGTTTCACGTCATGAACGGTATTATCTTGATGAGTCCATTTGGGGAATTTTAGACTCGTACCTAGAATATAAGACCTTTGATACGCGCTATCTGAGAATATGATAGTTTCGATGGTTGAATAGGAGCGTAGGCAGGTGCGTGACCCATTTGGCTGGGGACTATGTTCATCTCTAATATATGTGATTTTTATTTATGGTTCGAGTTGGATACAAAACCAACAGTCCTTTATATAGTGCGTGATGTACCAAGACATGATGGCAGAGTATTCATGCATTGCAGGTCTTAGCCTAAGGTTGATGTAGTATATATATGTATAATTAGAGTAAAATATATATACTTGTGATTTATGTTACTGTGTGTACTTAGTAGATGGGAAGATTGCGACATTTAAAATAATCTTAGTGCATAAAAGATTAAAAATAAATGTGGAACTTATGCTTGGTCATTAATTATAACTTGCTCGGTAACGTACTATATGGCTATATAGGGAAGCAATGAGTTAATGATATGGATATGGACTGGCTTAAACAAGTTAGGCAGGATTGAATAACTAGGACGGGTTAGGAGTGTACGTTAGGTGTGCACACTAGATGAGGGGTGATGACGTCAAGTGAGAGTCGCGAACCTAACATGCATAAAATATTCTCCTAATTATGCATTTATATACTTGCTAAATTTTTAAATATTTTTACTCGGGCTCTGACCCGTTTTCCCAAATATATTTCATTGTAAAAACCATTTTTAGGTGCCCAACCACAGAGGTGTCCAGCTTAGGAGTTCATTTCCATTTTCCGTTGCTGTAGTTACTGTGGACGATTACAAGTCCTAGTTTGAGAGACACCTATATTTTCTTGCAGATCTGATGCACTCCTCATTTTATCTCAGTCGGGCACGTTGCTCATTTTCTATTAGTAGTTGTTTTCGAGACATTGTACTCCTTTTATTTCATTTGCGGCTTCAGACTTTTAATTATCGATTATTGTATTGCTATTTCAGACTGGGGTGTTTACTCCCATCATAGGTTATTTGATTCAATATTTTATTATTTATGGCATTGATTAATTTAGTATTGTGAATGTGATATTTAATTATTTCAATGTTCTTGAATCTTGCATGTTAATGATAAATATAAAATTTGACACCATCTTTTCAAATACTAGGTGGTTAGTAAATATTAAAAAGTTTCTCGACAGTGATGCTAAGAATGAAACAATTTGGATATTCTGTTATTAATTTAATAAAGTCCTGATCACCCAATATTTAATTAAGCAGGGTGTCACATATCCTTCCTTAGATAAATATTCACTAAGATGATTGTACCTTTATCCATTTGGATTTCCTGTTGTACAATGACCATTTTATTGCATTTGAGTGCATACTACTTATCTTTGCTTCTGGTAAAGAAGATCCATGTGGGATTTTTATATTTATTCTTTATCCAAGTCTCATATATATAACCAACTATAATAATCATGAATCGTGCATAATATATTTCGAAAAACTGCTAAGGTAGTAAGATATTTGTGAAGTATTTACGGTCATAATGGGATGGTATGTTCATATATAATCAGTTTTTGTTTCATCAGGAAACCTCATGCCATAGGTCGTGCACTTTTTAGTGAGTTTTAACACTTCACATTCTTATAATATGTCATACCCTACATTTTTGTATGAACGAACAAGAAGTACACATAAAGCAACAAATTAAAATTAAGGCGGAATAACAAAACTTTATTAATTATTAAAGTAGTTTACATAGGGTAGTACCACCGCAGGGTTGTGTTACATTTTTAGTACAAACTATAATGTAGAAAATCGAAAAGTTACACTCCTTGCTCCCATCCAACTTATTCTCTGCTCACATAGTCACATACGTAAATAGGTGACCGGTAACTATCTGTAACAGGGAAGATATATTATCCTCTTTCTCCGGATTCATCTGGAGGAAAAAGAAATTAGCACAAATATGCTAAGCAGATTCTACCAGTTCTATAACAAATATACGTATATAAGTGAGTTGGATTGTGTATAGATTCAGTGTTTAGCAACGCTAAAGAAATAAAACTGATAATTCCATACTTATGAGTTTATAAAGAACATTACAGTTCTTGAACTAATAGTCCCATACTTACCAGTTCATTTAGAAAATAAAGTTTGTTACTAGTTCATTAAGGAATATGTAAAGAAAATCAAGGATCTTTAAACGAATAATCCTATACTTACCAGTTCACTAAGGGGTATAGAAATAATTAAGCCACCAGTAAAACAAAATAATAATAATAATAATAATAATAATAATACTAATAATACTACTACTACTACTACTACTACTACTACTACTACTACTACTACTACTAATAATAATAATAATAATAATAATAATCATCTTAAAATCTTTGAAAAAGTAACCGGCTAGGCACATAATTAAAGTGGCACCAATACGTATGTAGCAATAAATCCATGCTTTCAATCATCTGAGACCATTTGGACAAGTAGAAAGTTCCGTGGGATAACACATTAGTTTACTTCCTAGTTAATACGAATACTTATAAAGTAATAATGGCACAAAAATGCATGGATGAACTGAATCAATAAGGAACATGATATCAATTATTAGGTGAGAAGGGTTAATTTTATCCATAGTTAAATTCAAATATCAATGATATATAATAAAATATGTAATATAATAGTATTATAACATGCACATACTAAGAATAAATAGGAGCTATCACATAGTGATATCAATAGCAGTATGCCAAACATGCAAAGTATACTATTGAAAAGGTAGGAAAACCTACTTGCTCAGTGTATCAGTCAACTTTATATATCACAAGAGGATATCGAGACAAGCTGGTACTTGATTTTATCTATGCTATGTTTGGGTATGTAAGTATTTGGGATACAAAAGTTGTAATTTGGGACTTTAAAATACTGAACCTAAGGTCAATTTTGAACTTTGGTGCTAGAGACTTTTTGTCTTAAACTATATTGAAGTATCATAGACAAAGTTTGGGGATCAAATTCATAAGTTAAAAAAGTTTAGAGGGGTCAATTTACAATTTTGGAAAAATATTCTTAATTTGAAATCTTATTTTTCCATAACTTATGCTAGGTTAATCCTAACATGGCCTTACCTTATATCATTTTGACCTTAAAAATAAAATAAAGATATTGGAAAAAATTTCAGAAGATTCTGATTGGCCACGCGCCTTCACGCGCTAGGTTAAGGTTTATGGTAAAAAAGTTCACATTCTTCCCCTCGACAGTTGACTTTAGGGTTTCTGATGTTTGACCTTGAATAATTTCTTCATTTCTAAGCCATTTGAGATGATGTCTAAACAAACTCGACCTAATTTTTTTATAGATGTAGTATATCTCAAGTTCTATAACTGTGCGTTTTTCTAAAAATTTGACTTAACATTCATGGTATTTAAGGATATGATAAGGATTCTTATGAACATGGTTTGTTTTCTGCTATGTATAGGAGTAATTTGGTTTTGATTTCAAAGGTTGAGATGGATTATACATGGAGAATTTCAGATTTTTATTTTTCTAGTTCAAATTATACTTTCAATCGATTCGAGCTTAATAGACACATTCATGGGTTTTGATCATTACACTCGAGCTCCTGAGGTTCTAATGAATACATTCAAAGCTTTAAACATGATTTTTTTGTATTTATATTTGGAAGTTCACCATTGAAGCTCAAGCTTGAATGGTGGAAACTTCATGTTTTTCACCTAGAGCTTGTTTTTCACGTAAAATTTCCTACTGTTTTGAGCTATTCTACCATTATAACTACACAAAAAATGATTGAAACAGAAAAAAATAGAATATAGTACATAAAATTATAGAATACCTTTTTGGAGTAAAAATTTAAAGTTTTAGAACTTTTGTTTGAGTGAGTTTCAACTGAGGTTTTCATGGGGTATTTATAGTATAGTAGTAAGGTAGTTCATTGGTGGAAAAAAGAGGTGGATTTGAACTATTATAGTAGAGTTTTCAACTTGGGTTCTTGTTCCTCACATGTGTGCATGGTGTATACATGAGATTCTTGGTTGTTTGTGCTTATGTGGGAGCTTATTTGGAAAGGGTGTTTTTGGAAATTAACAAATATTTGGTGTTTGTTTCTTGGTTGGTCTTGTATATACACTTATGGCCTTAAAAGTACACTTTTCAAAAAGTATAGTGGTACTTTTATAATTTCATAAAGTTTCAAGGGATGAAATTATGATTTTATATTAGTTAAATTCTAAAGGATTAATTTGATAAGAGTGAAATATAAATCAACTTATGTTACTTTGAAGTTTTCAGGGGCTATTTAATAATTATTAAAACTTCAGGGGTCTAAGTCAATTCAGTAAAGTCGTAGGACATAAAATAGTTTCTTTATTCTTTAGAAGGGTTTTGAATTTGAATACTTTATAAGGGTTAAAACAGTGACTGTAGGTGTTTTGGGTCGATTTTGAAAATCCCGATTATTATGTAATAACCCATTCGTACCCTTCAGGGTTGACATTTTGGGGTTTTCATTATAGATTCAAATACACCATGTATATTAAGAGACTCGAGTTATGCCATCATGGAATTTTCTCATTTCTGGCCAATATATTCTTTGTCGACATTAATTTATAATATGTGGATTTGTATCATTATCTCCCTTATATTTATGTAGCTATAACATATATAATAATATCATCGATGATTATCTTTGGCTATCCCACTTTTCTCTTGTATATATATATATAAAACATAGAGATCTCATTTAATATTTGGTACCTTTATTAACTTTAAGGCTTTATAGTCACTTCAGGGACTTGTGTCTTTTCGTAGACAATAACCTCTTCTGGAGTTGTAGAGAAAGTTGATATTTTTTTCATAACCTGTTCTCGAATATTATGTATAACCTCTTCTAGAGCGTTATTCGGGAATGGTTTTATTAACCTCCACTACTAGGGAGTCAAGTAGTTGGGACCTATGGATTTTTCACGTTTCTGGCGTACAATAAATTTATTTTTTGTCGAATTTATTTCATCGTAATTGGAGAATGATTTTGGCAAGTACATTTGCACATAGTCCATGTGACTACAACTAATTTGATGTTGTAATATCATTATTCACTTGAGTTTCGTTTTGAGCGATACGAGGATTAGATGAGACAAAGTGAAAGTATTCCATGCTAATTCTCGTCATTATTTTGGAACGGACCGTTCTTAAGGAACAATTTTTACTTTAGGTATGTTCTATCCCCACCTAATGGCGGGAATATTCTCTCATCAATAATAAAATTTTATAAACTATATAATAAAACCACATTTGTCAATGGTTTAATAACTATGGAACTTCAGGCTCATGATAAATAACCCCGTGAATAATGAAATGAGGGTTTTGCTTGTGTAAGCTTTTGGTTTTCAACACTAGAAGTAATGCAAAATTACTTTTCGTTATTTATTAATATGGTACCTATGTTGTAATAACCCATATTTTTTAATATCATTTTATCCATATAAAGTTTTCTTACGCTTTGAAAAAAATATTTTTTATTTTATGAATTCCTAAATTTAGTAATTTTATAGAAATAGTTATATAAAAAACTCAATAATGGTACTTGTTCCTAGTTGTTAGTACCAAAAATCATTTCACGAGTGATATAAATATAATCACTTGTCATAAAAATTATTATATTAGAAAATAATTAATCATACATAATTAAATTATGAAACAAATATGAATTATTATGGTTTAAATCCAATACAATTTTAATTTCATGTGGAAGAATAATATGATTTAAAAATTACTCGATTTTTTTTTTAATTATTTGGGGTAAAACCCAAAAGTTTTATAGAATTTGTGTTGGGTAAAATATAAATTTTCCTGAGACTTTAGGGGACCAAAATTAAAATAAACAAAACTAAAGGAAATATCTAGATATTTTAGGCTTTCTCTTCCACAAGTTTGGAGAAAATTGTTACCACCCAAACCGATTCTATTACCATTCTTTATATTATACACTACCTCCTATAAACCAAACCACATCTTTTCATATCCTATAAATAGATAACCCCAAACTCATTTCACGACACACTATCTTCTCCCCTGAAAGACATTTGTTCTACTTATGTGCATATTGGTATAGATACACTAAGTGTATTTTGTCCATAATGTATATAGATGATTGGTGTTGAGGGATTAGATTTGGTGTTGAAGGAGTAGGTTTGTGTGTGTGCATTTCTCATTGGAGTGTGTGATTATAAAGTTTGAAGAAATCAGTTATGGAAGAAAAGTTAGTAAGTTTTGTTCATATTCTGGTTTTTTATGATGGATTTTTTTTGTATGGGTAAGGAAGAGAGAGAACCGGGTTGTATTATGAGGTATTTTGTTGTTGTTGTTGTTATTGTTGTGTGTGTGTGTGTGTGTGTATGTATGTATATATATATATATATATATATATATATATATATATATATTTATATATTTATTTATTTATCCATATATAGTAAACTCATTTATGAATTAAAACATTAAAAATTCATAACTTTCACAACATAATTCAGAAATGTACAAAAAAATATCATTGGGTTCATAGTGTTGAGTAGATCAATTTGGTATATAAATTCTTAATAATTGTCATCATTTTTAATAAAAGTCCATTTTAAGTCTCCATGTCAAGTAAAGGTCACCCAATATATGCCATAAATCTCAATTTTTTTATGTAATTGATACCATACCATCCTCATGCATTATTTTATATTTTTTTTATACAACACAATTATATATATTCGTGTACAACCTCTCAACATTATTTTTATCTATCATCATTTTATTAAAAAAAAGTTATTTAGATAGTTGTATCATTTTTACGAGAATTGAAACTCGTTTCTATATAAAGAATGTGTATTATAAAATATTAGTTCCCTTTGAGAATTATTAAAACATTATAAATTACTAAGTGAGCTACCTAGAGAGTGAAACATATTAAACACTCTACATAAATACCCAATATTATAATTTGACATAAACTAGTGAAATGTTTATTTTGGATTATTCGTAGTAACATATTTATTAAATCACAGCCAATGATACCAAATTCAACCAATACCAAGCTAGCTATACTCCGCGAAATATTGGTAGGTTATTTCTATTTCGATATTATTTCTAGCATGCATCTTGAATTACTGCAATTTTTTATATCACTGTGTGATAGTTCTCGAAATGTTGTTCTCATTTATGAACTCTTTTGTGCAATTCACAAATGTCGTTGAATATTGATTTAATCTTTATCTGAATAGGACCTAACCATATGATTTCATGCAACTGATGATTTTAGTAACTAATTATTTCACAAACACGAGATGATTTCATTAAACCCATTAGAATATCTTATAATTCAGAAAATAGACTTTCGGTATACCCACGGGAGTGTTATTTGGCCTATAGGACTCAAGGTTTGAGTGCCTAGTTTTGCTTACCATATGAATGCCACTCTGCTAAGTTGGGCTTAATAGTGTTATTTTATTTACAAAGGTTTTGGATTGATTACTCTCCAAAGGTTTTGGATGAATATTATTATAAGGGTATTGCCACGTATTTAAAGCCTCTATAACCTATAATTATGGGTTATCTTGTTATATAAAAACTTGAACCCTTATCTTTATAACTCGATAGCACTTATGTAGTTATAATCACCATATCATCCTTGCAAATATCAATATATTCAATTATGTTGTTGTTCATTACCTTTGATATTTCATATTATTCTATATTACTTTAATTGCAATTAATCATAACTGTAACTCATCATTATGCTACCAATCTTTGCACAATTAATTTGTTCCAGAATTAGAATTATTTACTTGAAAAGTTGTACTTATTCTTCTCCTCCCTCCAATGCTTTTAAGCAAGTATCCACAGGCAATGATGAGCATTCAGTAATCTAAAGCTAGGATGGAATGAAGATCAAGAATAGTTTTATTTCAGAGATAATCATATGGAAGTTAGTGTTAGTCAAGTATAAAGAGAGTAAAATAGTGATATATACAGTGGAAAATATATACTACAACCCAATGAATTATCAATAAAAACTAAGTGTTTTTATGGAGTTTGTTATGGTTTAGTATTTATTAAGATAAGACTCACACTTGAGAAATCGAGGCGTGACAACATAGTATAAGAGTGTGACAACCCGCTCAAAATAATAACGGGTGGCCAGCCCTATACTACATTAAATCAGGTATATCAGATGGCACAGTCTCAACATCAACTGACAATACTAATAATATAAGGCTAACTATCCGAAACTATTTAAAAGCGAATTGTCAAAAATTTAAAACTTTTATTTAACAACAACAACAAAACCAATAATGCAACATAACCAACAATATTCATCTAACTATGATGAGTGATATGTGCAAACTCCAATAATAAGAAAGAGTACAATACAATGTACAACAAAATCTCCACAATGAAATACCCGAATATGCTGTCGGGTAACAGACAATACAATAATCTGAGAAATGAAATACGAAAGTGTTAATCTACAACACTTGAATACTAACTCAATATACAAATTGAATCCTAATCTAGATACATCAAAGATAGAAATCGTCTAAACAAGATGCCGCAACAATCCGCTATTGCCACAGCTCCACGAAAACACTGGATGGATGAACAACAATGGCGTCCTTGCGGAGGAACACCTAAAGTAATACAATATATACATGGAGGAGGAAATATAAACGGGTCAGAGCCCGAGTTGAAAAACATTTTATAGCAAGTGTATTAAAATGCATAATAATTATAAATGCATTATTACATGATTAAGGTGGAAGCGAACTCTCCATAATAATCCAACTCACCTCTCAACTAGAGCGCGCACTAAATGTATGCACGTGGTATCCAAATGTATGCCCAATTCTAATTAGGCAATTAAATCTAACTAGATCCCAAAATAAATATTAGATTATGCTATCTATCTTATCTCGAAATCTACGTGTATCTACATTTCCATTTAAAATATTTCTTTACATTTAATGTGTCATAGTTCTCATCATATTTGTTCATTTATTGAACATGTAAGGCTGCATAATCAACCACATCATCACTAAACATCAACATTCTCATTTACTAGAATTTCACATATTCTAGTTATGCCCTCATTTGGCATGTAAATAGTATATATATTTTTATATGAGTTATTAGCATCAAGAGTTAAGGACTAAACTCCTCCTGATTCTCAACACGACACTGCTTTTCGTACGTGGGACGTCTCGCCGAGGCGAAATCCAAACAAGGAACCCCCCCGTTACACTACTCCTGACCGTATTGATCCGCGAGGCTCATTATGCCCTCAATGCAAGATGCATATAACCCAATTTATTATCCAAATTTTAATTAATTAATATTCCCAATTCTCAATAGTACACGGCGTTTCATGCGTGGGACGTCTCGCCGAGGCGAAATCCAAACAAGGAACCCCCCGTTACACTACTCCTGACCGTATCGATCAACGAGGTTCATTATGCCCTCAAAGCACGATGCATGTAACCCAAGTTATTATCCAATTTTAATTAATTAATATTCCCAATTCTCAACAGTACACGACGTTTCATGCGTGGGACGTCTCGCCGAAGTGAAATCCAAATATGGAACCCCCCGTTACACTACTCCTGGCACTGCCGATTGTCGGGATAACTGATATATATATATATATATATATATATATATATATATATATATATATATATATATATATATATAAGTATGAGCATTAAGGACTAACTTCTCCCCAATTTCCAACATTACACTGCGGTTCGTGCGTGGGACGTCTCACCGAGGCGAAATCCAAACAAGGAACCCCCCCGATACACTAGTCCTGGCAATGTTAGTCCTTGAGGTCCATTATGCCCTTGATACCCAAGTACAAGCACAATCAACAATAACCATCCAACCGAGCTATAACTCGAGGACGCAGGCTCACATGCTATCATCTTCCAGTAGCCCATAAACGTAGAAAACTGGGGCCACCTAGTGGGGTTCAACGACACCCACCTCATGATCAACTCACGCACACAACGTCCCGGGAAGCGGTCATAGCTCCTAACCGGCAAGTGAGAACGTCACATACCCCCGACTTCTCACCCCCAAAAAGAATGCATATATATATATCGCATAATAATCACAATGGACGACTATGACATGGGGAATATCCACACCCTGCTCTTTAAGCCAGGATGCTCACCCTCATCTCACGCAACTTCCCAATGATAACAAGGAGGGGGTATGCTTAACTATATGTAGATATACCATCATATAATGTATACATACATCATCACATCATATACAGATATATTGTCATATAAGGTATACCTTCCACATCATTTTCATATTTATTATACGCCCATTGGCGCAATTTGATTAATATCATTGTTTAGTATATTTCCCTCAAGATATACTAATCGTTAATTCTCACACATCTTCCCAACTTAGTATACACTATACTATTTCTCACTTGAATCTCACATGTCGCTTCTAATTATGAATTGTTTCTAAATTCAATTCATGTTAAGGATATTCTTTTATCCCAATGCTCTTCAATTAGCATTTTTCATTGTGTGAGACATCTCCCAAATCAAACATCAATAAGGATATTTTTATATCCGTATGCACATCAAAATAGCATTTATAATTCTCCATCCATAATAGGGTTCAATTCATTTTATGAACCTTTAAAGTTATCCCATTTGGGATTGGATCCTAAGATCCATTATCTCTAAGTTATTCTCGTTCTTTAAATAGGAAATCATTATTATCTCTAAATAAAATCCCCAATAAAAGTGGGCTTCCCCACTTAGAATATACCAAAATTTCTAATCAGTATTCCTCAAATTTAGTCAATATGACTCCAAAATTTCTTATAAGGTAAACTCTCTAAAAGTCTCCAAAAAATACTCCAAATATCTCCTATAGAGGTTCCCAATCGATAACCTCGAACAAAATGGGATGAATTTCTCCTTAGAAAAAAATCCCTCAAAAAGCCTGCTTCCGAATCGATTCGGCCCAGCGGATCGATTCGTCCAGGAAGGCGAATCGATTCGGGTCATCAGACCTGGGACTCTGTCTCAGGCCGAATCGATTCGACTGGAGTCCGAATAAATTCGGTCACTCAGACCTGGGCACCTGCATTTTTCCGAATCAATTCGGCTAAGGGGCCGAATCGATTCGGCCTACCTCGAGGCTTGAAAATGGTTACTTTTTAGTAAGCCAAAAATCCCAAAATTCATATTTATCCTTTTCTCTCCATTTCTCTTCAACCCAATCACATATATATCATCAATATTCATCCTAGAATACATATAAACCAATTTCTATCCTCAAATCAAAGATCTACATATCAAATCTAAGATTTACCCAAAAGTTAGGTTTTTATCAAACTAAACCTAAAACCAAAAGATCCAATCCAAAAATCATGCAATAATTGGTACACAACAATTATTTAGCAAGTTTAATCACTTGCCTTGGGTTTGTAGGGTCTGAATCCGCCTTGAGATCGCGTATTTGCCGAAAATTTCCTTTTCTCTCTCTTTTCTCCTTCTTTCTCTTCTTCTTTCTTCTTTTCTCTTTCTTTCTTTCTTTTTCTCTTTCTCTTTTTGGAGAAATATCTCCTGTAGGCTTAATAAGCCCTAAATCCCAAGATACACATCTTTAAATGATAATACACACTTTAAATGACCCGATAACTTTAATTCGAGTCAAACGGTCCTAAAAATATTTTGGAATCCAAATAGACCCCAAGTACAGTCATTCCGACTTTCTCGACCCTTCCGGACACAACTACACCCTCAGAATCGCCATTTGACACACTTTTTAATGACTCCAAATTTTGCCCTCAATTGCCAATTTAATTATTCTCCAATAAAATATTATTTATTTCTCCCAAAATAAATAAATCCTCATCTCGAAGACCTCGGGTTGTTACAAAGAGCACTAAGGTTAAGTAGCCTATGCAGGATATATGTTGATCTTATGATTAGGAAAGTTTTTCAAATCATAAGAATAGTTAGGATAAGATGTTTAGACATGAGTTGATAAAAATGAATCTCTGAATTACATTATGGATATATGTGGTGAGATATTAGGACGTTTCTTAGGTAAAAATTTAAGGGCATAAGTGGTAGTTGTAATGAGGATATTTGATTTTTTGGGTAACACTTAATTAACTGCAAGCGTAAGATATCCTGGATATGGATTAAAAAAGAAATTAATCCTTCAATCTCAATTTTGAGATATATGGGAACTTATTATATCAATAACAAAATTTTACCTGGTTGATAACACCATTTAAGAATCTTGAGGAGTTAGTAAGATGTGATTAAGGATTTATACGAGGCGTACTAAGAAAGTTATCTTAGGAAGGGATTGTATATAATATACTCCATAAGTCTCTGCGTAAATCACTATTCTTTTTGTTCTACAATTCAATCTATACTCTCCTTGAGAATAAATTACTTCATTTGGATTTCCATATTTTTTTCTTGAAAGTGATCACACTTTTTATATATTTCGCTATCATCTTCTACATTGCACTCTGTTGTATTTAATATTATTCCTAATAGGAAGTGAGAAACAATTACTTATATTAGAATGGTACCTGGATAGGTTGAGATAGGAAAAAGTATTTGAAAATTCTTTAGTAAGAATTAAGCATTTCTTTAGCAGAATTATTGACAAGAGGAAATGTTAAGTCAAGCTATTATACTCCTTAGAACGTAATGGTACTACTTACTAGATCTTGTTACACAATGACAATTTTCACAAATCTAAAGTTGGCTATGAATTTCGATCGATTGACCTATGCCATCTATTTTATAACACTTGTTAATTACTTTCCAATTTATCCCGTTCAGGATATCACTAAAAATTCAGTATCATGAGAAATATTACGAGTTCCTTAGTGAAACGTACATTTGTACGCATAAACAACCAGTATAGTTATGATCATATGAAACCTTAC
This sequence comes from Sambucus nigra, assembly GCA_949130495.1. NCBI lineage: Eukaryota > Viridiplantae > Streptophyta > Magnoliopsida > Dipsacales > Adoxaceae > Sambucus > Sambucus nigra. The sequence goes on from OX422209.1 coordinate 542,819,287, forward strand.
ATTACATAATCCCTGCACATGACCTTGATACCATAAGTATGTATCCCTTATAATCCATTTTCCTATGAAAACCCAATCTGAAACTCAAATAATCTTATTAAAAAGAAGCATGACTTTTCGCCCGTGGAAGGTGAATGATAGTAGCATGGACATTAATAAGTTCCTTTATTTTTCCATGTTTGGGTTAATGTGAGTAAACCATGTGAATATGAGTAAACCATAACAATGACATTGCACAAATTACCAAGACTAATGAAGTTCTTATTCGAGATAGCAGTTTTTTACCTTATACAATAATATCTTTACCACATATGCTGCTTTATTAACGTCATATTACTTGTCCCTTGCTTATTATATTACTATGAATCATCAAAAAATTATTATTGAAAGTAAACCAATTTATAGTTCCTTACCCAAAACTCATATTTTATCTATGATAACCATATGAAGGAAAAAGGAAAATTATGTCTTTAAAAATATAAGCTCACATGGAAACTTAGGTTTTCATGAATTCATAATGAGTTTTACCATACCTCGATTTGTGATTCAATATAATTCATTTGATTTTAAACATGTGAGGATACAAGTTAAGTATATTTGTAGATACAATAAATGTAGTCCATACATGACAATCTGCTTTTATATTTTCTCAAATATCAATATTTACCACCCATTTCTTTCAAACATGTATTGAACACTTGATTAAAGAATAATGGGGTCATTCTATAAATATTTTCAAACTCTAAAAAATATTTTTACAAAGTAGCTTATTATTTTATAATCCAATTAAGTATATCCAAAGTTTGGCCTGATGAAATTCTTTAGATCAGATGGTATTTAAGTGGTGACCCTATGGCCCTCTAGAACTACTAAGAACCAACTGATTAGGAATAAATATAAAGTGAATCCTTAAATTTTGATCCAAAAAATCATAAGAGTTAGAATTTTGTCAAAAGCTTCCCTATAAGTTGTTAATTGTTACATGTAAATATAGGAGAAATTAGATAAGGTACAAATCGGTATAAACCCCATTAAAATTATTTACGTAAACCATATCACAAGTTTTCTCGTTGTTACATTAATGTCTACTTGATAATTGTTCCTACATTTAATACGTATGCCACCTCTTGCATACGACCCCACGTCTTTTGAAATCACCAATTTCTTGTTTACAAATGATTAGAAGACATGATAGAAAAATTAAGGAAATATCTACCTATTCCCAAGATAAGTTTCTTCACAAGTATGAAAACATAGTTATCATTAAAATGGCCTCAATGCGAGCCGACTATGTAGCATTTCTCATTATTTGGCAACTATGTTGAAAGTTTGGAAAGATACTCACATTTATAGTCATTGAGTTCATTTTGAGGCATATATAAGCCTAGATTGGAGTTAGTATTATAGTAAAGACATGTAATATATTACATCATGTTATTTCTTACAAACAACTTTGAATGTATAGATTTGAGTAAACATTTTTATAACGTCGCAATATGTTTGAAATCCTACCCTAACTACACGAATCATCTTCTATAAACCAAGTTAAGTTCCATTGTTACTAACCACAACATTATAAACATGAGTATTTAGTTTAATAAATCATTGTTTTTTTTTATAGATTCTTATATACATACTTCAAATATCAATATTATAATTATTATATTACGCGAGGAGGTTGTTATGACCCCAATTTCATAGATGTGCAAATGATATTATATTTGAACCGATGACCCTTTATCTTCATTAGTAAACCTTTGAATACATAACTCCCTCCATATTTTATCTGAACCCAATTTATATTGATGTTTTCAATCCTTGTTACATCATCATCCTTTATATAGTTCTATTTCATGATTTACGAATAAATAATTAAATGTCCTTAGAGACAGCTTCACATTATATGATAAATACGCAGTACAAAACTCAAAAGTCAATAATAGTTAATATCTTGGAAATATATTATCCTTTAGTTCATGTAATAAACACCATGAGAGCTTTAAACTCGAAGAATACAGTAAGTTTCGAGGACGAAATTCTTTTAAGGTAGGTAGGATGTAATAGCCCATATTTTTTATATGATTTTATCCATCTAAAGTCATCTTACTCTTTGAAGAAAATATTTTTTATTTTACGAATTACTAAATTTAATAATTATACATAAATTATTACCAAAAATCATTTCATGGGTGATATAAATATTAATCACTTGTCTTATAAATTATTATGTTAGAAAAAAATATATCCTAAATAATTGAATTATGAAACAAATATGAATTATTAAGGTTTAAATCCAATACAATTTTAATTTCACGTGGTCGAATAATATGATTTAAAAATTACTCGGAGAAAGCTTTAAATATTTGGGGGTCAAACCTAAATTTTTTTATAGAATTTCTGTGGTGTAAAATATAAATTTTCTCGAGACATTAGGTGAATAAAGTGAAAAATAAACAAAACCATAGGAAATTTTTTAATATTTTAGGCTTTTTCTTCCTCTCCAAGTTTGGAGAAAAATGTTACCACCCAAATCGGTTCCATTACCATTCTTTATTTTACAAAATACCTCTGACAAACCAAACCACATCTTTCCATTTCCAATAAATTGAACCCCAAACTCATTTACAGCACACCATCTTCTCCCTTAAAAACCATTTATTCTACCTTTGTGCATATTAGTATAGATACACTGAGTGTATTTTTGTCCATAGTGTATATAGATGATTGGTGTTGAGGGAGTACGTTTGTGTGTGTGCATTTCTCATTTGAGTGTTTGATTATTAAGCTTAAAGAGATCAGTTATGGAAGAAAAGTTAGTAAGTTTTGTTTATCCTCTATTTTTTTATGATGGGTTTTCTTTTGTATGGGTGAGGAAGGGAGAGAACCAGATCGTAGTTTGAGATATTTTGTTGTTTTATGTGTATATATATACGGGTTATATATATATATATATATATATGTGTGTGTGTGTGTGTGTGTGTGTGTGTGTGTGTGTGTGTGTGTGTGTGTGTGTGTGGTCGGAGAAGGTGTTTTCCAACATGAGTGTGTGTCGAGAGGAAGTGGAAACCCATTTGGGCTTCTCTCTGTTAACAAACCAACGATTTTGTGTATGTGTGTGTGCGTATTTATTTATAGATAGTAGACTCATTTATAAATGAAAACCTTAAAAATTCATAACTTTCACAATATAATTCAGAAAAATAAATGAAAAATATCATCGGGTTCGTAGCGTCGAGTAGATCAATTTGGTATATAAATTATTAATATTTGGCATCATTTTAAACAAAAGTCCATTTTAAGCCTTCGTGTTAATTAAGGGTCACCCAATACACGTCATAAATCTCACTTTTTTCTATGTAATTGACACCAAACCATTCTCGTAAACTATCTATGATTTCTTATACAACATAAATATCCTTGTACAAACTGGAAATATTATTTTTATCTATCATCATTTTATTACAAAAAGTTATTTTTATAGTTGTATCATTTTTACGGGAATAGAAACTCGTTTCTATATGAACAGTGTGTATTATAAAATATTAGTTCCCTACCGAAATTATTGAAATATTATAAATTATAACCCTAGGTACCTATAGTGTGAAACTTATTAAACACCATTACCCAATATTATAATTTCACATAAACTAGTGAAATGTTTGTTTTGGATTATCCATAGTAACATTTCCATTAAATCGCAACCATCAATACCGCATTAAACCAATACCAAGCAAGATAAACCTTGTGGAATATTGGTAGGCGATTTCTATTTCAGTATTATTTTGAGTTTACTCATTGAATTAATGCAATAGTTTATATCACTATATGATAGTTATCGAAATGTTGTTCTCATTTATGATAGTTTTCGAACTCTTATTCTCATTTATGAACTCTTTTGTGTACATCACAAATCCTGTTGAATATTGATTCAATATTTATCTGAATAGACCATAACCTTATGATTTCATGCAACCGATGATTTTAGTAATCCAACGATTTCATAAACACGAGATGATTCCACTAAATGTAGTAGCATACATTGTAATTTAGGAAATAGACTTTCAATATACCCATGAGAGTTCTAATTGACCTGTTGGACTGTGGATTTGAGTCCCTATTTTTCTTACCATATGAAGTCCACTCTTCGAAGTTGGACTCAACAATGTTACTTTATCTATAAAGGTTTTAGATTGATTACTATCCAAAGGTTTTGGATTAATGTTATTATAAGGGTATCGCTACGCATTTGAAGCCTCTATAACCGATAATTATGGTTTATCATGTTATAGAAAACCCTAAACCCTTATCTTTATGACTTTATATCACTTTCTTAGTTATAATCACTATACTGTCCTTATAAATATCAACATATGCAATTATGCCATTGTTCATGATTGTTGATATTTTATATTGTTCTATATTTCTTTAGTTGCAATTAATCATAAACTATAACTCATCATTATGCTACCAATCTTTGCAAAATTAACTTGTTTTAGAATTAGAAGTATCTAGTGGGCAAAGTTTTGATTATTTTTTCCCTCCAGTGATTTTAAACAGGTACTTATAGGCAATGATGATCATTCAATAATCTCAAGCTAGGATGGAATAAAGATTAGGAATATTTTTGTTTCAGAGATAATCATATGGAAGTTAGCGTTCACATGCATAGATAAAGTAAAATAGTAATATACAGTGGAAACTATATATTATAACCCAGTGAATTATCAATAAAACCTTAGTGTTTTTATGGATTTTGTTATGATTTAATGTTTCCTAAGATAAACCTCACACTCTAGAAATCGAGGCATGACACTTGTATTCTAATGCCCATAAAACGAAGCGAATTTCTTCAGAAATATATTTTGTATAACTCATCAGGTATAAATGAGCGGGTACCACATAACACATCACATAGGCTCTTCTGGAGCCTTAGGTTCAACAATAGTTGAACCTTTTACTATGTTATAAAACAAGTCTAAAAAACTTATGGTTTTTAGAAAATGTGAGTTGTTCGTTGTTTGCTAGACAAATGTCATTATATAATGACATTTCAAAATTATCAAATACAAGATTCAATTTAGATTTTTATGAAAAATAATCCAAAGATATATATGTTTAAAAATAATGCTTTTTGATGACTTTGTATCATCATAAATCAGAATTTAGAACATTGAGTAGATAACTGATGAATTAAAGTTTGATATTCTTAGCATATGTTAGAGACTTCAAGCTCGAAAATAAGAAACTTTTGGTTTTTAATATATAACTAGGAAAAAAACCTTTAGGTTATGCCAAAACTTTATGATTGGCCTAAAATAGTTGAAAATCGGGTTCAATATTATTAATGTCAATAAATTCTCTACCCTTTTATATTAAAACTTCAGGTTTTATTATGATAAAAATATTCGATAATATGCCAACTCCGACCAAGAATAATCCAACGTCGTTATTAAAAAAAATAAAGGACTTAATTTTTCATGTACCCTATTTTCACCATTCGATTATTATTGTCTCATTAAAACCTTACCAAGTGAAAATCAAGTGGGAAAAAATCAGAGTGAATGAAAAAAAGTACAACTTTTGTTATTACTGAATTGGTGTTGGATGAGCTTAATGCTGCCTCATTAAAACCTTTACTAGAAAAATCCAATAGAAAAAACTTAATTAATGGAAAAAGATTACAACACAGATATATGCCTAAAGAGCATGACTTTTTTATCCTCCCTTAGAAAGGATGTCCCCAAAATTTGACTGTTGGTGAAGTCTGTGCATTCCAATCCCATGTACAAGTTTTTGAAATGTGGCTTTCAAAAGTGATTTGGTAAACAAATCGGCTAGGTTGTCAGTTGAACGTACTTGCTTGGCTTAAATTTCATTTTTTTAAGCTTGTGAGTGAAGAAAAACTTTAATGAAATGTTATTACTTATTTCTCCTTGATAAAGACATCCTTAATTTAGGCTATACACGTTGCATTTTTTTCATATGTGATAATGACAACATCTGTAATGGGAGTCAACTGACAAGAACTACAAACATGCTGAACTAAAAATCAGAGCCATACACATTCACGACTAGATTTATAAAGTCCTAAAATTTAAGAGTGGTTAGAAAAAGTGGTTACTAAATTTTTTTAGTAGAACGCCAAGAAATAATAGTTTTATCACTAAGAAATACATAACATATATAGGATGACCCTTACGAGGATCAGAGAGGTATCCATAATGTGTATAACCTAATAACTTATAACCATTAGAATGATTAGAATTATATAAGCCCATGTCAGTGTTTCCTCGTAGATATCTTAGGATATGCTGGATACTAATCCAATTATTTTTATTAGTTCAGAACTATATCTAGCAAGAAAGTTAGTTGAGAATGAAATATTCGATCTGGTGAAATGTGATTAGTTCTTTCTCCTTGATAAAGACTTCATTAATTTAGGCTATACACATTGCATTGTCTTCATATGTGATACTGACAACATCTGTAATGGGAAACTAACAAGAACTATGAGCATGCTGAACTAAAAATCTCAGCCATACACATTCACGACTATCTTTATGAAGTCCTAAAATTTAAGAGTGGTTAAAAAAAGTAGCTACTATGTTTTTTTAGTAGAACACCAAGAAATAATAGTTTTATATCTAAGAAATACATAACATATATAGGATGACCCTTATGAGGATCAGAGAGGTATCTGTAATGTGTATAACCTACCAAATTATAACCATTAGAATGATTAGAATTATATAAGCCCATGTCAGTGTTTCCTCGTAGATATCTTAGGATATACAGGATACTAATCCAATTCTTTTTTATTAGTTCAGAACCATATCTAGCAAGAAAGTTAGTTGAGAATGAAATATCCAGTCTGGTGCATTGTGCCAAGTGTAAGAGAAAGATTTTAAAATTTCTCATAGCTTAGTTATTTTTGTATAACCCTTTACAAACCGTTGATACAAACCGAACACTACATACGCATTTGCCTCCACAATTATTTAAGGACGTGTTAGTGGCCGAACATTGTGTCTGTGTCCATTCGGGTCGAATTCCTTCGGCGCGCGCCCGAACTCAAAGTTAGGACGAGTGGAGAAGGGAAAAAGGTCCCCCTATCTTTCTCCCTTTTTTACCATGCATGTGTGCGTGATTCGAGGATACTTAGTTCCTATTTTTGCCACTTTTTTTGACATCTTCACAGTCTACCTCATATATAAAATTTATCGTCGTCAAATCGCGATAACATGAAGAGATGGAGTCGTCAGTATTTTGTTCAAAATAGGCAAAAGAAGGTTGTTGCCCCGGGAGAATGGTACCAAGGTCATACTAATGAATACAAAACCAAGTGATTCAAAGGTTCGTGGACTATGTTAATTTTGTTCATGATGTGTGCGTGCATGTGTATAATATGAATAACAATGGAATTATTCGATGCGCGTCATGTAATGGACATAGAGGATTCATTTGTAGGAGTATACCAAAAAATAATAATAAACATATGTTGTAAGTGTTCGTCGAATCACAAATTGGTATGGAAAAACGAATGTGCATGTAGGACAATACATAAATATGTAGGAGTCCAACACTCATAAAATAAATACAATAGAATATGAAGGACCTAAATTAAAAAGGGTGGACTCGAATCTCGGGATTGGCCCAAGACGCCTATGAAGCCCAAGGGGCATTAAATTCCACGTAGTTTGAAAATAGCATAAAGGTGGGGTTCAATCCATGAATCCAAATGAATGACTCCTTTTTGAGTGCTTTGTAAGGAAAATGTGTTCAAGTGTTCAAGTATGAGAAAATGGAAGTCTTACTTTTGGAATTTATGAATAAACCCTCTTCTTGTCTTTTTTGGGTTTATATGAAAATAAGTTGTGTGAAATACTACTAATAAAAAGTGAATATTTTGATGTGAGATAATGGAACAAAACTAAAAGATATCACAAAATCAGAATAAAGTGAATAATAACACTAAATGAATAACTAGAAAAGAGATGAGGGTAAACCTCCTAAAAGTCTTTTATTGCTAAATTCAGAATGTATGTAGGCTGTTTTTTGTAGTGGTATGAAGGTAATATGATAGGGTGAGGTGGATGACTAAGTGTTGTAAGAAATTGAGGTGGGAGAATGTTGGAAAATGGATTTTTTTTTTGTAATAAGAAGGCTCTGATTTTGAGAGAATGGTTGCTGACTGCTGAAAGGGACCTCCTTCAGGAGTGAGGTCATGGGCTATTTATATAGTGCCACTGGGGTTGAGGGGTGCCGATCGACATGGCCCTTGGCCTGCCCATGGACATAGTGCCTACCTTGCCTGGCAAGAAAAGTACATCCTATCGATAGGGCTACAATCAAACTAAAGTTTTTCCTTGATCAATATTATATTAATAGAATATTAATGTGCTCAAGCAACCTTACTAAGCGAAGAAATCTCTTTGAGATTCCCTTCATTCGCTTGGCGAATGAAGTGGAAATGCCTTTTTCAGCTTTGGTGCGTAAGGGTTCTTCCCTAGAGCTTTCCCTTATTGAGTAAGGTCGAGACTTTTAGCACCATATTCTAAGACATCAGGGATGTCTAGCATCTAGGCCCTCCCTGTTCCCCAACAACTTCAAGGCAACCAAAGGGGACGTAGGGGGAGATGGAACAACATCCTGTCTGGAAAGCTTATAGGCCGTAAGGAATAAAACTTTTTTTTAAAAAACGGGAATAAAATTCAAACCGTAAGTACGAATCGCACACGAATACCATTGAAAAGGGAATTCAGAGCCTTTTAAGAATCCATTGAGCCAATCACAAGTCCAGAAGTTGACCGAAGTCAAACAAGGCTCAAAAGTGTCTGATGGTCTCTAGACAGAGGGTTTTCAGAGGAAAACAAGTCGTTCATGCAAACTATAAGACTGATTCGCACACGACATGGACCGTTGGATAGGGAATTCAAAGACCTTTGGTATTTCATTGAGTTTTGCTCAGTTTGAGAGTCGACCAAGGTCAAATGGTGCCCGAAAGCACCCAGTGGACCTTCAGAGTAAAACGGGTCATTCGTCCGTACGATGAGGCCGATTTGTTCATGGCAAGGACCGTTAGAATGGGGATTCTAATTCTATATAGGTTTCATTTATATTTTCTCAGGTTAAAGAGTTTATCGGAGTCAAACGGGGTCTAGGAGAGCCCGATGGGCTTTATAATAGTTCTCAAAGTAAAACGAATCATTTGTACGAACTACGACGCCGATTCCCGCACGACATAGACCGTTGGAAAGTGGATTCATAGCCCTTCAAGGTTTTATTGAACTTTACTCAGGTCATAGAGTTAATTAGGGTCAAATGGGGCTTGAGATTGCCCGGTGGCCTCCATATCAGTACTCGGAGTATAGCATAGGGTTTACGATGAGTGGAGGAGTGCTAGGGACCTAAGGAGGTGTTAGGGGGCATTAGGATGGGATGTTTATAGTGTTCAAGATTATAGGTGTTGGAATCATCACAAACATTTATGGAGGTATAATAACTCATGAGTTTGATTTTAATTGGTCAAATTATTTTAGTGTGTTTATTGTTTACTCGAGGCCTTTTTTAAATCGATTTTAAAATATTTTTTAACTTTACTTCATTCGAACGAGATTCCAATATTTTTAGAATGTGATCCTTTTCTCTTTCGAACGAGATCAAATCTCATTGGAACGAAGTGCTTAACTCGTTCGAACCAACTTCTAATGAACATATAATGCGATGGTCTCTCTTTGACAAAACAATTCTCATTAGAAGTTCGTTGGAAGGGCGATTAAATAAAATATGCATTTTGTTTGAACTAGACTTCACCTCATTAGACGAAACTATAGTTTCATTTCAACGAGATCTCATTTTTCGTTCAAACGAGAGCGCCTCTTCGAAATTTATGTTTTTTTAATAAAAAACCTTTTGTGAACTGTTTTTCCCAAGACTTTTGGCGAAAATGAAATTCCCATAACTATTCTAAACCTTTTGTGAACTGGTTTTCCCAAGAATTTAAAAAAAAAATGTTTTTGTTTCTTTGAAACAATATTTGCTTTTCTAAATCACTCGTCCCCTATAACAATTTTTTGAGTTTCAATCCCTAGTTTCCACATATTTTATATCAAACTTGTAGAGTTTACTCAACTACCGATTGTGGAGTAGAGGCTCTATGGCTGAAAAAGAAAGGATATCGCTTCCTAAGGCCAATGGATACAAAGGGAATATCAGCTTCCCGTGAATGGTGCTGGACAGTGCCGTATCTATAGAAAATTTCAAGACCTGTGTATTATACTTAGGGTAACTATAATTAGCCTGTAAGTCATCAAGTCAGTCAAACTATTTAGCAATGCTGAAATCTAAACTTTATTTAAAAGAATTTTTTCTCATTTTTATCGTCTGCATGCTTGGTTTGATTGTGCAATTGGATACTTAATTTGGACTTTACTTTGCATGCTGACGCGACTAAGAATGTGTCTCAGAAATGAGTACTCTCTAGGCTCAAGTGCAAGCCTGTCGCTCAAGTAATAATCCGATAAGTTGGGTATTGATCCTCAGGGAAATAGGACTATAGGGTTGTAATGATGTTGGACATATGAAGGAACCTTAACTCTGACTCTAATGAAAAAGGAAAATATGATATGTTTTTGGAATTGACTACAACGAAATGCAATTTTGAAAATATTTATTTAATGCACCAAAGTATGAATGGAATGCAACTGTTCTAAATTACCTAAATTACTGATAATGATTGAACTGAAACTTGAACTATATGATGAAGAAAACAAGACGAAAATCCATAAACCCTAGTGTATTGATGGTATAAAACTAATCGTAAATTTAAGTGATTAATTAGACCCAGAATTTAGTACTCCTAAGCATTACGTATATGAGGTTCAAGCCCGCACCATACTTAATCAGAGGACAAGTAAATCGGTATTGTGATATTTACATTTGAATTGCATTCTGAAGCATCCTGGTTAACCTGAAGCAAACGAAATCCAAAGATCTACATTTGTTGTGTTTCTACGCAATATAGTCATAATCAAATCATTAAATTTAGAGGATTAATTTTATACACATGCAACTACCACATCAGGTTAAGTTCATGCATCCCGACCTTTAAAATCAAGCGTGACATATGAAAACTGGTAAACAACAAGTTTGGAATGAAAGAAAACATTTTGAATACTGAATAAAAACGAAGAGAATAACCAGTACTTACTAACAAAAGAACTACTGCAATAATAAAAGAAGGAATTAGAAGAAATTTACTTGAATTGCAATTGTGATCAAAACTAGGGTTTATATGTTATTCTTCTCTAAAAGTGATTAAAGAGCTTCCCTAATGAATCGGAATCCTCCTTTACGTTTGGTAGGAATTATAGTTTATAATTTACGGAATACAAGAGTTTGAACCAAATAGGATTTTAATTTTACAAGTGGATAAGTTCGGATAATCGAGAACATAACTGATCCTGTTAAAGGTTTCGGTTCGATTATATTTTTGACAGCTTTTACAGGGAGTTCTTTGAGCGTGGGATCAGTTCTTTATTTTTCTTCTTCGGTTCAGTTCCATCTTTTCAACTCTTTACAGGAAGTTTTCCCGGTGTAGGATCGATTCATTTTCTCCTCACTTTGGTTCGGTTATGTTGTGTTAAGCCTTTATAGAGACTTCCCCAGAATGGATTCGATTCTTTTTCTTTCCCTTGGGTTCGGTTCCATCTTGTTAGCTGTTGCAGAAACCTTTCCTTCTTATTTTTCTTTGGAGATTTTGGTACGAAACTCGAATCAAATCATAAAACACCTGCGAAATAGATGAAATATACATGAAACTCGGCATACTCGTTATAACTTGTCAATATCAAAGATATGATATAAATTCACTTGAATTACACTTCACAGCGCGATAAAAGCCTCTAAATTAAGGGGATACATGGGAAGGATTTATGCCTAATCAACCCCCTAACTTACAACTTTGATCATCCCGAGCAATGTAAAAGAATCAAAACCTCATCTAACTCGAAAGTGGGATAGGATACCTCTTTCGCGGGCGAGCGATTGCATTTAGCGTATGCAACAAGCCTTTAAACCTCTAGGTCACCATAGTAGGACGAGTTGTGTCTTGTGAGGGTTTGCAGAGAATAAACCCATAAAATTCGACTAAAAGAAAACTCAAAATACGCAAAAAAATTTTAATTCAAAATTTTCTAGAAAAAAGTCATCATCAAATCATGTCCAAGAATCTCAAATCATAGTGCACGCGTGTGAAGCGGAAGATTTAACCTCGAATTTCCACCGATTGACCTTTGCATTACTTATCCGAAAATTCGTTTTGATTTCAAAATCTCACGGGATGCTCTCACAAATGAATCACTCGGAATGTGGCGATTCTCTCGGTATACGCGATTTATAAAGTAAATGTATTGGAACCAAGTTCACGCATATAAGTAGAAAGACAGAAATTTATGGTAACCGGGTCTCATCATTGGATTACGAATATAAGAAAACAGGAACATTGCTTCTAATTCACATTTTTGATCTCTTTAATTATCTTTTTATGTTTTATCTCTCCATGCCGTAACCAAATTTGCAATTATGGACTCAGTTAGCACTTTTTCTAGCTAAAGGTGTATTGGGTAATATGAGATTGGTACGGGAAAACTGGAATTGGAAAGTGTTCTTATGATGTTCGTTAGTGCGTTCTCGGGCTTTTGCTCATTTTTTCTTCTTTTTCTATTTTTTTTCTATTTTTCACGCTTTTCTTTTCTTGCTATTTTTATTAAGCATAGCTATTTTTTTCTTGCCCCTTTTTTTGAACTTTTCGGACTTAATTTTTGGCATTGTTCTCTTTTCACAATTCCGGGCCAATTGGGGTTTTTCGGATTTTCAAACGAAAGAGAAATTTATTCGGCTCAATTTGGGTTACGAAAGGGATAAATTTTTCATTACTTTTTCTGGCCAATATTTTTGGGTAACAAACAAAGGCCTGCTTCATTGTCCAAAATACTAATTGTGTTACCACGTTTGTTTCGAGATGAATTAAGTTTAGAGATCTATTTAGCACATTTTTCAAGGCAATATCACACAAACAAATATTTAAAATGCATAAAGATACTAAATGAAACTAACACATGACTCAATAATACAATAAAAATCGCCCGATACGCATCGGGGGTGCGACGACCTATCTCTCGCTCCTACCAACTCAACCGATCCCACTCACAAGATCTGATGCTCTTCTTGTTTCTCCCGTCCTAGGATTATAAACCAACAATCGGAACAAGTTGGGACCTCGCCCATAGATAAAGGAAAGATCGGGAGGCTCGTCGTGACTAATCGAAAAGGATCCTTATGATGCTGACTCAAAGCGTGGCCTGCGTGCGCTGACTCAGAGGGAACACCTAGGTTTCTTTCAATTTTTAGGATGCATGGGTCGGGCTCTAAGTCGGATGAAACATAACTTTTCTCGTTAATCGGTTCCGGGACATCAAGTGGTATGGGTGGATGGTCACAAAGAAGGAATTCATCAATTTTTTCTTTCCATTCACTTTCGTCTAAGTGACTACAAGAGTCCAATTGGAATTGGACTTCAACAGTAAGGCTTTCATCCACCTGCCTCTTTCTCAAAATCTTCCATGCTCACGTCCCCTAGCTCTCTCTCTCTCGAGTAGCGCCTATGTCCTCCCTTACTTGCTCGATCTCTAACTCCACTATTTTTCTCTCATCTAACCTCTCTCTTTCCCTCTCTCTCTCCATCGGGGTCACTACACACATCTCCCCCGCTTTTCTCTCATCATCACAACTACCGCTATTACTTGATGAAATAAGGTACACCCCTAACAACTCTCTCTTATGGAACCCCTTATTCTCGTGGATCGACACTAAGTAGGACCCTAGGGCATCTCCACAATAATTTTCCTCAAAGTACTCCTCTACGATCACGTAGATTAGGCCCACCGCGTGAAGATCATCTTCTTCCCCCGTATGTTGAGCTATATGGAAGATGTTAGTCTCTAAGGTCATGTTCCCAAAGGTGAGTTGCATATACCCATTTGGATTATTGATAATTTCATTAGACGTAGCTAATAATGGGCCCCCAAGAATGATGGGAAGGAAGGTTCCGTGTCCCAAATAACAAAATTTACTGGAAAGTAGAAGGTGTCAATTTTAACGATCACGTCCTCAACTATACCTCTTGGTATCTTCTCGGTTCGATCAGGCTAACTGGAGAGTGATCTTTATGGGATTAAGATCGCCCAGATCTATTTGCCTATAGATGGCGTAAGGGAGGATATTGACACTTGCTCCCAAGTCAAGTAAGGCTTTTTCAATTTTATTTTCTCCAATGATGCAGGAAATGGTGGGTGCACCGGAATCTTTGAATTTTGGTGGGAGATCATTAAGTAGAATGGAGCTCACATTCTGTGCTAGAAAGACGTTTTTCTTTACCTTCATCTTTGTCTTTACTGTTAACAAGTCTTTGATGACTTTTGCAAAAGCTGGAATTTGCTTAATGGCATCGAGGAAAGGTAAATTTAGCTTTACTTGCTTTAGCACGTCTAGAACTTCATCACGGGCATTTCCTTTGTGTAAAGGAACCAGCCGTTGAGGAAATAGTGCCATGGTGGGGGGTTTCACTACTACCTCTGGCTCACTAGCGTCTTCTTTATCACTCTCTTTCAAGGGGACATCTTCGGCCTCTTTCGTGCCGGGCAAAATCTCCTTGTCTTTGGTTGCGTCATGTAAGGGAGGTGATAAATCAATGACTCTCCCACTACGAAGAGTGGTTATAGCTTGGCATTACTCCTGATGTTCTGTTGAGGTGGATCTAACACTAGTTTGACCTTAGGGCGGTCTTTGGCCCTGGGCAGGAAACTTGCCCTTCTCTTGGATACTCAACGATGATTACAACTTCAAAATGTTCATATTTATGTCGTTGATCATGTGCTCATGCCTAGTAGTGGCTGCACTTTGGGTAGTGATAAATTGGTTTATTATATCCTTGAAATTTCTCCGCGGTGGAGTGATATATGCCCCTTGAGGTGGTTGTTCTTGCACATGTCATTGCATGTGTGGTGGCCATTGAAAGTGCGATGGTGGAGGGGGGCAACATGTGAATTAGGATTCATCGCTGCATTTTGTTGCCCATTGTTAAAACCAGGATGGTTTTTCCATGAAGGGTTATAAGAATTCCCATGGGGTGCACCGAAATTACCCTTGAATCCTCCTATACCACTCACTTGTTCTTAAAGCATAACTTGGTAAGCGGGTATCGTCGGACATTCCTCTGTTGAATGTCCCACCTCACAAATCGTACACACCTTCTCAATAGGGTTTGGGATGGGTCCAGGTGGTCCTTCTGCACATTTCTCCAACAATTATCACATTCCTCTCTCAAGCACATCGAGTCGACCTTCTATTATAGAATTTTTCTCTACGTGAAATAGGCCAGATGCCGATGGAGTGGTGCTCATTTGGTGAGTTTGGTTTTGAGCATTAGGGTCAGATGTATCCCAAGATTGGGTAGTCTCGTCGACATACCTCAGGTGAAGTTCAACCCATTATGGATGAAGGAAATGATTTGCAGTTTATCAAATCCATGATGGGGCACGAAGTAATTAACTCATTGAAATGCTCATAGCATCGATCAAACGACTCATTCTTTAATTGTCAAAAAGTTTGAATTTGAGCCTTGATGGAGTTCGTTCGATGTGGAGGAAAGAATTTCTTTAGAAATTTAGATTGCAACTCATTCCAGGATGCAATCGAGCTTGGAGGTAAAGACGATAGCCAGGTCTTAGGCTTATCTTTTAGAGAGAATGTGAAGTGTTTGAGGCGGATCACCTCTTGTGTGCAAGTTTGGTCATTGAGGGTTTCACACACATCCTCAAATTCCCTGATGTGGAGATATGGATTTTCAGATTCCATCCCATGGTAATGGGGGAGCATCTGGATCATCCCATTTTTAAAATAAAATTTCCCTGCATTATACGGGAGTACAATGCATCCCGAAGTGACAGTGCGCTCGGGATATAAGATTTCTCTCAAAGGGCGGTACGAGCCCTCTTCCTCACCAGTAGATACACTACCGTGTTGTAACATGGATCTCTCAGTAGATGACTCTTTATCCTCACTGGGTATACTCGGAGCGTGCTCTGAAGTGTGTCCTAAGAGGGAAAATGGAGTATTATTTGCGATTGAGTGTGACTGTGTGGGAGGTGGAATGCAGAATTGTGGAGCATTAGGAGTGTGAAGGCTATCAGGATCGTACTCAACTATTGGATTTTCGTCAATGTGGGTTGGAGTATTATGGGGCATTGTAGTGAGTTCAAAATTTTTCATTAACTGGCTTATGAGAGATGATGAGGAATATTTTTGTGTATTTTCAATTTTTTTTATGTTTTTGGATTTTTGGAAATTTTTGGCCAAAGTAAAAGTTTGACTTGATCTAATCCTAAGTCTACCTAGGTCCCCGACAACGGCGCCAAAAACTTAATGCGACTAAGAATCTGTCTCAGAAATGAGTACTCTCTAGTCTCAAGTGCAAGCCTGTCACTCAAGTAATAATCCGATAATTCGAGTATCGATCCTCAGGGAAATAGGACAACAAGGTTGTAATGACGTTGGACAGATGAAGGAACATTAAATCCGACTCTACCGAAAAAGGAAAAGATGATCTGTTTGGGGAATGGAGTACAACTAAATGCAATTTTGAAAATATTTATTTAATGCACCAAAGTATGAATGGAATGCAATTATTCTAAATTACTGATAATGATTGAACTGAAACTTGAACTATATGATGAAGAAAACAGGACGGGAAGACAATCCCTCAACCCTAGTGTATTGATGGTATAAAACTAATCATAAATTTAAGTAATTAATTATACCCAAAATTTATTACTCCCAAGCATTACGTATATGAGGTTCAAGCCCGCACCATACTTAATGAGAGGACGAGTAAATCGGTATTGTGATAGTTACACTCGAATTGCATTCTGAAGCATCCCGATTACCCTGGAGCAAACAAAATCCAAAGATCTACATTTGTCGTCTTTCTACGCAATACGGTCATAATCAAATCATTAAATTTAGAGGATTAATTTTATACACATGCAACTACCACATAAGGTCGAGTTCTTGCATCTAGACCTTAGAAATCTAGCCTGACATATGAAAACTGGTAGACAACAATTTTGGAATGAAAGAAACCATTTTTAATACTGAATGAAGATGAAGAGAGAATGACCAATACTTACTAACAAAAGAACTACTGCAATAATAAAATAAGGAATTGGAAGAAATTTACTTGAATTGCAATTGTGATCAAAACTAGGGTTTATATGTTATTCTTCTCTAAAAGTGATTAAAGAGCTTCCCTAGTGAATCAGAAGCCTCCTTTACGTTTGGGAGGAATTATAATTTATAATATACGGAATATAAGAGTTTGAACCAAATAGGATTCTAATTTTTACAAGTGGATAAGTTCGGATAATCGAGAACATAACCGATCCTGTTAAGGGGTTTGGTTCGGTTATATTTTTGACATCTTTTACAGGGAGTTCTTCGAGCGTGGGATCGGTTCTTTATTTTTCTTCTTCGGTTCAGTTCCATCTTTTCAAATCTTCATAGGAAGTTTTCCAGGTGTAAGATTGGTTCGTTTTCTCCTCACTTCGATTCTGTTCTATTGTGTTCAGCCTTTATAGAGACTTCCCCATAATGTATTCGGTTCTTTTTCTTTCCCTTGGGTTCGGTTCCATCTTGTCAGCTGTTGCAGAAACCTTTCCTTCTTGTTCTTCTTTGGAGCTTTTGGTACGAAACTTGAATCAAATCATAAAACACCTGTGAAATAGATAAAACATACACGAAACTCTCCGTACTCGTTAGAACTTGTCAATATCAAAGATATGATATATATCCACTTGAATTACACTTCGCGGCGCGATAAAAGCCTCTAAATTAAAGGGAAAAATGGGAAGGATTTATGCCTAATCACATGCACACCTAAATATTGATCAAGATAAAATTTGGTTAAAAATTGGATCTTTATGTGCGTAACCTAATATATGAACTATTCATATGAACTCGCCTTTTCAAATTGGTATCAGAGTAGGTTGCACTTATTTTTTATGTGATCCTTTTTACAACATTTTTTTGGATACTAATTTTTCAAACTGGTATTAGAGCAGGTTACACTAAGTTTTTGAATGATATTTAAATTGGTTATTTATGGATAATTTGTATAATAGGCTACCTATTTTTGATTGGTCTAATTATGTATAATGGAAAGGTCGAATGAGGTCGGCTTTGAAAGAGATTGACGAGCATGTCTGGCTTGTTTGTAAAAGAGGGTGGATACCACCCACTGTGACTAATGGCGATGTTATAAGTCCTAAACCCACCACCTCTTAGAATGGTGATGAATTTAAATGGAGAAATTTAAACACCCGTGGCTCGAGTGCAATTTTGGAGCCGTCACCCCTAACGATTTATATCACATCATGACGTGCACTACGTCTAAGGAAGCATAGGATATCCTCCAGCTCACTCACGAGGGTACCAACACTGTGAAATATTTTAAGTTTCAAAATCTTATCACACAGTTTGAGACCATTACTATGCTAGAGACTAAGACGTTCGATGAGTTTTATGCACAATTGTTTGATATCGTTAACTCTAGTTTTAATTTAGGTGAGAGAATTCCTGAGACGATAGTCATGAAAAAGATTTTGAGATCAATATCGTCCCGTTTTATCCTTAAAGTCATTATCCTAAACTCTTTAAGAATTTTAGAAACTCTTAGGTAAGAAGAACTCATTGTATACCTTCAAACGTACGAAATCGATATGTTCCACAAAACTAAAACTAAAAATAAAAATAAAATAGGGATAGCTTTTAAAGACCGGTCTAATAAGAAAAAAGATTTTTTTTTTATGATTCTGAGTCGGAGTTTGATTTTGAGCTTGATGATCTAGCCTTATTTGCAAAAGAAATTTAAAAACTTTCTCAAATTTAACAAAAAATATTCTTCCAAAGAAAACAAAAATTTTGAGAAAAATAAAAATGGCAATGAGGATAAGAATGTTTATGAGAAAGATGAGGTGCGATGCTATGAGTGTAAAGGCAAGGGTCATAAAGCCCACAAGTGTGCCAATAGGCTAAAGAGATAGGGAAAATGCAAAGCTTCATACAAAGACACTCTTAGTGATAGTGACGTTGAGTCGATGGATTCCGAGAATGAATAATCGGATGAACCTAATTTATTGGCGTTGATGACCAATCATATTTGTACTTATATTTTGTCCCACACTGGTGAGGACATTTGTAAATGTGATAGCCTTAAATTTTTTTTGAACCATTCTATAGGGAGTGAGGGTGATGAGGAGATTTTGTGTGAGGGAGAAAGTGGTCTTAGAAAAGCATACACCAAACTTTACAAAGAGTTTAAAAACCGAAAAGCAAAATAGAAGTTTGATTGTAAGGGTGTTTAATTTATAGAAGGTGGTAATAGTTTTTAGAAAGTGTGAGGCATCAGTGAGTCAAATCGAGAAGTTGAAAGTTTCTTTGTGTGAGCGATTTATTGTGGTTGGTAAGGAGAAGACCAGTTTGACCAACATTGTGGCCAGTATTATAAGTAAGAAGGTAAATTAGATTTTCCCAACTCCCGCATTAGGTTTTAACGAGAGGCAAGGAATAGGTTATGACAGTGAATCCACTTCCAATGCCTCACCCTAGCCGATTCTCGAGTTTGTGATGGATCCGTATGGCCCTCGTCCTAACCCACCTAGGATAACGAACCCACCAAGAAGAGAGAGTTCTAGGAATTTTGATCAAGATAGACCTAAGAGAATTTATATTTGCTCCCATTACAAACAAAGAGGTCACCTTAGGGGTTTTGTTTTAATCTAGGAAGAGTTGTGTTACTCGATATGCTCCCACACGAGTTCACACACATATTCCCGCACACACTCTTGCACGTGTCCTTACTCATTCTCCACACACGATCGTATAAATTTTGAGAGTTTTTTATATCAAGGGGATTTTTTGGTCAAAACCTCGCAAAGTTTGATGGAGGAGTTTCAAAGGATGTCTATTCCTCTTGAGAACACCTCCCGGACCAATGATTGAGTTTGGTCACTTTGTCTAGTATAGGGTGATTGTCATGTTCATATCTTTTATCTCTATTGCTAGATGATATTTTTATTGTATTTATTTGTTTATACTTGCTTTTGCCTTTTGATATATTTTGAAAAATGATACAAGATTTTCGGTTTTTAGAAAAAGTGTGAAAATTTTCAAAAAGATTTTATGTTTGATAAATTTTTTGAAAAAGACAATTTTTTTATATAAACTTTTAAAAAGACAAAAATATTTTTTATATTCTTTTTAACCATATATGGATGTGCATTTAAGATATTCAGATCACTCCTATATTCCATCCATTTATGTGACTTTTTCATGGTGTTTTGAGACATGGATTCGTTTCTTTAGTGTGTTTAATAATGTATGGATAGAATTTCGTTCTTCATTGATGATTGCTTTCTTCATGATAGACTCTTTATCACCTTTATTGCACACATTCATGAACTTTTTGAATATTGTACTTGCTTGTCATATGTTGAATACGGTTTTCTCATCTCAATCATGCTTAATAACGAACCAAATGTATGAGAGATAAGTTGTGCTTTTAAGAACCATTGTCCAGAATTCATTTTTCGAAAAATTTGTTATATGTTAAGCAATGGAAGGGGCTATGAAAGAGTAAAATTCTATTTGCATGATATTAACGACACATAAAAATAGAAGTGACAAGGCCATTTTTTTCATTGATGCTTCGCTACATATGAGCATTATGATATCATCAAAAAATTGATTGTGACTTTTTCTATGTGTGAGATTTTGAGGGTGTTATAAAGTAGAAGATCAATGGATTTCACAATGGTATCTTTTAAAAAGCATTAAATAATTTGGTGTTATTAATTTGAGAAGCATTTAAATTCATGACATGCTGTATAAGTCGAGTCAATTTCATTTTGTTCAACATTGACTTCGTGCGCCTATGTTATGAATGACTATGTTAATTTGCCGTGAAAAATGTTCACACAATTATATTTCATTTTCATTATTCGATTATTTTCGTGATAATCCATGGTGTATGTATTTGTACTTATATGTAGTTTTTATACATATACTTGTTATACATGAAAAATTAAAAAATATTTGTTTGGAAGACTTTTAGAAATCTCATCGCATGTGCTTATTTGATTATCTTTATGATGTTATTTCTATTGGACTCAGGTGATGCTTATTATTCATGCTTAGTCTATTACCCTTTGGTTGTTACGGATAAAAATGGGAGAACAATTTGAGGGGGAGTTTATTTTTCTTTAAACTCGATACACGTCACAGTATTATTTTGTTTCTTATATGTAGATCTCTTTCGACATGATGATGATCTCATGGACTACACAAGAAGAAGAATTTATGAGGAGGTAAAAATCCCGAGCTAAAGCTCTGATACCAATTTGAGGAGGTAAAACCCCAACCTAAAGCTTTGATACCAATTTGAGAATGTAAAGTGATATCGATTGCGAATGGATTCGCAAATTTTCAATTTAAAACTTATTTAATTAGATTCAGTGTTAGATCCAATTTTTTATTCAAATTAATTAAACCCTAAAACATGCATCTATGCCATCACAAATAATCACAAAATGCTGGCACATATATTTTAGGAAAAATATCCCCCGAAAGGGAAAAACCTTTTATTTCACTATGAATAGTAAATCGCAACTTACGAAATACACAATGAAATCCACAATGAATATTCTGCAGAACACTTACATAGACCTTAGCCTAGTAACCAACAATGGACTCCCACAAGAACCCACAAGAACCGCAACTCTTCTTGAGCAAGGAATACCCACGAGTCTTCCCAAGTGATCACAATCGTCAGCCAAAAACTCCCTCAAAAGATACCAATACAGCAGTAGAGATGGCACTCCACAAGATAAAACTTCAATATAAGTATTTAGGGTTCCACAAAAGATTCACTAAGGATTGGGATTAATTTTGGTGAATCAAACACATAAAAACCTTTAAAAAGTGAAGACATAAAATTCTGCAGAAAGTAGTTTTCGTGTATCAAAAAGTCTTAATGAAATAGGATTTTGAAATATGTATTTATAAAATCGTTAAGTCGACATGTCATTCGAACGACATCAGCAGGTCGTTCAAATGACATATGCAGGTCGTTTGAATGACAATTGCTATCGTTAGAACTAGGAAGGAATGACCTAAAGAAATCCAAAACAGTATGCAGTCGTTCGATGCACTAAAGAAACGACCTATCAAATGACCCTTCAAATGACATCTAATGTCGTTTGAATGATTTGTGCATGTCATTCTAACGAGTAAAACGTTAAAATTTGTTTTTCAAAACTTTGCCTACAGGTCTTGAAAAATTAATTTTTGACTTAGAAAAAATTGCCCTGTCTTTAAAAAAAGTTTCGAAAGTATCCCAACACTTGAAGTAAATCATTTTATGAAACTTAAACACAATCTATGAAATTTATACCTCATGTCTTGCAAATGTTAAAAATGCTTGAAATTCAGACCCGTCTTCATGAATGAATAACTTGAACTTCTTCGACAGTGTAGATGTATACGACATACTATATTGTAAAGTATGGACTATGGAAAATATGTCCTTCCAATTACAGTTAAAGACAAAGTCTGAAATGTCGTTCCATTTTTGGGTTTGGGAGCACATTAGTAGTACCTTGTCTTCGGTTATTATTTTGTACCGGAATATCCAAAGGAGGAGATTTGTAATAGAAAGATTTTGTAATTGCTCATACCTTAGTTATTTTGGCATATCCCATTACAAAACATTGCTACAAGCCAAAAAATACATCCATATTTTCCTCTACGATCATTTGGAGACCTGTTAGTGATCGAGCATCGTGTCCGGGATTCAAGATGTTAGAATCATCACGAACATTTTATGGAGGTATACGAACTTGTGGTTTTGATTTTAGTCGGTCAAATTATTCTGGGATGTTTGTTTTTTATTCCAAGCATTTTTTTCAATCAATTTTGATTTTTTTTTTATTTTAGTTCGTTGAAACGAGATTCTAATCTCGTTAGAACGAGATACTTTTTCGTCTGAACAAGATCAAATCTCATTAGAACAAAGTGCTTAACTCATTTGAACCACCTTTTAATGAATATCTAAAGAGATAGTCTTTGTTTGACAAAATAACTTTTGTTGGAAGTTTGTTGGAAGGACGATTGAACGAAACGAGCATTTCGTTTAAA
The DNA here is from genome assembly GCA_949130495.1 of Sambucus nigra. Lineage (NCBI taxonomy): Eukaryota > Viridiplantae > Streptophyta > Magnoliopsida > Dipsacales > Adoxaceae > Sambucus > Sambucus nigra. The sequence continues at coordinate 542,842,594 of OX422209.1, forward strand.
TGAGAATTCACCTCGTAAGAACGCAACTATAGTTTTCATTCGAACATGATCCCATTTTTGCTCGAGCGAGGACGCCACCTTAAAATTCATGTTTTTTTTTATAAAAAAACATTTTGTGAATAGTTTTTCTCAAGACTTTCATCGAAAATGAAATTCCCATACATGTTCCAAAGTGTTCATTTTTTATGTCTCTGAAATAAGATTTGTTTTCCATATAACTCATCCCCTAGAATGATTTTTTGAGTTTCAAACCGTAGTTTCCACATACATTACATCAAACCACTTTAGAGTTTACTACACTACTGATTGTGGAGCTGAGACTTTATGGCCGAAGATGAAAGGATATCGTATCTCGAGACTAATCGACTGATATCAAGGGAAGAGTATCTTCCTGTGGATGAGGCTGAACTGTTCCATACTTATTAAAGATTTAAAGACCTATGAATTATACTTAGTGGAGATCTAAGTAGTCTGTAAGTCATCGAATCTGTCAAACTCTTTAACAATGCTGAAATCTAGGTTTTACTTGGAAGGGACTTTTCCTTATATTATTCTTTTGAGTGTGGTTTGATTGTGCGATTGGATAATTTATTTGAACTTTATTTTTCATGGACACCTAATTATTAATCAAGATAAAATTTGGTTAAAAATTTGATCTTTGTATACGTAACCTAATATACATACTATATGACGAACCTATGTTATCACCAAGCATAATAATGCACCAATTGAACTTAAATAAGGTAATTTTGGACCCAATATTTCCTCATCATCTTCTTTAGGATGGTATGTATCTTTATTTACGTCTAAAGACCGGATTTCCATGGGTGTACTTAGTGCATGTGCTGTACCCCTACAAAATATTTTCAAGACTTTTTTTAGTATAATTAGATTGAAAAAAATTCCATTAGAATTTCTCTCGATCTGCAAATCGAGACAAAATTTCATTTTTTCGAGTTCTTTGATCTGAAATTCATTCTTCAAATAGTTTATAGTTTTCTCAAGGTCTTCTGGAGTCCCGATCAAATTAATATCATCCACATAAACTACTACTATCATAAGTCCCATTGATTATTTCTTTATAAAGACATATGGGAAAACTGAATTATTTTTATATCCTTCCTTAGATAAGTATTCACTAAAATGGTTGTATCACATCCTTCCAGATTTATCTAAGCCATACAATGGATGTCTTAGTTAAACTGAATACATACTCCTTGGATTTTCTTCCGGCAAGGAATATCGTTTGGGGATTTTTGTATAGATTTTCATCTCTAAGTCCCCATATAAGTGTGGTCACAACATCCATGAGTCTCATATCAAGATTTTCAGAGACGGCTAAACTATAAAGATATCTGAAAATTATACCATCCGTAACGGGGTAATATATTTAATCATAACCAATCCTTAGTTTTTTCACGAAACCTTATGCAATGAGTTGTTCCTTATATCAAGTGTTTTCATTTTTCTCATTACACTTTCTTACAAACACCCATTTGTACTATAGGTCTAAATACACCACATCTATTTAGAAACTCAAGTTCTGCCTAGATGGTAAATTCCCATTTTGACCAATTTTCACCTTGTCTATACTCATTTATAGTACGCGGTTCATTATCATCATCAATTCCCTTTGAAATTTGCGCAGCTGCTACATATGAAAATATGTCATGGGCGACTATTTATTCTGATCCCATATTTTTTTTGAATATGTATAAAATATAAAGATCTCATTATTAGTCTTGGGTACCTTTGACTCTTTAGGGTTTTTGTAGTCACTTCAAGACTTGTTTCTTTTCAGTGACACTTACCTCTTGAGGGGTTTTTGAGAAAGTGGATCTTTTATTCATAACCTCTTTTTGGAGCATTATGGGTCCATGTTTTTCGTTTAATCTCCTCTTTCAGGGAGTGGGATTTTTGGAACCTATAGTTATGCTACGCCTCTAGTGTACAACATATTAATTTTCTGGTGAAATCAAAGTTTGTCCCACTGGAACATCAATTTTGGTTGGTTCTTTAGTCGCAGGTACATGAGACTTGGTTAGTTTTGCTGCATCATTAAATGCATTGAGTAATTTATTTGCAATTCCCTGAAGATGTATTATCCTTCGCACTTCATGCTCACATTGAGAAATATGGTGTCAACATGAGACAAGGTGGAAGTATTCCACGTTAATTCTCATCGCTCTTTTGAAATGGATTGTTCTTTAGGAACAATTTATATTTTAGGTACATTCTTACCTCCCCTTAATGGCATGAAGAGTATGTCATTAAAGTAAAATCTTACAAAATATACGAGAAACGCTACATTTGTCAGTTGTTCAATTGAGGGTGAATCACAAACACCATATATACTTACCCATGCTATAACAATAGTTATTAAATATTGAACGTTGTATAATATCAAATTATTGAACCATGGAGCTTTAGGCTTATGATATAGTGCAATTCTATAATAATAAATGTTGTGTAATATAACCCCGTGAATAATGAAATGATGTTTTGGTAGTGTAAGCTTATGTATTTCAACACTAGAAGTAATGAAAAATTCATTTTGATTGTTTATTTCAATATGGTACCCATATATTCTTATGACCGTAAAATAAAGAATTTTTTTTAGGAATTTCTTTCATATAACTCATCGCATAAGTATGGGTGGGCACCAAATAACAACATCACACATACTCTTCTCGGGCCTTATGTTCAACTATGGTTGAAACCTTTACAATATTACATACAAAGTCTGAAAAAACTTCTAGTATTTTAGAATAGTGTGATTTTTTCATTGTCTGCTAGATAAATGTCATTATATTATGACCGTTCACAATTTCAACTTTTAAGAGTCAAGATTGATTGTGACATGTTTAAAGTAAGTCCAAATATATAGATTCTTAACAATACAATAGTATATTTTACGATTAGTCCTTTAGGGACAAAACTTTAAGAAATGGAAGTATTAAAAATATGTTGTCAAATAATTATGAGATATTAAAAGAATGGTTTGGATAACAATTTTTTTTATTCGTATATAACAATGAATCTTATGAATATTTAATAATCTCAAAAGAATGTCATATTTGAGGATATTAATCGTTTATGAAAAATAACCCAAAGATGTATATGTCTAAAGATCATGCATTTTGATGACTTTGGATCATCACAAATCAAAATTTAATTATTATGGTATGAAGCATAAAAAACCTTAACTATATGGATATGAAATCAAAATGTAGATTTAGAGGAGCAAAATTAGCAAGTATAGAACTTTGGGTTCATAATCGATGAATCAAAATTTATATTCTAATTATATGTAGAATTCATGCTCGAAAATAAGAAACTTTAGATTTCTAATATAAAACTAGGGAATAAACCTTTAGGTTATGCCAAAACTTCGGGCTTGGCCTAATATTTATCCATATAATTTTTAAAATGTGTAATAAATAAAACTAATAGTTATTGATATATTTTGTGAGGAGGGATTGACATGTTACTTTATCAGATCTATTTAACTTCAACAACATACCTCTTTTGGAGTTTATGTGTTACATAACATTACACTCCTCCTAATTAAATACCGGGTAATCAATCCTTCATTCAATTAAAATAGGTATCTCATTTGGTTCATTCTTAGCATCACTTTTGAAATTTAAAAAAAAAAATACTAGCCACCTAATATTCAAGTTGATGCCAAAATTTATCTTTTTATTAAACACTAACAACAAGTGAAATAATCACCATAACCAAACCATCCATGAAGTAAAATAATCTGAACTCAACACTAGATAAATAACTGAAATAAAATGGTGCCGAATAAACTATCAGTTCTCGATATAAAAATCCAACTAAACATCTAATGAAATCAAACTGAGTCCACCAATACAAGGTCTGATAAAATGAATAAAATAAATAGATGTAGGGGTGACATGCCCAAATGAAATAATTGAACTGCATCCTCCTCTAAGAATGAAGTAACCGAAGCGATTAAGTCCAAATCCTGAAAGCATCCACACGTGCTATAGCTACACATCCTTGGAACAAATCGTCAAACTTGGCATCCCTATGATTGGACACCTAAAACTTTTTGAAAATATTTTGCAAGTACGGGTCAGAGTCCAAGTAAAACCATTTGAAAAATATTTAGCAAGTATTAAAATTTCAGTTTAAATCAACAGTTATTATATACACATGTTAGGCTGCATACACTCACTTGAGTTCCTCACCTCTTATTTATAGTACGCACCTAACGTCTTCTACTAAGTCAACCTAGTCAAGCTACCCAATCTAACTAGGTCCCAAGCATCTAAATATCCACAAACCAGTCTAGGTCTCCCGTACCACCCATACAGTACGCTACATTATACCTTTAATTATCATTAAGCCTTTAGTTATGTTTCTCATTAACTTACACCGTACAACCCATACAGTACGTTACCGAAAAATTAACATTTCTCTTATGTTATTATTATTACCCTCATTTCAAGTTCTCACACTTACTTTACCTTTAGATTTGCTCTATGTATCTTTTCTACTATTTATAGTTAAGTAGATTAAGCACTGTTTTAGATATACACTATCTAGTCTTGCTACAATCAAACATAAGTAGATTACATATTGTTTAGATATAGACCATCTAGTCTCACTACACATAAGTAGGATTATATATATATATATATATAGCATCCATCAGGCTGGCCACTGTGATGCACACTTGCGTACTCTGCTATCAAGTCCAAGTACTTCACGTACCTAATCATAGACTATTGATTCAGATTGTCTCTTCGAATCATAAATCAAAATCACACATATTTGAGGCGAACATAGCACTAAGTATTTGGGGATGCGCACATACCTAGCGTACCCAAATGACTTGTCGGCATCACTATTTCTCTCACATAGTTATCCACTATCAGAACTATGCTTTGGGGCACAAATCCAGACCTTTCTGGAATCGTCAAGGTGGGATCGCCCATTGTGCGGGACCTCCATGATATCATGCAACGTAGATATGTCTATATACACAAAAGCACATAATAACTATACACACAACCTAATCCATATGTATATTCCGTATAGGCATACACACGACTTATAATGATAAATCCGTATAGGTATAATTTTAATCTATAATTATAACCAGTACGTAGTATTTATCTCGCGAATACTCACCGTATAATTCATTCACATTTCTACTTCTCAATTATATTTATTCGAGTATTATTCTCTACCCGAAGGCCCCCTAGTTACCCATTATATTATTCCGTAGTTATTACACCCATACCCTACTGGTTATAGACTTAGGTCGTGGACCACTCTTCCCGAAGCCCAAATTCTAAATTCTCGATTTGTAACTCACTCCATTTACTATCATCGGATTAAAGTTTGAATCTTACTCACATTCAGATCTAATCGAGTCCTGAACTTATATCGACTAACCTCCTCTAAGTCTTTAGTTAATTCTAGGATTAATCCCTAAGTTCCTCATAATTTATCCCAATAGGAAATAACATCAAAATGCAAAACTAGCCAATTCTGGGCAGCCTAATCGATTCGCCCAGGAGGCCGAATCGATTCGCCTCTCGGCCAAATCGATTCAAAATGTAGAAGCTCGCAATTTTGTCCATTTTTACTCCCATAAACCTTCATGCAAACGTTCCAACTCTAAACCAAAATTGACCAAACTTCATATAGAATCATTCTAACAGTTCCTAATTAATAATATCATTAAATCCTCAACAAAAATGGATCATATAAGATTTAATCTTCACAAATCAAAGAAACCCTAGTTTCTTATGTTCTTCACATCTTTTTATCAAGAACCCATATTTCTTTATTATAAATCATCCCAAACCCTTTGATTTTATGTCACCAACATAAAGAAATATAACTACATGTAATCCTACTCCAAGTCATAGATTACACCCACCCAAATTAATATTAAATTTTCCAAAACATGTAAATCAAACGCTATTCTACACGGGTATTGCTTAAAATAAACACAAGATAAACACTTGCCTTTGGTCTGACATATCTGATTTCATGATTTAATGATGAATTGGTTTGTCTTCCCTTTCAATCCACTCTCCAATGATGTTTATGGTGCAAGAATTACTTGAAAAATCTAAAGAACTCTTCCTTAAACTTCAAGTATGGCCTCTCCTTCTACTCTAGTGTCCTATCTAAACCCTGGCCTCTCCCATCTATATGTTGATTAAGATGTTGGAAATTTGTAGGTCTCTTTACCCTATGTTACCAAAAGACTGAAATGTCCTCATATGGTGCCGATTTGGCCTTTCGATTATTTCGACCCTTTCAGAATCAACCATGATAACTAAACAATCATCAGATTCACTTTATATAATCATCTTATTTCCACTTTAAAATACGATACACGTGAAATTAAAATAGACTGAATTAATTTAAACTCTAAATCACCAAATTAAACAATTTCTCTGAATTAAATGGATCCCAAATATCCGATTTAAATAAATTCTAAATCACCAATTTAATTAAATCCTATACCCTTAGAAATACGGGGTGTTACATACTTTCCCCTTACAAAGGAATTACGTCCTTGAAATTGGGATAAGACTAGTACTCTAAGATTTTTACACTACCTTAATCATATACTCTTAAGATCAATACATATATTTCTATCTCCCCCAATCGCGGATAATATTAAAAAGTATTCAACTATCCAGGGCATCCATACACCCTATACCTGTGCATAACCGCACAATTACTACCCGACTCCATTAGCCTCTTATTAGAACATAACCATCATCCTTCAAATATAATTGTATAAACTTACAATAACTATGGTACTAAACTCATTTCCTAATGTCCAAACATCTCCCCACTTCCAACGTTGCGTTAAGTTTCATGCGCGGGATGTCTCGCAAAGAGAAATCCAAATAAGGAACCCCCCGATACACTATTACCTAACATTTTCGATCATCGAGATCCGTCAGGCCCTCAGTCCATGGAACGTACCCTCAAGTCTCCATCTCTTGACATAAAAGCATACTCATCCACTCCCATGTTACAAAAGACAACATACATCACAATGCTCTTACTATCACTAGAAACTTAGCACGAATAAATCACGAGTTATATCTCTCCTCTTGATAATATGCCAATCTACCCTGAATCACATCAGTAAACGTTCCTATACACCGGGATCAAAATAACAATAAAAACATATTCTTATAAGTCCAATATGCAACACATAATAACATATACACACATATATTGGCTAAACCCTCTTTCAGGTGATATCTAGAAAAAATAATTCATACCCTGGTACAGCGAACCTAAAGTCCTACCATTGCTTAAACCATCGCTAACTAGTTGAAACTCAGAAAATAGTCTACTATATTCTCCTAATTTTTGAAAGCAGTATACTAAGATGTAATGCAACCATCCTCTTAATGTACACATGCTCTCTCTCATAGGCGACACTAAAGTTGCTCGCTAGCCCACGGTAATTAATTATATATATACACCGTAAGGTTATTACGGCCAACATGCCCACTAAATTCGACTCACTCATGAATTATAATGATAATAATCTTACGTATGTCATATAAAAATATACTCATACTCATAGGATAATAAAGACAACTTACCTCCATGTGCTAGCTGCATCGCCTGGTCGATGGGCTCCTAAACGTAATCCTCGTGTTCGAACTGCCCCATGACCTGCTGCAATGGTTGTACATACAGAACCTCATCCTTTAGTTTCCCCTACCTCGCTTTGGGCAATTTCTCTTCCTATGGTCTGTATCTCCACAAACGAAACATTTCCTAGGATATCCTCCCTACCACTGATCCTGTCCTTGCTGGCCTCCCCAGCAATTCCCTTGGCCCTGAGGAAGGAAATGCTACTACTGTTGATGAGGGCCCTGCTGACCTTGCCTAAACCCAACACTCTCAGATCGATAACCGCTAAACCTAAACCTCTTGATCCGGTTCCCTTGCTAAAGATCCCGCTCATGCTGTTGTTATGCCCCACTGGCATTATTTCCATCTACCTTTCCAGTATAACTGGACCCACTCACTCTATTGTTATACTTCATATAAAATCACTGATCCTGGCAATGAAGTAGCACTGCAGTGACAACCTCCGCGTATATCTCCAACGCCAGATTACCCAACAAGTGCGGTCGAATCTTCCAGGTAAGTCCATCCATGAACTTATACATTCTCCTCTCTTCAGTATTTACTTCATCATTCACAAAATTTTCTAACCGAGTAAATTCTTCCTCGTATTCTGCCATGGTCCTATCTCCTTGCAAAATATTGAGAAACTATCACTGCATCTCTTTCTGAATAGCGAACGAAAAATACTTGTGGTCAAACTGCACCTAAAACTCCCCTATGCTCATCATATCTCTCTCCTCTGCGGTGGTCACAGACTCCCACCACTGCAAAGCTACACCCACTAGCTTGAATGTTGCTAAGAACTATTTTAAGTGTCGCTGCACTCCGTCATACGCAGGTGGCACTACATGTCCTTCTTCCACTGATTGGACACTGCTAGATCTGAATTACCTTAAAATTCTGGTGGGTGACCCTTCTGAAATGCTTCTCTATTTCTTTGCCATTCGGACAACCATGGGTGGGACTAAATATCGAGTGCCACTAAAGGCTGTGGCTAATTCTGCCGAAAATGTTGTGCCATTGCGGTCATCACAGCGTTAACTACCTGTGCCATGATCTCGACAACCTGTATGGTCGTCACCATTCCTGGTGGTGCCTGTGGCTGAGGTACCTCCTGCTCGTGATGAGCTTCTCTCACCTCATCTCTTGTTGCTTCTCTAACTTGACATCCCATCTTAGGTGGCATCTGAAATGGAATTTGAAATATGTATAAGTTCACCATCAAACACATAGTAATCGACAAAAAATCATAAATACGTATACGCAATGAGGAATACAAAAATCCTATACTAGGGCTCTATATCAAAGAAAGCTAAGATGAAACGTAGAAAGGCAGCACAGATCTTAAGCACACTAGAAACTGATGCTCTGCTACCATATGTGACATCCCGCCTAATTAAATTCCAGGTGATCAGTCCTTCATCCAATTAAAATAGGAATCTCATCTCTTTCATTCTTAGCATTAGTGTCGAAAACATTTTAAAATATTTACTAGCCACCTAGCATTCAAAAAGTTGATGCAAAATTTTATCTTTTTATTAAACAATAAAAAAAAGTGAAATAATTACCATAACCAAACCATCCATGCAGTAAAATAATTTGAACTAAACACCAAATAAATTACCTGAAATGTAATGGTACCGAATAAACAATCGGTTCTCAATATTAAAATCGAACTAAACATCTAATGAATCAAACTGAGTCCACCAATACAAAGTCTAGTAAAATGAATAAAATAAATCACTGGAGGGGCGACATGCCCAAATGAAATAATTGAACTGCATCCTCATCTAAGAATGAAGTAACCTAAGCGACTAAGTACAAATCCTACAAGAATCGACACGTGCTGCAGCTACGCATCCCTGGAACATATTGTCAAGCTTAGCGTCCCTGTGGCTAGCCACCTAAAAGGTTTTGAAAATATTTTTCAAGTACGTGTCAGAGCCCAAGTAAAACTATTTGAAAAATATTTAGCAAGTATTTAAATTGAATTTTAAATAATAAGTTACTAGATACACATGTTAGGCTACGTACACTCCCTTTAGTTCCTCACCTCTCGTCTATAGTGCGCACCGAACGTCTTCTACTAAGACTGCCTAGTCAAGGTACCCAATCTAACTAGGTACCAAGTATCTAACTATCCATAAACCAGTCTTGCTCTCCCGTACAGTATGCTACATTATACCCTTAATTATCGTAAAGCCTTTAGTTAAGTTTCTCATTAACTTACACCGTACCGCCTATAAAGTATGTTATCGATCAACTAATAATTAACATTTCACTGATGTTATTATTCTTACCCTCATGTCAAGTTCTCACACTTACTTTTCCTTTAGATTTACACTATTTATTTTTTTTACTATTTACACTTAAGTAGATTAGGCATTGTTTTAGATATACACTATCTAGTCTTGCTACTATCACACATAAGTAGATTACATATTGTTTAGCTATACACCAACTATTCTCACTACTATCACACATAATTAAGAATATATATATATATATATATATATATATATATATATATATATATATATATATATATATATATATATATATATATATATATATATAGCACCCATCGGGCTGGCCACTGTGATGCACACTGGCATACTCTGCTATCAAGTCAAAGTACCTCACGTACTTAATCATGGACTATTGATTCAAAATGTCTCCTCGAATCATAAATCGAAATCTCACATATTGGAGGCGAACATAGCACTAAGTCTTTGGGGATGCACACATAGCTAGCTAATTAGGCTCAAATTCTTTCGAATTTATCCCCTTAATGTAGGGACTTTTATCATTTTGAGTAATATAAAAGGAGTTAAATTATCGCATTTCCTTTATTTTGAATCCTTCGAATAAGTACACTAGTTTCATGTATTTCTCATGAATTTTGTAGGTATTTAAAGCATGGAGGAAGAAAGAAATTGGAAAAGTAGAGAAAGAGATCAGAGAAGGAAAGTCAAAGGGAAATTTCATAATTATACATCCTTAGTCCGAAAGCGAGGCCAACTGGAAAGTTGAAGATATTTCAATTACAAGAACACTAGAAAAAACAACACCTCAATCCGAGCTATGGTGAAAAAGTTACGAGCATTTGAAGATGAGAAAAGTTTAGAAACGATCCCTGCATGAATTTGGTAGGTGGTCCGGACTGCCCTAGAAAAGGATCCGGATCGGGTACTTTACAAGTTCTGTATGAAAAGGCAGGTGATCCGGACCTTTTATTCAAAAAGGGTCCGGACCGCATGACTAAAAAGTTCTGAATGAGAAAGGGGTGCGATCCAGACCTTTTTTCCAAAAAGGATCGGGACCGCCCTTGCCTAAGGTTCACTGTTTGAAATAAAGGGGGGATCCAGATCGCCTTGCCCGATGGGTCCGGACCGCTTGGTATTTCCTCAAATTTTCTTTCCTTTTTCTCAAAGTTTTAAAAGGGTGAATTTTTTAAAAATTTTAGAACTATTTATGCTAGGTTGTTACACAATAATAAGACTTCGATTTTTTAGGTTGCTAATTAGGAGTAGAGGGTTTTTGTAGTAAAAAACCCTAGTTTTCCATAAGAAGATTTTGTGTAAGGATTAGAATTGAATTTCGGCAATTCAAGTAACATCTTTCCTTTAAGTTTTCAATTGCTCATTGGTTTGATTGTTAGTTTGATTATGAAATTCTCTTTTCATCTATTTTCTTTAGACTTAATGTTTTATTTCTTAAAAACATGTCCAACTAATTTTCTAAGGGTTGGGATGCATGAATCGAACTCGATGTTCTTTACAAATGTATAAAATTAAATTTTGAATTAAGTAATTGATTCAATCGTGTTGTGTGGTGATCACAACCATTGTAGAGTTTTTGATCTCGTTTGCCCTAGGTAACCGGGATGCTTAAGAGTGCAACGTGAGTGTAGATATAATGGCATCGCTTTATTCTTGCTCTTGATTATATATGATGCGGTCTTGAACCTCATATATATAATGCTTGAGGTTAATAGAGATTGGGTTTTATCCTTTATTTCAATTCAAGAGTTAATTTTGACATTAGTAAATGAACTGGGGTTGGAGGAGTGTATCCTAACCTGTTTTTCTCATTTGAAATCTTTTCATTTAAAAGTTCAACTTCATAAGTAGTTAAAAATCATTTCATTAGCATTAGCATGTTCAGTACTTAGATTTTTATATTCCTATTAGTTGTAGATATTCTCCCATACCAAATCATCTTTTTCATTTCTTTTTAGAGTCAAGTTAAGTTTCTCAATTTTTCCAACGTCATCATGATTTCATCGTCCTATTTCCCTACGGAGACGATCCCGACTTACCGAGTTTATTACTAATGCGACAGGCTTGCACTTGAGCCTATATCAGCACGAACACTAGATACACATTTGTGTTCACGTCAAGTTTTTGGCACCGTTTCTGGGGATCTAGGTAGGTTTTAGGTTAGATCGAGTTAATCTAAAACTTTGACAAAAAAATCATAAAAATCCAAAAAAAAAACAATTCAGAAATATAAATAAAACCAAAAAAAAAGATACAACATCTCTCAAAAGCCTGTTAATGCAAAATCCACACCAAACTCCTCAAAGCACTCCTACACGTATTAATGAAAACCCGATTATCGAGTAAAACCCTGATAGCCCACACATGCCTAACCATCCCCAATTTTGGGTTCCATCTCCTACACCGCCAAACTCAATAGCAAGCTACCCATCTGGTCATACTTCAGGTTACACTCCTAGTGCACCGAGTAAGGATACTGAGTCATTAAGTGAGAGAGCCATGTCACAACACGGTAGCGTAGGCGCAGATTAGGGAGAGGCACCTTATTAACCCGTAAGAGAATTCATGTACCCTGAGCGGTCAGTCACTCCAGGATGCATTCTGCTCCCATATAATACAAGGCAATTCCGTTTCTGGAATGTAATGATCCAAATCCTTTCCACATATCATGGAATGGTATAGTAAAATCCCTATTCCACATTCGAAAGATTGAATATGCGTGCGTGACGTTCAATGATCAAGTATACACGAAAGATATGACCCGCATCAACCTTTTCCAATTTTCTCTCAAAGATAAAGATAAGACCTAGTTATGGTATTTACCTCCTAATTCGATTACGTCATGGAACGAGTTACAATCTCAGTTTCTCAAGAAGTTCTTCCCTACACATCGTACGAACTCCATTAAGGCTCAAATTCAAACCTTTCGATAATTAGAAAATGAGTCGTTTGATCGATGCTTTGAACGTTTCAACGAGTTAGTTACTGCATGCCCTCATCATGGAATTGATAAATAGCAAATCATTTCATTCTTCCATAATGGGCTGAGCATCAACTCCAAACAACTTGTTGAGACATTGTGTGATGGCCCTTTCGTTGAATTACATGCTAATGATGCTTAACTCCACTTGAGGTATGATGCCAACACCACTCAAGCATGGGATACATCTCACCCTAGCACTTAGAGTCGAACTCGTCAAGTGGCCACCACCCCATCGACGTCTGTTTTGTTCCATGTCGAAAAAGATACCATAACGAACCATCGACCGATTAAATTGAGAAAGGTATGAGAGAGTTACTCACTATGTGAGTAAGAGAACCAACTAGCCCAATCTACATCCCCGATGAGATGGTATGTGCTATTTGTGAAGCGGGACATTCAACAGAGGAATGTACGATGATTCCTGCCTGCAAAGTTATGCTAAATGAGCATGTAACTGGTGTAAGAGGATTCAAGGGTAATTTCGGTGCCCCGCACGGAAATTATTATAACCCTTTATGGAAACCCCCCCAGGTTTTAGCTATGGGTAACCACAGGCTCCATTGAATCCTAATTCACACGTTGCCCCTCCTCCACCTCCACACTTTCAACAAGCACCACCTTTGTAAGGACACGGGCCAGCACCACCTCCTCCAGCTCCATATATCACTCCATCGCGGAGAACTCTTGAGGACACGATACACCAATTCATAAACTCCCAAAGTTCAACCAATTCTAGATATGAGCGCATGTTCACCGACATAAATGCAAACATTTCAATGGTGCAATCGTCATTGAGTGTCCAAGAAAAGGGTAAGTTTCCTGCTCAGGGCCAAGGATCTCCCCAAGGTCAAACTAGTATTAGCTCTACTTTCACAGAACATCAAGAGCAATATCAATCCATAACCACTCTACATAGTGGGAGGGTTATTGATTTATCACCTCCCTCAAATGACACACCGAAAGATAAGGAGATTTTGCCCGACACAAAAGAGGTCGAAGAAGTCTACTTGAAAGAGAGTGAAAATGATGACACTAGTGAGCCTAAGATAGTAGTAAAACCACCCACCGCAACGCTATTTCCTCAATGGTTAGTTCCTCCCCAAAAGGGAACCCCCCGTGATGAAGTGCTAGAGGTGCTAAAGCAAGTAAAGTTAAACTTACCTTTCCTCGATCTCATCAAGCAAATTCCAGCTTTTGCAAAAGTCATCAAGGAATTATTGACAGTAAAGAGGAGGGTGAAGGTAAAGAAAAACATCTTTCTAGCACAAAATGTGAGCTCTGTCTTGCTTAACGATCTCCCACTAAAATTTAGAGATCCCAGTGCAACCACCATTTCATGCATCATTGGAGAGAATAGAATTGAAAAGGCCTTACTCAATTTGGGGGAGAGTGTAAATATCCTCCCTTATTCCATCTATAGGCAACTTGATATGGCTGACCTCAAACCCACAAAGATCACTCTCTAATTGGTGGATCGAAACGTGAAGATACCTAGGGGTATTGTCGAGGATGTGAAAGTTTGAGTTGAAACCTTCTACTTCCCCGTAGATTTTGTCATTTAGGACACGGATCCCTCCTTCACCACGAGTAATCATGTTCCCATCATTCTTGGGCGCCCTTTCTTAGCTACGGCTAACAAACTGATTAATACTCAAAATGGGCGGATGCAACTAACTTTCGGGAACCTTACTTTAGAGACTAACATCTTCAACATAGCCCAACATGTGGGGGAAGAATATGATCTTCATGCGGTAAGCCTTGTAGATGATATCGTAGAAGAATACATAGAGGAAAACTTTTATGGAGATGCACTAGAAGCGTGGTTGGTGTTGAGTAACAAGAGTGAGGTAGCGTACCTCGACTTTGAAAAGGAAGTAGAGGAGCTAAGGGAAATTCTAAATGAGAGAGCGTAGGATGAGAACGTGAGAGATGTGAGTTGGGTTTCTAGATTCGAGGAGCTGCCACTGAGGGAATCACACATGGTTCCATCCAGCGACATATTCCCGACCCTCAAATTGAAAAAACTACCCTCTAATGTTAAATATGCTTACCTAGGCGAGAATGATACATTTCTTGTTGTTGTCTCCTCAAGCCTAGACGAAGAGAAAGTGGGTAAATTACATAAAATTTTAAGGAAGCACCAAAGGTCTTTTAGTTGGTGCATTACTGATTTGAAGGGGATAAGTCCTTCGATTTGTACCCACAAAATCCACCCTGAGGAGGATGTGAAGCCCTCGAGTGAAATGCAAACAAGGTTGGACCCTACTATGAAAGAGGTAGTAAGGGATAAAATTATTAAATTATTGGATGATGGGATCATCTACCCAATCTCGGATAACAAGTGGGTGAGCCCCATTCAATTTGTCTCAAAGAAGTCGGGCATGATAGTGATTGAAAATGCTAAGGGTGAGCTAGTTTCCCAACGTACCACCACCGGGTGACGCTTTTGCATTGATTACCGGAAACTCAATGCGAGAACTAGGAAAGATCATTTTCCCTTGCCATTTATTGATCAGATGCTAGAGAGAGTAGCAAGCCACCCTTATTATTGCTTTCTAGATGGTTATTTCAGATATAACCAAATTGAGGTAGATGTACTTGACCAGGAAAAGATGACTTTCACTTGTCCCGTTGGTACATTTTCCTACAAACATATGCCATTCGGCTCGTGTAATACATCCGCGACCTTTCAAAGGTGCATGTTAAGTCTCTTTAGTGACATGATTGAGGAGGACTTGAAGTCTTTATGAACGATTTTAGCATTATAACATGCTCAAAATAAATTCAAGATAAATACTTGCCTTTGGTCCGACAGATTTGATTTTGTGATTTGATGATGAATTGGTTTGTCTTCCCTTTCAATCCACTCTTCAATGATGTTTGTGGTGCACAAATCACTTGAATCTCTCAAGAACCCTTCCTTAAACTTGAATAATGACCTCTCTTTCTTCTTTAATGTCCTCGATTGGTTTTCTAACCTCTAAACCCTATCCTCTCCCATCTATATGCTGATGAAGATGTTGTAAATTCGTAGGTTTCTTTACCCTATATTACCAAATGACTAAAATGTCCTCATACAGTGACGATTTGACATAAAATTGTCCCAGGACCAAAGCTACACACCTGGGTATACTATTCTGACTATTTCGATGATTTCGGAATCAATCGTGACCTCTAAATCATCATTCGAGTCACTTTATACAATCATCTTTTTTCCACCTCATAATACGATACACGTGAAATTAAAATAGATTGAATTAATTTAAACTCTAAATCACCAAATTAATTGATTTCTCCGAATTAAATTGATCCCAAATCACTGATTTAAATAAATTCTAAACCACCAATTTAATGAAATCCTATAACCTTAGAAATACGGGGTGTTACATGTAACTCTTCTGAAGTTCATGTATGTAAAAAACTTAAATGTGTCAGTCATATATTCCTCGATGTAGCCTCTTTGAGTTATAGCTATACAAGCACCATTGCCTTCATGAGTAATAGAATGATCATATGTCATTTTAGGCAAGTCATAAGTTCTTTGATTGTTCCTTGTGAGGATTTACTAACACGACGTGGATCCATAGATTTAAAAATTATCACACCAATAATTCCACGAGCGTATCACATAATGTTGATACGAGTCCTATGCTTTGCAAGTCAATGATAATAATTGTTTGCCAAGTTACTAAATGTAACTATAATATCCAGTATCATGCATTGTGTCATGTATAACAATAAACTATTAACATACAAGTATGATACATCTGGATCAAATACTATAATAAAATGAAGATATGGTACTTCAGGACCAAATTAATATTTATCATACTCTTTTGGATGACATGGATAATTGAATATTCAAATACCAAGACCATGGGTATACTAAAATTATATGCTTATTATATGTTAAAGCATTGAAGTACTTTTCAATCCATTTGACTAAGGTATCTAAGTTTAACGAAAATTGTGCTCGATTTGCAAGCCTAGACAATAACTAGTGAAGCTCTTATACTCTTGACTCACTTGAGTCTATATTGCATAAGAGTTTATCTAGTTTGGAAATTAAGACAAAATTATGTCTATCCTAGAAACTAAAGAACCTCAGAGATTGGATTGCTATTTCATTCATTTATCTTGTAGTGATCAAAACTAAATTACCAACACTGACACACAGTAGAATGCATCATATACATGTCATATTGCATATTAATGTGTGCACATATGTTGAGTATGTTTAAATCCCTAAATTTGTTTTTTAAATATTTTTTTGGGGTTTTATAAACATTTTTTTAATAAAGGTTTTATTAATTAAAACTTAGTTTTAAAAGTTTGTGGGTTCAATCTACAATTATGGTTAAAAGGTTTATTGGCTTAAAGTTGGTTTGGGTAGAAACCAAAAGCGGCAGAGAATTCAGGGTGTGGTTATAATTACTTTTAGAGGCGCATTTTATATCGCCTTACTGATCAACACCTGTTACTTGCTGATTGGTGCATTTTGTGTTTCTTTCCTGAGTATATAAACGCGTATGCTTACAACCGTTGGATCAAACCTTATCAACAACCTTCATGCTTTCTTTCGTAATCCTTGTGTATCCCTCCTGAACCAATAAGGTGAATTTTAATCACCGCATGCTGTGAGCCCTTGGATTTAAATCAATCCAGCTTGACTCAATCTTGACCCTTATTTTTGAACCTGCTTCTCGATCCTTCTCTTCGCCCTATATAAGAAAGCATGAAGGTTGTTACTTGCTGATCAACACCTGTTACTTGCTAAACTTATAACGAAATATATTGTTGCTGTAAAAAATAACGAACAAGAGGTTACATTCCTAAACTTATATAGGTCTGAGTTGTATGCATGTTAGTTATATAGTTTGTAACTAATAAATTTGTTTTAGTAGATTTTTTTATTTTACTCCGTAAAGGGAGTCGTGGATGTTTCCTCAGTTGGTGAGGTTTTACCACGTAAAAAATCGTGAACTTAATCTTTCTATATCTCCTCATCTCATTCTTGGTTGTGCGGAGTTTAAAGTTTGTTTAAACTGTTTTATAAACCTGTTAGTCAAATCTTGAATAGATCTCGTACATACTGTTTTATTAAACACATCTTGTGTTCAATAGGTTTGATTTTTAAGAAAATAGTTTCTTCAAAAAATAGCTCGGAGTTACTTAAATAGTTTATTTTTAATAAACGGATTTAGTAACATTTTTTCAATTGGTATCAGAGCTTGGTAAACTTCTTTAAAAGAGATCCTGTGTTTCTGAAATTGTTTTCTGAAAATCAAATATGAACGAGAAAAATGAAAGATTTGGTAACTTGACCAGACCTCCTATCTTTGATGGAACCAATTATGCTTACTGGAAAGTAAGAATGATTTCTTTCATTCAAGGAACTCTAGGAGATGATGCCTGGGACATTGTTGAAAATGTCTACACTTTTCCTACAAAACCAGCCACTGAAGGAAGTAACGAGAGGGTTAATAAAGCATTAAGTGAGTTCACTCAAGAAGAGAAAAAAGTTTCTCGAAATAATAACAAAGGAAATAATGCCATATTTATGTCCATAAATGAACATGAGTTCAAAAGAATCTCATCTTATACCACTTCTAAGGAAGCTTGGGACACTTTGGTTACTGCTCATGAAGGTGACACTAGAGTTAAGGCTGCTAAAAATCAAATGCTCATTCAATAGTATAATTCCCTAATTATGTCTGAGACTGAGTCATTTGATGACTTCTATATGAACCTAACTGATATTGTGACCAAACTGCATGCTAATGGGATAACTTATGATAGACAAGAAATTGTATCTAAAATTCTGAGATCATTACCACAGAAATTTGATAACAAAAGATATGCTATTGAGGAAATGTGTGATATTAATCTCACTCCTGAACTACTCAGTAGTAAATTAAGAACTGTGGAAATGGAACTGGAATTTAAGAAACAATTGACCCAGTCCCATAGGAAACCGACTAGTTCAAATCTAAGCTTCTCTTCTAAATTGATTAAGTCTAAGTTTAATACTTACAATGATGATTCTGATGAGGAATGTGATATAGAGAGTTTGGACAATCAGATTGCCTTAATGTCAAAACAGTTTAAGAAAATCATTAAGTTTAGAAACAAAATGGCAAATAAACAAGGCAAGTCAAATTATCCAACTCCATCTAATCACAGATCTCATGAGAAAATCCATGACAAAAATCACAAGGACTCTCACATTAGACCTAATAGAGACCTTAAGAAGACTGAATGCTATAGATGTGGTAAATTAGGGCACATTGCACGAGACTGTAGAGTTAACTTGAACACTCAAAACAAACACACTAGAGCCAACATTTGCAAAACATGGGATGATTCAAGTGACTCTGAAAATGAGGAACCTGAGTCATCTGATGTTTTTGATCCTTGCATGTCTTTCTTTTCCAAGATTATATATAATGATGATATGCTTGTGCTTGTTAGTGAGGATGAATCGAATAACTCTATGTCTGATGTTTTGAATATTGCTGTTACTGGTTTAGATGCTTTGATTACTGAGAATATTGCTATCTCTTCTTCGGGGTGTGTGAGTCAAAGGGAAAGCGATAATGATGATGTCAATGGGTGTGTGAGTTCAAAAAATGAAGCCTTAGGGGTCACTTCACACACTACACTTAGTGACTCGGACAATGAAGACCTCCCAAACATTCACACACTTTTTGCTAAAACTCTCAAGAAAAGCGCTAGACTAGAAAAAATTGTGAAAGATCTCACCAAAAAGTTGGAAGATCTAAGCCTGATGATCAAACTGAATGCTGAAGAGTATACTACCCAATGTTTAACTCATGAAAGTGAAATCAAAATGTTTGATGAAAAACTCAGAAATTTGACTGAAACAAATGAAACTCTGGAGAAAAAAAATACAAAGGGACATTATTAGAATTGGAACAAACCAAAGAAAAGATAGCAACTGTTTTCAAAAAATTTACAAAATTTGAAAATAATTCTAACTGTTTTGATGAATTTGTTGTTGAATCTAAAACAAATTATGATGATCGAACTGGAATAGGGTTTTGTCCCAATTTGAAGACACAAACAAAATCTTTTGAACCTATCAAGTTTGTGTAAGGAGGTAAAAGACCTATTGAAACATGCCCAGATTTTCATTCCCTAAAAACTGAGTTTGATTCAAAACATCAAAATCTTAACATTGGTGAATCAAGTTGCTCTAAACATGAAAGTTCACCTAAGGCTAAATATGTCTTCCCCTTTATTATAAAGAGTGAATCTACATTCAAACCTGTACTACCTAGGAATAGAGTTCAACCTCAAAATTCCTCAAAACCTTTGTTTAGAGACTTTCCTAAGGAGACCCCAATTTTGAGCAATCTTTACTGCTCCTACTACGACATATACGGTCACTCTTTTGATGGTTGCTATGCTAGGAGACTTGTCAAACCGGTCTGTAATCCTCATATCTATCATAATTTTAACTATTCTAGGACGAGCCGCAACAATTATGTACTTCCTAGACAACCAGATAAAAACTCTAATTATAGGAAGAGAAAGACCAAACCTAAAAGAACATTTCCTAGAAGGATGCCTAAAAATATTCCTAAACCAAATGCTCAAGTCTTTCACAAAATTCAAAATCATGCGCAAAACATTTTTCAACAAAAATCCAATGCTCGCAAATTTTATCAATTGAGAGCTAATAAGCGCAAAATGAAAACTAGAGCAATTTGGGTTAGAAAAGATGATCTATTACCTCAGATGAAGTGTAACATAGTTGTTACTGCTTTAAAAGCTAAACACACATCATCTGGTTGGTATTTAGACTGTGGATGTTCTAAGCACATGACTGGTGATGATACTAAACTTTTAAACAAAACCAGCCTTGCTGGTGGTAAAGTCATTTTTGGTGATGGAGTATCAGCCCAGATCATAGGCAAAGGAACTCTCCAAGAAGATGGACTTCCTATTCTTGAAGATGTTCTTCTAGTTAAATGTCTTAAGGCCAATCTACTTAGTATCTCGCAATTTTGTTACTCAGATCATACTGTTACCTTTTCAAAGAGCAATTGCAAAATTTTAAATGAAAAAGGTGAATGCATAATTACAGGATTCAGGACTCCTGACAATTGTTATACTGTCATGAACAAGTCTAAAATCTGTAATGTTGCCAGAATGGATGACAACGAGATATGGCATAACAGAATGGGTCATATAAATTACGATAATCTTAGTAGACTGACCTCTCTGGAAATAGTTAGAGGAGTTCCTAAAATCAAACCCATACCTAACATTGTCTGTGGTTCTTATCAGGAAGGTAAAATTATTAAGTCACCTCATAAGAAAGTTAATGATATTCTTACCTCTAATCCCTTGGAGCTCATCCATATGGACCTAATGGGTCCCTCCCAAACTGTTAGTCTCTGTGGACACAGTTATATTATACTTATGGTTGATGACTTCACTAGATCTACTTGGGTAGCCTTTTTAAAACAAAAGTCCGACACTTTTCAAACTTTCCTAAAAATTCTTCTTCGGATTGAAAATGAAAAGGACACTCAAGTAAATAGAATTCGTAGTAATAGAGGTGGTGAATTCAAAAACACTGGTATTATTGAATACTGTGACTATAATGGTTACAAACACGAATTCAGTGCTCCTAAGACTCCTCAACAAAATGGAATTGCCGAGAGAAAGAATCGTACCCTTCAAGTGATGGAACGTGTTATGTTACATGCCAAGAATTTACCTAAATATTTTTGGGTGGAATCTATTCGTACTGCATGTCACATCATAAATAGGGTCTATCTTAGAAAGAATTCCAAACAAACTCCTTACGAACTTTGGTATAATAAAAAGCCCAATCTTAAGTACCTTAGAACCTTTGGCAGTACTTGTTATGTATGCAAAGATAGGGAACACTTATCCAAATTTGAGAGTAGGGGAGATAAAGCTATATTTCTAGGATACTCGCCTAATAGTAGATCCTATCGAGTGTATAATCTTCGCACTAAAACCTTGATGGAATCCATAAATGTAATTATAAGTGACACTATTGTGGAGAACAAGATTGGCGAATTAACTATTGATGAAGATCCTACAAACACTTTAGAAAATGACTCTTCTGAAATAGATAATTCTTTACCAATTGAGACACCTGAAGTACCTAACTGGGTTTCTAAAGATCATCCCATAAATAACGTAGTTGGTAACCCTAGTGAGCCAGTGCGTACAAGATCCCAACTAAGAAATTATGCACATTATGCATGTTTTGTTTCCCTCGTGGAACCAAAGAATGTAAATGAGGCATTGAATGACTCTCACTGGATTTCTACTATGCAGGAAGAACTTCTTCAATTTGTCATTCATGATGTTTGGTATCTTGTTCCTCGTCCTGATCATAAAAAGGTTATTGGCACACGTTGGATTTTTAAAAATAAGACTGATGAAAATGGGATAATAATTAGAAATAAAGCTAGATTAGTTGCTCAAGGATACTCTCAAATTGAAGGAATAGATTTTAACGAGACTTTTGCCCCTGTTACTCGTTTAGAATCTGTTCGTCTGCTCTTTCCTATAGCTTGCCACTTGCATTTTACACTTTACCAAATGGATGTCAAATCTTCATTCCTTAATGGAATATTGACTGAAGAGACCTATGTAGAACAACCTAAAGGGTACCCTCAATATCAAAATCATGTATTTCGTCTTAAAAAGGCTTTGTACGGCCTTAAACAAGCACCTAGGGCTTGGTATGAGCGCCTTTCCAGTTTCCTCTTAGATAAAGGTTTCAAAAGAGGTGGAAATGATTAAACCCTTTTTGTCAAACATTTTGACAAACACATAATTATTGCTCAAGTTTATGTTGACGATATTATCTTTGGATCAACTTCTCCCTTAGAAGTAAAATCCTTCTCTGAAACTATGCATAAGGAATTTCAAATGTCTCTTATGGGGGAGCTGCAATTCTTCTTAGGCCTTCAAGTCAAATAAAATTCAGAAGGATTATTTGTCTCGCAATCTAAATATGCTTTAGAGATAGTAAAGAAATTTGGCCTAGAGGGTGCAAAAGATGCTAGAACGCCCATGAGTACTACGATAAAACTTTCTAAAGATGAAAATGGAAAATTCGTTGATCCTACTCTATATCGTAGTATGATAGGAACCTTACTATATCTTACCGCCTCGCGTCCTAATATTATGTATGCTGTGTGTGTATGTGCTCGTTATCAAAATAATCCTAAAAAGAGCCATTTGAATTCTATAAAACGTATCATTAAATATGTAAAAGGGACTCTGAATCTAGGACTTTGGTACACTAATGACACACCAAGCATTATAATTGGGTACACTGATGCTGACTGGGCTAGGTGTACTGATGATAGTAAAAGCACATCAGGAGCATGTTATTATATAGGTAATAACTTGGTAGGATGGAGTAGTAAGAAACAAAACTGCACATCACTCTCGACAGCTGAATCTGAATACATAGCCGCTGGCAGCTGTTGTGCTCAATTGCTGTGGCTTAAACAAATGCTAAGTGATTATGGTATTCAAGAAAACCAACTGCATCTCTATTGTGATAATCAAAGTGCGATTAATATTTCTAAAAACCCTGTTCAACACTCGCGAACAAAGCACATAAAAATAAGACATCACTTTATACGCGAATTGGTTGAATCTAAGGAATTAGAAATCAATTATCTTTCTACTGATTTGCAACTCGCAGATATGTTTACCAAACCTCTAGATTATAATAGATTCATTTCTTTGCGGAAATCTATTGGTATGGTTTGTGCTGAGTAATATCTTTGCTGTTTATCCAACTTTTTTTCCCTTTGTCCATTTGAGACAAAATGGGGGAGAAATTTGAGTCTTTATGAATATTTGTATATATGCTAAACTGCTTGATCTTAGTAATTCATTGGAGGTTTTTGTACAGTTGTTTTCTCAACTGGTGAAATAGGGTATTCAATTGTAAATAGTTGAGTTATGTACTTTTGCTTTCTAGGATTTGGGTAGATAGAATCTTTATAGGAATAGGTTTTTCTTATCTTTTTGTCGCCCTACGAGTCCTAGTTGACTCAAAGGAGATTTTGTTTCATATTTCCAAAGGGGGAGATTGAAGCTCTTATACTCTTGACTCACTTGAGTCTATATTGTATAAGAGTTCATCTAGTTTGGAAATTAAGACAAAATTATGTCTATCCTAGAAACCAAATAACCCCAAAGATTGGATTGCTATTTCATTCATTTATCTTGTAGTGATCAAGACCAAATTACCAACACTTACACATAGTAGAATGCATCATATACATGTCATATTGCATATTAATGTGTGCAGATATGTTGAGTATGTTTAAATCCCTAAATTTGATTTTTAAATATTTTTTTTGGGATTTTATAAACATTTTTTAATAAAGGTTTTATTAATTAAAACTTAGTTTTAAAAGTTTGTGGGTTCAATCTACAATTATGGTTAAAAGGTTTATTGGCTTAAAGTTGGTTTGGGTAGAAACCAAAAGCGGTAGAGAATTCAGGGTGTGGTTGTAATTACTTTTAGACGCACGTTTTATATCGCCATACTGATCAACACCTGTTACTTGCTGATTGGTGCATTTTGTGTTTCTTTACTGAGTATATAAACGTGTATGCTTACAACCGTTGGATCAAACCTTATCAACGACCTGCATGCTTTCTTTGGTAATCCCTGTGTATCCCTCCTGAACAAATCAGGTGAATTTTAATCACCGCATGCTGTGAGCCCTTGGATTTAAGTCAATCCAGCTTGACTCAATCCTGACCCTTGTTTTTGAACCTGCTTCTCGATCCTTCTCTTCATCCTATAAAAGGGACCCTCCTCTCAATCGTCTAAGACTTTTGGCCAGTTCATTCCAGAGAGAAAACAGAAAGAGAGAGTAGAGAGAAGAGAGAGAGAAGATAGAAAACAGAAAGAGAGAGAGAGTTAAAAAACCTAACCCTAACCCCTGTTCGTCAATCCTCTTTCAAACCAAACACTTCTCTAAAACTCCTATATATCCAAAACACTACCCTGAGTGTTCTTGAGTTTTTGAGAGATATTTGTGTTGCTGTAACCTCTTGTTCGTTAGATCTTGTTCCCAACTTAAACTATTTACTTAGATCTATTTTCTTCTTCATAGAAATTTCAGATCTATGTTCAGCATGTTACATCACACTTAGATTTACATGGTTTATTTCTCATCTTGAGAAATATATTGTTGATTCTTTTCTGAAAATCGTTTTTATCTTTAAATCAACAATAAATGTTTTCTGTTTCTAGTTCTCTTAAAACTAAACCTTTGACCTAGTTTGGAATCAGACTTGGAGGTTTTCGATCTCGAAAATATTTTCAAAACTCTGAGATTTATTAAGATCTTGACTGTCTTCTAAGCAAGATATCCGTGGATTCTGGGATTGATTTAAAGGTCAAAAAGGTTCAAAGTTTTGTGAGAAGAGAGAAAAAGAAAAATCACTGCATATAGCCTTATATGTAATTTGCTAGGATTGTTTGTACTTAATAAGTGTGAGTGTGTGCATGCATGTGTTAGAGAGCACCTCCACAAACACTTTCACCCTACAACACGAAAAGTGTTGGTAATAAGATCTTGTGAACACGAGTCGAGGTAAAGTGCTGGAACAAATCAGAAGTTAACAAACTGGGAGAACAACATCTACAATCAGAACTGCAGAGAAGTTATAAGGACACCAGAGGGTACATTCCTAAACTTATATAGGTCTGAGTTGTATGCATGTTAGTTATATAGTTTGTAACTGATAAATTTGTTTTAGTGGATTTTTTTTTTATTTTACTCCGTAGAGGAAGTCGTGGATGTTTCCTCAGTTGGTGAGGTTTTACCACGTAAAAAATCGTGAACTTAATCTTTCTATATCTCCTCATCTCATTCTTGGTTGTGCTGAGTTTAAAGTTTGTTTAAACTGTTTTATAAACCTGTTAGTCAAATCTTGAATAGATCTCGTACATACTATTTTATTAAACACATCTTGTGTTCAATAGGTTTGATTTTTAAGAAAAGAGCTTCTTCAAAAAACAGCTCGGAGTTACTTAAATAGTTTATTTTTAATAAACGGCTTTAGTAACATATTTTCAACTTGTTACCCCAAGGTCATTCATTTTTGAATTTTTTATTTGGATGTTTTTCATTTCAATTGAGATCTTCAAGAGAACATCCTTTTAAGGATATTTTATAATAACACATTTGCATATACGATTATTTTCATGCCCTTCCTTAGACAAATATTTATTAAGATGGTTTTACCTATATCCATTTGGATTACTAGCTTTGCAATGAATGTCTTAGTGCATTTGAGTACGTACTCCTTATCTTTGCTTCTTGAAAACAAAATCCTTTAGGAATTTTTGTATAATTTTTCGTGCCTAAGTCCCTCTACAAATAAGCGGCCACAACATCAAGGAGTCTCATATCAAGATTTTCAGAGATCACTAAACTAATCAGATATCAGAAAGTTATACCATCCATAACAGGGGATTATATTTTTATATGATCAATCCTTGGTTTCTTCAGGAAACCTTATGCCATAAGTTGTGCCATATATTAGGTGATTCCATTTTTATCGTTGTGGTTTCTTACAAACACCCATTTGTAACAAAAACATGTGCAATGAGGAAAATGAAATCACTCGATATAAGGCACAACTTGTGGCAAAAGGTGTCTTGTAGAAATCTGGGATTAATTATGATGAAACATACTCCCCCGTTATGGATGGTATAACTTTCAGATTTCTGATTAGTTTAACAGTCTGTAAAAATCTTAATATGAGAATCATGGATATTGTGACTACTCATTTGTACGAGGACTTAGACACGAAAATTTATATTAAAATCCCGGAAGGATTTACTTTTGTAGAGAGACAAATACAAGGAGTATGTACTCAATTCGACTAAGATGTTCATAGTATGGCTTAAAACAATTTGAAGGATGTAGTAGAACCATCTTAGTGAAAACTTATCGAAGGAAGGGTATGAAAAAAATCTTATTTACCCGGGTGTCTTTATAAAAGAATGCCTAGTGGGATTTGTGATAGTAGCAGTTTATGTCGATGATATTAATTTAATCGAGAGTCTAAAAGTTCTCGGGAAAACTATTAACTATTTGAAGAAGGAATTTGAGATGAAAGACCTCGAAAAAATGAAATTTTGTCTCGGTCTGGGATCGAGAGAAATTCTAGTGGAATTGTTTCCACCAATCTAATTATACTAAAAAAGTCTTGAAAGATTTGGTATGAACACAACATATCCATTAAGTATACCCATGGTCGTCTGATCCTCAAATGCAAAGAAAGATCCATACTGTCCTAGTAAAGATGATGAGGAAACATTAGGTCTAGAAGTATCCTATTTAAGTGAAATTGGCGCATTATTATAATTTGCACAATGCACTAAGCTGAATATTTCATTCTCACCCAACTTGATAGATATAGTTATGAACTAACAAAAAGGCATTGGGTTATTATTAAGCCTATCCTAAGATATCTACGAGGAACCACTGATATGGAATTATATTATTCTAATCATTCTACTAGTTATGAGCTAGTAGGTTATGCAGATTTTGGATACCCCTCTGATCGTCACAAGTTATGTATTTCTTAGTGCTAATAATGCTATTTCTTAGCGTTGTACTAAACAAATTTTAGTAGCTACTTCTCTTAACCAATCTGAAATTTTACCACTTCATGAAACAAGTTGTGAATGTGTGTGTCTGAGATCTTTAATTTACCAAGTTTATTATTCTTATCAATTGTCTCCCACTACATATGTTCCCAATATCATATATGAAGACAATGCAGCATGCATAACCCAAATTCAATAAGACTTAATCAAGGAGAAAGAACTAAGAACATTACATTAAAAAAATTCATCACTCATGAGCTTAAAAAAAATTAAATTTAAGTCAAACAAGTGCGTTCAACTGACAACCTAGTTGGTCTATTTACCAATTCACTTTCGAAAGAAACATTCCAAAAACATATACATGGGATTGGAATGCGCTGACTTCACCAACTATTAATTTGAGATATGAAAATTAAGGGGAACTCTTTTCCAGAGTGAGGATCAGAAATCATGTTATTTTGGGACATATGTGTGTTGTACTCTTTTTACTTTAACTAGGTTTTAATGAGGCAACATTAAGAACGCCCAACACTAATCCAATGATAACAAAAGTGGTACTTTTTCCCCCCACTTTGCTTTTTTTGCACTGAATTTTTCCATAGCAAGGTTTTAATGAGGTAATAATCATTGAGTGGTGGATATGGTGTACATTAAGGGAGAGTGTTAAATAATATTATTGTTGGTGTGGATGTCCACACATTTTCCATGTCTATTGGGTTCCCTGTCTATCGATCATAAATATAATTAGGGTACTTTTGGTCTACACCAATCCAATTAGACAATCAAAATTTTAGGTTTGCTTTTGTGGGAGGTATGAACACCTCGCACAAAACCAATGTAACTCGTAAGAACGGACCGCGTAGTCATGGGACTCCTGGTTTGAGGATATGACAATTTTTTTTAAATATATATACTTAGGCTTAAAAACATGCCGTTAGAGGAAGAAAACCCAAAACAACCCTCAAACGGCCCTGTATGAGGAACGGAAACCTTGCACGGGACCAATATAACTCATAAAAAATGACCTCATAGTCACGCGACTCCCGGTTTGAGAATATGATGAAAATTTTCAAATAGCTAGACTTAGCCTTAAAAACATGCCACTAGAGGGCAAAAACCCAAAACGGAAACCACCCGGCCCCGTAAGAGTTACAAACACCTCACACGGAACCAATCTAACTCGTAGGAACTGACCGTGTAGTCACGGGACTCCTGGTTTGAAAAGATGATGAAAATTTACAAATTTCTATACTTAGGCTAAAAAATATGCCACTAGTGGGGAAAAACCCAAAACGGCCCGTAAGAGGCAAAAAAACTCACACGGGAACAATGTAACTCATAGGAACTGATCGCATTATCACAGAATACCGATTTAAGAATATGATGATAATTTGCAAATATCTAGACTTAGGCTTAAAATATGCTGCTAGAAGGTGAAAACTAAAAACAGCCCCCAAACGGCCTTGTTATAAGCATGAACACTACATAGGAACTGATCGCGTATTCATGGGACTCCCAATTTAAGAATATGATAAAAATTTATAAATGTCTAGACTTAGGCTAATAAACGTGCCGTTAGTGGGCAAAAACCTGAAACGTCCCCCACCCGACCTTGTAAAAGGTAAGAACACTTTGCACGTGACCATTGTAACCATAGACTAACCGCATAGTCACAGGTCTTCCAGTTACAGAATATGATAAAAAATTTAAAATATCAAGATTTAGGATTAAAAATATGCTGAAAGAGGGAGAAAACCCCCAAAGGCCACCACCTGACCCCAGTAGAGGCACGAGATCAATGCAACTCGTAAAAACTGAACGCATAGTCATGGGACTCTCGGTTTGAGAACATGATGATAATTTGTAAATATCTAGAGTTAGGCTTAAAAACATGCCGCTAGAGGGAAAAAACCTAAAAATATCCCCAAACAGACCCGTTAGAGGCACGAGACCAATGTAACTCGTAAAAACTGACTGTATTTTCAAGAGACTCCCGATTTGAGAATATGATGAAAATTTGTAAATATCAAGACTTAGTCTTACAAAATATGCTGCTAGTCGGCAAAAACCCAAAATAACCCCCCAAATGGCCCGTAAAACGCACGGGCACCTCACATAGGATTAATGTAACTCGTAGGAATTGATTGCGTAGTCATGAAACTCACGATTTGAGAATATAATGAAAATTTACAAATATCTTGACTTAGTCTTAAAAACATGATGCTAGAGGGCAAAAACCCAAAATGACCCTATAAAAGGCACGGACACCTCGCGCGAGACCAATGTAACTCGTAGGAACTGACCCTATAATCAAAGGATCTTGGTTTGGTAATATGATAATAATTTGAAAATATCTAGACTTAGGCTTAAAAATATGCTGCTAGAGGGAAAAAACTCAAAACAACCCCCAATTGGCTGGTAAGAGGCACGAGTACCCTGCACAGGACTAATATAACTCGTAGGAACTGACTGTGTGGGCCACGTGACTCCCAGTTTGAAAATATGAGTGACAATTACAAACATGTAGACTTAGGATTAAAAAATTATAACTAGAGGGAGAGAACCTAAAACGGCCCAGTAAAAAGCACGAACACCTCGCACGTGACTAATATAACTCGTAGGAACTAATCACGTTATCATGGGATCACGGTTTGATAATATGAAGATAATTTGCAAATATTTAGACTTAGGATTAAAAACATGTTGTGGGAGGGAGAAAACTCGAAACAACCCCCAAACGACCCATAAGAGATACGAACACCCTGTATGAGACCAATGTAACTCGTAGGAACTGACTGCATAGTCACAAGACTCCCAGTTTGAGATTATGATGAAACTTTTTAAATATCTTGAGTTAGGCTTAAAAACACCCCGCTAGAGGGAAAAAACTAAAAATGACCGTATTCGAGGCACGAACACCTTGCACTAGACCAATGTAACTCGTAGGAACTCACTGTGTTATCACAGGATTCCGATTTGAGAATATAATAATAATTTAAAAATATCTAGACTTAGGCTTAAAACATGCCGCTAGAGGGCAAAAATTAAAAACAACCCCCAAATGGCCCGTAAGTGGCATGAATAGCTTGCATGGGACTAGTGTAACTCGTAGTCACAGGATTCTCAATTTGAGAATATGATGAAAATTTATAAATATATAGACTTAGACTAGAGGTATTCGTGTAACCCGAATATCTAGACTTAGGCTAGCGATATTTAACCCAAAACGACGATATTTGAAAATTTAATGATATTTATAAATATCTTGACTTACGCCCGGATACCTCACATTGGACATGGGACCACTGTAACTCGTAGGTACTGATCGTATTTTTACGGGATCTCGGTTTCATAATATGATGATAATTTGTAAGAATCTAGGCTTATGATTAAAAACATATTGCTAGAGGGAGAAACCCCAAAATAACTACCAAACGACATTGTAAGTGGCACAAACACCTCGCAGGGGACCAATGTAAGAAATAGGAATAGACCGCGTATTACGATACTCTCGATTTGAGAATATGATGAAAAATTATAATATATAGTCTTAGGTTTAAAAACATTTCGCTAGAAGGCGAAAACCCAAATCTCCCCCCACCCAACCCGGTAGAGTACGAATACCTCGCACGGGACTAATGTAACTCGTAGGAACTGATCACATAGTCACATGACTCCCAATTTTAGATTATGATGAAAATTTTCTAATATCTAGACTTAAGCTAAAAAAATGCCACTAAAGGGAAAAAACCCAAAATAGTCTCAAACAGTCTCGTAAGAGGCACGGACACCTTTCACGAAACCAGTGTAACTCATAGGAACTGATCGAGTAGTCATGAGATTCTTAGTTTGATAATATAATAAAAATTTACAAATATCTAGACTTAGGCATAAAACACGTCTCTAGAAGGTGAAAACATAAAATAACCCCCAAACGGATCCGTAAGAGGCACAAACACCTCGCTCGGGACTAGTGTAGCTCGTAGTAACTCACGGTGTAGTTCTAGGACTCTCGGTTTGAGAATATGATGAAAATTTGTAAAAGTCTAGGCTTAGACTTAAAAACCTTCCGCTGGAAAGCGAAAACTCAAAGCAATTCGCACAGGAACAATGTAACTCGTAAGAACTCACCGTGTTGTCATGGGACTACAGATTTGAGAATATGAATATGAATATAATTTGTAAATAACTAGACTTAGGATTAAAAACATCCCTCTAGAGGGCAAAAACCCAAAATTCCACCACCCGGCCCTGCAAGAGGCACAAACACCTCGCATGTGACCAGCGTAACTAGAAGAAACTGACTGCGTAGTTACGGGATTTTCGATTTAAGAATATAGAAATAATTTGGAAATATCTAGACTTTGGCTAAAAAACATGCCTCTAGAGGGAAAAAATCCAAACAACCCCGTAAGTGGCACAAATACCTCACACGGGACCAATGTAACTCGTAGAAACATAGCGCATAGTCACGGGACCCCCGATTTGAGAATATGATAAAAATTTATAAATATCTAGATTTAGCCTTAAAAATTTTCTGCTAGAGGGCAAAAAACCATAACGGCCTCGACTCGGTTCCAGAAGAGTCACAAACACCTCACACGGGACCAATGTAACTCGCAGGTACTGACCACGTAGTCAATGGACTCTCAATTTGAGAATAGGGCGAAAATTTGCAAATATCTAGACTTAGGATTAAAACATGTTGCTAAAGGAAAAAATTCGTCATGACCACCATACGACCCTCTAAGAGGAATGGACACCTCGCATGGGACTAATGTAATTCGTAGGAACTATCGGCATAGTTTTGTTACTACTAGTTTGAGCATATGACGATAATTTGTAAATATCTAGATTTAGGATTAAAAACATCACGCACCCGACTAATGTAACTCATAGGAACTGAATGCATAATCATGGGACTCCAGGTTTAGAATATGATGATAATTTTCTGCTGGAGGGAGAAAATTCAAAACAACCCCTAAACAGTCCCGTAAGAGGCGTGAACACCTCGCACGGGACCAATGTAACTTATAGGAACTAACCGCATAGTCACGGGACTCCCATAACTCATATTATATTATCCCTTGACAATGCTATTTATACCCAATTATAATTTTGGTGCTTTAGGTCGATTTATTAATTTTTGGTTTTACTTATGAACAATTAGTTTGAGTTATGAATGTTTAGTATGATTTATGAAACAACGAGGATGTCACAGTGCTTTACTTTGAATTGTCAGCTCCATTATTACAATATTGCTTAATTGTATATGAATTGGTTGCTTAATATAGGCTTTTTAGTGGGGATGTCAAATAAATTTTATTTATTTTAGTGAAATGAATTTTGTTACGGCCCAAATCCGTGACCATGGAGTCCCGAGCAAGGTCCGTGACCATGGATTCAATATTGTCCTAAAAAGCTGTCACTTAAGTCGTTTAATTCAAGATTAAACTATCTAAGTAACTCCGAACTATTTTTTGGGGAAACTCGTTTCTTTAAATCAAATAGATTAACCACAAGATGTGTTTAATAAAAATATGTACGAGATATGTTCAAGATTATGTAACTAGTTTTGAAAAACAAAACTAAAATAGTTTAAATTAATTTAAACCAGCACACCAACAAGAATGAGATGAGGTGATGTACAAAGATTAAGTACACACAGTTTTTAACGTGGAAAAACCTCACCCAACTGAGGAAACCTCCACAGTGACTTCTAAGTCACAAACCAAAAATTCACTAAAACAAAATATACAAGTTACAAGCTATTTAACACACATGCAAACAAAACAGACCTATACAAGTTTAGAATATGTACCCACTGGTTTGATTCTAACTTTTCTACAGTTCTGATGTTGTTGTGCCTTTCTCAGCTTGCCAACTTCTCAACACTTTGTTCCATCTTTACGTCGACTCTCGATATTTCAAGATCTTTTAGCAAACACTTTTTGTGTTGTAGTGTAACAAGTGTTTGTGACATTGTTCTAACACATGAATGCACACACGCACACTTATTTATACAAACAAGTCCTATCAAATTACAGAACATATCTAGATGATTAGGGCTTTCAATTTCTCTCTTCTTTAGAAACAAAAGACTTTATTGATCTTTCAAACTAACCCAGAATCCAAGGTTACCTTTCTCAGAAGACGACCAAGGTCTTAAAAAATTTCAGAGGGTTTTGAAAATATTTTTGAAATTGTAAATCACCAATTGCGATTCTAACTAGATTGAAAGTATTGTTTCATAAGAACTAGAAAAAGAAAATGAATTTGTTGATTCTTGAGATGTGAAAAACATTTACAGAAGAAAATAATAAATAAATATGATTTCTCAAGATGAGAAACGAAATAATGCAGATCTAAGTGATATATGACATAAAATAGCAAGATCTACAGTTTCTATAAAAAAAAATAGAGATCAAACTTAAAATGTCTAAGTTGGTAAGAAGATCTCAAACTCAGAGGATTCAACCCACGAACAAGCTTCAAACCATCTCCAAAAAACTCTCAAACACTCGGGTTTGGTTTTGGTTTTAAACTAATTTTGTATTTAAAATGAGTTTAGGGTTTGAAAAGGATTTTAGGGTTTTCTCTCTCTTTTTCTCTCTTAGTTTGACGAACTGGAAAAAGTTTCAAAATGTCGAGACTCAGTATTCTTTTATACTAAGCAAGGAAGGATCGAGAACATCAACTCTAATCTAATGGTTGAGATTAAGTCTTGATCAGTTGACTCTCATCCAACGGTTTAACAACAACAATGGATTAAAAGTTTGCTGATTGGTCTAAAGAGGGTTCACAAGGATTGGGATAAAACGCATGCAGTAAGTTCATTAAATTTATCCAAGGGATGAGATTGCGTACTGATTCTGTGTCTAAAAGCAAACACAAATCAAGCTGTCGTAACATTGAAAGGTGTAAGGCTCAGATGAAACCAAAATCGCGTGTTTTAAAACTAATTACACCCCCCTCAAGTCTCGAGCGCTTTCGGATTCTACCCAACCAAACAATAAAGCAAGATTAGTTAAAACCAATTATCACAAAATGACCCCAAATGTTTTTAAAAACCAACTTTTAATTTCTTAAAAATCATTTAAAAATTATTTTAAAAATTCGAAAATTAGTAAAAACTTATTTTAAAGGGGAATTAACTCACACAAGTGATTGATGCAAGATATATATTATGTATGAAATCCTAGTGTGTGTGTGGTTCAGAATTTACCTTCAATACCAACAAGTGGAATCATGTATAGAATCTGAAGTTCTTTGGTATCTAGGGGATGGGACTCAAATTTTGGCACAATTTCCAAACTAGATGAGCACTTATATAATATAGACTCAAGTAAGTCAAGAGTATAAGGTGCTTCAATCTCACCCTTTGGAAATATGAGACAAAATCTCCTTTGAGTCAACTAGGACTCGTATGGATACGAACAAAAGTAAGAAAAACCTATTCCTATACAAAAATTCTATCTACCCATATCCTAGAAAAAAAATTACATAACTCAACTAATTACAAACCAATACCCTAATAACATCTATTGTAGACAATGGTACAGATTACTGCAAATAAAACTAAGATCAAGCTTTTTAAGCATGTGTAGAAGAAAAAAAATACTCATAAGACTCAAATTTCTCCCCCATTTTGTCTCAAATGGACAAAGGGAAAAAATACTTAAGTCACACGAGTTTATTCAGCACAAATCATTCCTATCGATTTTTGCAAAGAATGAAATCTATTGTAATCCAAAGGTTTAGTAAACATATCTGTGAGCTTCAATTCGATAGAAAGATAATTAATTTCTAATTCCTTAGTCTCAACCAATTCTCGAATAAAATGATGTCTAATATTTATATGTTTTGTTCGCGAGTGTTGAAAAAGATTTTTAGAAATATTGATCGCGCTTTGATTATCAAAATAGAGATGCATTTGGTCTTCTTGAATGCCATAATCATTTAGCATTTGCTTAAGCCAAAGTAATTGGGCACAACAACTACCAGCAACAATGTATTCAGATTCAGCCTTAGATAATGAAGTGCATTTTTATTTCTTACTATTCCATCCTAAAAAAATAATACCTATATAGTAACACGCCCCTGATGTGCTCTTACTATCGTTAGTACACCCTGCTCAGTTGGCATCAATGTATCCTATTATATTACTAGGAGTATCATTGGTGTACAAGAGTCCCAAATTTAGAGTGCCTTTTATGTATTTAATGATTCTTTTTACACCTACTA
The DNA here is from genome assembly GCA_949130495.1 of Sambucus nigra. Lineage (NCBI taxonomy): Eukaryota > Viridiplantae > Streptophyta > Magnoliopsida > Dipsacales > Adoxaceae > Sambucus > Sambucus nigra. The sequence goes on from OX422209.1 coordinate 542,878,433, forward strand.
AGTGGCTCTCTTTATGATTATTTTGAGAACGGGCACACACGCAAACTACGTACATAATATCATGACACGAGGTAGTAAGGTATAGTAATCTTCCTATCATACTACGATATAGAGTAGGATCTATGGATTTTCCACTCTCATCTTTAGATAATTTGACCGTAGTACTCATGGGAGTTCTATCTTCTTTGGCACTTTCTAGCCTGAATTTTTTACCAATCTCTAAAGCATATTTCGATTGCGAAACAAATAATCCTTCTGAATTCTGTTTGACTTGAAGACCCAAGAAAAATTACAACTCCCCTATAAGAGACATTTGAAATTCTTTATGCATAATTTCAGAAAATGATTTAACTTCGGAAGAGGAAGTTGATCCAAAAATGATATCGTCGACATATACTTAAGCTATAATAATATCTTTATCAACATGTTTGACAAATAGAGTTTGATCATTTCCGTCTCTCTTAAAACCTTTATCTAAGAGAAAGTTGGAAAGACGCTCATACCAAGCTCTTGGCGCTTGTTTCAGACCATACAACGCCTTTTTAAGACGATAAACATGATTTGGATATTGAGGGTCAATAAACCCTTTGGGTTGTTCAAAATAAGTCTCCTCAGTCAAGATTCCACTAAGAAAGTCAGATTTTACATCCATTTGGTAAAGTGTAAAGTGTAAGTAACAGGCTATTGCAAAGAGAAGACGAACATATTCTAAGCGAGTAACATGAGCAAATGTCTTGTTAAAATCTATTACTTCAATTTGAGAATATCCTTCAGCCACTAATCTCGCTTTATTTCAAATGATTATCCCACTTTCATCAGTTTTATTTTTAAATAGCCAACGTGTACCAATATCCTTTTTATGATCAGGCCTAAGTACAAGATACCAAACGTCATGAAAGACAAATTGAAGAAGTTCTTCCTGCATGGAAGAAATCCATTGTGAGTCACTCAATGCCTCATTTACATTCTTTGGTTACACAAGGGAAACAAAACATGCATAATGTACGTAGTTTCTTAATTGATATCTTGTACGTACAGGCTCAGAAGGGTTACCAACAACGTTATCTAGGGATGATATTTAGAAACCCAGTTAGGTACTTCAGGTTTCTCAATAGGAAAAGAATCATTAATTTCTGGAGAGTCATTTTCTAAAATAATTTCAGACTCTTTGACAATAGTTGGTTCTCCAGTCTTACTCTCAATAGTAGTGTCACTTACAATAACATTTATGGATTCCATTAAAGTCTTTGTGCAAATATTGTAGACACTATATGCTCTTCTATCTGGAGACTATCCTAGAAAGATAGCTTTATCTCCACGAGTCTCAAATTTGGATAAGAGTTCTCTGTCTTTACAGACGTAACATGTACAACCAAAAGTTCTGAGGTATTTAAGATTGGGCTTCTTCCAATACCATAATTCGTTAGGAGTTTATTTAGAATTTTTCCTAAGATAGATCCAATTAATAATGTGACACGCAGTACGAATTGATTCTACCCCAAAATACTGTAAACACTTGGCATGAATCATAACACGTGCCATCTCTTAAAGGGTACGATTCTTTCGCTTAGCAATTCCATTTTGTTGAGGAGTCTTAGGAGCACTAAATTTATGTTTGTAACCATTATAGTCACAATACTCTATAACACCTGTATCTATGAATTCTGCTCCTCTATAACTACGAATTCTATTTACTTAAGAGTCCTTCTCATTTTCAATACGAAGTAATCTTTTCAAAAAGGTTCTGAAAGTGTTTGACTTTTATTTTAAGAAGGCCACCCAAGTAAACCTGGTAAAGTCATCTACCATAACTAGAATGTAACTGTGTCCACATAGACTAACAATACGAGAAGGACCCATTAGTTCCATACGGATGAGCTCCAAGGGTTTAAGGGTAAGGATATCTTTAACTTTATTATGAGGTGCTTTAATAATTTTTCCTTCCTAACATGATCCACAGATAATGTTAGAGATAGGTTTGATCTTTGGAATTCCTTCCTAACGTGACCATGGAGTCCCAAGCAAGGTCCGTAACCATGGATTAAATATTGTCCTGAAAAGCTATCACTTAACTCGTTTAATTCAAGATTAAACTATCTAAGTAACTCCGAACTGTTTTTTGGGGAAACTCTTTTCTTTAAATAAAACAAATTAACCACAAGATGTGTTTAATAAAAATATGTACGAGATATGTTCAAGATTATGTAACTAGTTTTGAAAAACAAAACTAAAATAGTTTAAATTAATTTAAACCAGCACACCAACAAGAATGAGATGAGGTGATGTACAAAGATTAAGTACACAGTTTTTGACTTGGTAAAACCTCACCCAACTGAGGAAACCTCCACAGTGACTTCTAAGTCACAAACCAAAAATTCACTAAAACAAAATATACAAGTCACAAGCTATTTAACACACATGCAAACAAAACAGACCTATACAAGTTTAGAATATGTACCCACTGGTTTGATTCTAACTTTTCTGCTGTTCTGATGTTGTTGTGCCTTTCTCAGCTTGCCAACTTCTCAACACTTTGTTCCATCTTTACGTCGACTCTGTTTCAAGATCTTTAACAAACACTTTTTGTGTTGTAGTGTAACAAGTGTTTGTGACATTGTTCTAACACATGCATGCACACACGCACACTTATTTATACAAACAAGTCCTATAAAATTACAGAACATATCTAGATGATTAGGGGTTTTAATTTCTCTCTTATTTAGAAACAAAAGAGTTTCTTGATCTTTCAAACTAACCCAGAATCCAAGGTTACCTTGCTCAGAAGACGGATAAGGTCTTAAACAATTTTAGAGGGTTTTGAAAATATATTTGAAATTGTAAATCACCAATTGTGATTCCAACTAGATTAGAAGTCTTGTTTCATAAGAACTAGAAACAGAAAATGAATTTGTTGATTCTTGAGTTGTGAAAAACATTTACAAAAGAAAATAATCAACAAATATGATTTCTCAAGATGAGAAATGAAATAATGCAGATCTAAGTGATATATGACATAAAATAGCAAGATCTACTATTTCTATAAAAATAAATAGAGATCAAACTTAAAATGTCTAAGTTGGTTAGAAGATCTCAAACTCAGAGGATTCAACCCACGAACAAGCTTCAAACCATCTCCAAAAAAACTCTCAAACGCTCAGGTTTGGTTTTGGTTTTGGTTTTAAACTTCTTTTGGATTTAAAATGAGTTTAGGGTTTGAAAAGGATTTTAGGGTTTGGACGATTTTAGGGTTTTCTCTCTCTGGTTTCTCTCTCTTGTTCTCTCTCAGTTTGACGAACTGGAAAAAGTTTCAAAATGTCGAGGCTCAGTCTCCTTTTATACTAAGTAAGGAAGGATCGAGAACATCAGCTATAATCTAATGGCTGAGATTAAGTCTTGAGCAGTTGACTCTCATCCAACGGTTTAACAACAACGGTGGATTAAAAGTTTACTGATTGGTCTAAAGAGGGTCCACAAGGATGGGATAAAGCGCATGCAGTAAGTTCATTAAATTGATCCAAGGGCTGAGATAGCGTACTGATTCTGTTTCTAACAGAAAACACAAATCAAGTCGTCGTAACATTGACAGGTGTAAGGCTCAGATGAAAACAAAATCGCATGTTTTAAAACTAATTACACACACCCCTTCAAGTCTCAAGAGCTTTCGGATTATACCCATCCAAACATTCAGTCAAGATTAGTTAAAACCAATTATCACAAAATGACCCCAAATGTTTTTAAAACCCAACTTTTAATTTCTTAAAAATCATTTAAAAATTATTTAAAAAATCCCAAAATTAGTAAAAACTTATTTTAAAAGGAAATTAACTCACACAAGCAATTGATGTAAGATATATATTATGTATGCAATCCTAGTGTGTGTGGGGTTGAGAATTTACCTTTAATACCAATAAGAGGAATCATGTGTAGAATCTGAGGTTCTTTGGTATCTAGGGGATGGGACTCAAATTTTGTCACAATTTCCAAACTAGATGAGCACTTATACAATGTAGACTCAAGTAAGTCAAGAGTATAAGGTGCTTCATGTACCGCACATGGTCACGACCCAGGTCTATGACCATGGGTTCAAACCCAGGTCCATGTTCATAGATCTAATATTATCCCAGACTAGAGATCATAACTTTATTTAGGGTCACAAATTAAGTTCGTGACGACTATTATTGGTAACGATTAAAATAGTCATGGCCTAGGTTCTTGACCCATGGCCCTAGTCACAACCTAGGTCCCCTAGCATATTTGATATATGTTTAGTGAAGGCTATCCCTATTACCTTCAGGGATCACTCGTGACACTACACACTATAGCTATTGGGTTTTTCCAACCCTATATCCCCAAAGTAACAACACCATGGTAAGTCACTATGCCATTACACCAAATGCACAACCCCATACCCAAATCTATACGAGATGATCATATCAAATTGCCCCATTTGCAAGACGGGTACCTCAACATGTAGGATAAGGGTAAATAGGACCTAGGTAGAAACTATCTCAATTATCGAGAATATTATATGCCGTAAACATCGTATGTGACCCATAAAATCCTTACTAATAGGTTACCTATGAGAACATACACACCGACAGTATGATTGCACCTAAATAAAACAAATCAGCATAAACATATTCAATCGGGTTACATAAATAGTCTCCATAATTCATGTTCTTACACACATTTAACATTAAATGTTTTCATATCTTCAGCCTGAACTCCAGGGTTTCTAAGTCTAAGTGTCGCCTTGCACCTATCATTTCTAGTGATCATTCTAAATCAACAACTACCCTACTTGGTGGGTTTTAAATACATTATTATATATTATAAGATCTATATAATCGTCACACATTAATCGGTGTTGTAATTCTCGACCGGAAACCTAAGGCCCCTAAACCTTCTTATCTATACTCTTCCAATATTCCTCCGATCTCCCTCCGAATTAATACTAGAATTTCATATTATGTAAAATGTTATCCCATAATTTCATATTATGTAAAATGTCTTACCAAAAACTGTTTTAGTACTTGAATTGTACCAGATTGTACCAAAATTATAAGGAGATATCTGTTAAGATTTACATTATTGAAGAACCTTTATTTGTATTTGTTTTATTAGAACAATGGATTTTTTTGGTGATTCTTAGTGGAACAATGTTCGACAATGCATACTTGTATGTTACATTGATGCACACTTGATTATTAGTTTGTTTATGTTATTGATGCATTTTAGAGTTTATCTTCATTAATCATATGTATTATTTGATTTTAAAATATCACTTTCAAAAGCGATATTTCCAATATTATCCAAGAAAGATAAAACTGATAATTCTTATTTTTCTAAGATTTTTCCAAGTAACAAAATATTCAAAATTTTAGAATATTCCGAATCAATCAACTTTGAAAAAATGAATTTTGAAATTTATTTTTCCAATTTGGAAAGAATTTTAAATTTTTGAAAATTTTATGAACACCCCTATTCTGATCCGATTCGATTGAATCACACCCATATCTATAGCTAAACATCTTAAACATACTAGAAATAAGCCTCAATAAGTCTTAGATTATTGAAAACACATTTAAGAGTTTAATTATAGAAATATAAAAGTAAACCCTAACTTCTTAATATAAGCAAGAATGATTCAATTACACTATAAATCTAATCAGAATAACATCATAACAATTGAAGTTTTACAGATTTTAACAATTATGATTCACATTTAACAATTTCTAAGTCTCATTACAATGATTCAATACTCAATTCGTTGATTCCTCAATAAAGTTACATGTGTACTTCAAACACATAAGTAAGGTTCTTATCTTATTAATCTCAATTACGAATTAAGGTTTGATTGTGAATAAAAATTATATTATAATATTATCTTCGCAGATTCTAACATATTAAGATCATTCTAAAGATAATATAATTACATTTTTAAATAAAGTAAACTTGCCTTGGATTAATTGTATAATCAATCCCCAATTTTCTCCAATTCTCTAAGCCAAATCTCCAAGATAGGATTTCTTCCTCCTATTCCTTAGCAGTTAGGGCTCTCCAAATATGGCTTAAATATTTTAGGTTATGTAAAATAGGTTATTAAAATAAGCTATTTTGAAATTACGCTTAGGTCCCCAAATAGCACCCAATTGCCTGAAACTTGGCTCAATTTGTATACAAACCCAATAAACCAAAATTCCACTATTATTAGCTCAAAAAGGATTTATTAAACATCTCACAAACAAGCTTGAAGGTTAACATATTCTACAAGTAAATTATATTTTTAAATTGATTAGTTAGGCAAAATATTTTAAAATTAATTAATTAATTAATTAAATTGTGATCCGATATTATAAGAACCCAATTCATAATTGGTGGGACCCGATGCTAAGGTAATAATACACATAAGAAAACCCCCCACACTTAGCCCCTAACAATTTCATAGTCGCACATAATACTAATTGACTTAAATATTTATCTTAATAACTTATTATGAGTTCGAAAACATCTATAGCAATAACAGTCCAACCAACACATAACTCAACTACATATTAGAACATCGGTAACATCTCAAAGTCACATCTGAATCTACTAAATGATTTATCAAAAGTCCAATGTATCAAATTACAAAATGACATATCACATGTAGTGCGAAAATAACAACCATCAATATCTAACAATAAATTTAACAGTTAAATAACTGCTATGAAAATACGGGGTATTACATTCCTCCTCCCTTAAATAAAGAAAATTTCCCTAAAAATTCAGTTCTTTTATATACCTAACTAGTGGAATTAGGAATATCTCCCTCGCATGACATTTATTAGTACTAAATAAACTGTGCTCTCTCCTCAATATAATATGCACTGTGCTCTTTACTCGTAACTCCCATTCGACGATAACTCAATTACATCAAGTCTAAATTTATAAATGTTAAATTGTACCTAAGGAACTTCCTCCATCATATACATATATAATATGTTGCGCAAACACTGAAGGTGGTCAGGTAAGGCCAAATGACACCAATGCCACCCTATATAAGATTGTGAAAGGACCTATGTAACAGGAGGCGAACTTCCCCTTAGACTTGAAGCCCATTACTATTTAATTAGGGAGACCTTCAGAAGAACATCTTAAATTTACTTGTGTGCTTTCTACCGTCTTTATAACTTTTCCAACTCTGGAAATCTTCATACGCTCTCTGATGATCGCACCTCCTCTGAGGTGTCCCAAACACAATCCGATCTGAATAACTGGCTATCCTCTTATCTAAACAACTTTGGTCAATATGTCGTCAATGACCAAAATGGTACTATGTCCCCTTTGAGACCTCATCGCCTCATGATGATACACGGGGATATACTATCACACTTATACACTAGGATTTCTAACAATTGTATTTCCCTGGATGTCTTTGGTTCCCTACCTTCACTAACTAAAAGGTGGAACACTTAGAACAAACTCCTTTAAATCCTAATTCACACCTAACTTCCAATACTGAGTCCTCAAATTGCAGTTCATCTTATCACACCTGGGATGTATGGTGAACTATAAACTATTTACCCTATCCAAAATTACCTCCCGTAGCTTGGGACCCTTCAACATAATCAATCTCCCTTGGAAAAACACAATTTTCGCCTGAGCCAAAAAATAAAAGTGAAAGGAAATCCCCCCCCCCCGAACGTTCTCATACCATTTCCTAACAAAAGGACTCCATCACTTCGACCTGAATCACCTGCAATAAAAACTCGGGTGCAATGACCATTATTACTAACAATGCCTCTCTTCCATAATGGAACGATATGTAATCTACGAGAATTGAATATATATATATATATAATCTACGAGAATTGAATTTAGAGATAATAGAAATGGAAAAAGAGTAAAAATAGAACTCGAGTCTCGGGTTTTACCCCGAGATGCCTACGTAGCCTATAAAGGCATAAAAGTCCACATAGTTTGTATGCAAAACGAGGGGTGGGGTTTATCCCATAAATCCAATCAGTGGATTCTCTTATTTGTGTGTGTGTGTGTAAAAAAGTGTTTTAGTTGTGAGGAAGGTAAAAGAAAAGTGTGAGAATTCTCATTTGGAATTTATGAGCAAACCCTCTTTTTCTTGTTTTTTGGGTTTTTTATTTGTATCAAAATAAGAGATGTGCAATAATACTAGTAAAAAATATATTAGGATATGTGAGATGAGAGAATAGAAGAGCTAAATAATAAAACAAATGCGAATTTATGAGAATTTAAGGAGAGAATTGAGAAAATTGGACCTTCTTGAAGATCTTGAGCTTAATCTTGAGTGTTGGAGAGCTTACCTTAAACTTGGATGATGTTGGAGGGTAAGGAATTCACCAAGTTTGATGAAAAGTGTAGGTGGGAAAGGGATTTGGATATAGAAATCACGCTGACTTCGAGAGAGGTTTTCTGGATTTGCTGAGAGTGATATGTTTGTATGATCTGGGCTCCCTTGAAATGAGGTCAAGGCCTAATTTTTATATTCCCATGGAATTACTGATTGGCATAGCCCTGGTCCTGCCAATCAGCAGGTGTGTTTAGGCACACTGCCGATAGGCAGGGTCTGGGACCTGCCGTTTGGTAGTGTCTTTCTGGCCTTTTCAGAAAATTAGCCGCAGAGTACAAACCGTTGATCCGAATTGTGCATAGGGAAGACCATTGAAAAGATAATTCAGAGACATTCAAAAGTACTTGGATAACTCTTGGGTTTAGGAGATGGATTTGGGTCAAATGTGGCTTAGAAGCGCTCGTCGGTCCTTTGGACGGGGAATCGTCAGACGCAAACGAATCATTCGTTCGCATGGTAAGTTCGAATTGCATATAAGGTAGACCGTTGGAAAGGTTAGGAGATGTATTTTAACATTCCAAAGAGTTCGATCCGGTTCGGGTAGTTGACTTTGGTCAACCATGCCCTGGAAGCATTTGGTGACCTCTCGGAGTAAAATGGATCGTTCGTCCGTACCGTAAGTCAGAATCGCGCACGGGGCAGACCGTTGGAAAAGGGTTTTAGTGACCTTTGAATATTCATTCAATCTTGATGGAGATAAAGAGTTAACTTAAGTCAAACGAAGACCGGGAGCGTCCGGTGGCCTCTTGATCGAGTTTTGGGGAAAATGGGTCTTTCGTTCGCATGCTAAGTCAGAATCGCGCACGGGATGGATAGTTGGAAAGGTGATTCAGTTCCCTTTGAAGATTCATTCAATCTTGGTCGAGCTGAAAAGTTTGATGTTTTGGTCAAAAGGAGCCTGGGAGCGCCCGATGGCTTCTAGGTGGGTACTTGGGGTATGATCTGGGTTTGCAGTAATGAAGGGAGGTGCTAGGAACCTAAGGAGAGTTTAGGGGTAATAGAATGGGGTGTCAATAGATCCCCTCAACGGGTGAGTTTGGAACATATTATAGCCGTCGAATAGACACCGCATGATGCCTTTTGAAAGAGGATGACCAATTCAGAGGGTCGAGATCGATTCTGAGGACTTAAGGAACAAGGATGACCAATTCAGAGGGTCGAGGCTGATTCTACGGGCTTAAGTAGAAATGACCGATTCTACGGGTTGAAGCTAGTTTTGTGGGCTTAAATAGAGATGACCAATTCTGAGGGTCAAAGTGAATTCTGCGAGTTTAAGTTGAGATGAACAATTCTGTGGGTCAAAGACAATTCTGTGTGCTTAAGTAGAGATGACCGATTCTGCGGATCGAAGCCAATTCTGAGGGCTTGAAGATGAGGTGACCGATTCTGTGGGTCGAAGTCATTTCTATGGGATTAAGTAGAGATGACTAATTCTACGGGTCGAAGCCAATTCTGCGGGCTTAAGGTGATGATCCAAGACCGAAGTCAATTCTGATCTAACTACGATGACGATCAAGGATCGAGGTCAATTTTGACCTAACTAAGGTGACGACCCAGGACCGAGGTCAATTTTGACCTAACTAAGGTGATGATCCAAGAACGAGGTCAATTCTGACCAAAGAGAGGTGACAACCAAGGATCGAGGTCAATTCTAACCTAACTAAGGTGATAATCCAAGACCGAGGTTAATTCTGACCTAAGAGTGGTGACGATCGAGGACCGAGGTTAATTCTGACCTAACTAAGGTGACTATCCAAGACCGATGTCAATTCTGACCTAAGAGAGGTGTACATTTCCTTCGGGAAAATCAGGGATTCTGCTGGGGATAAGGATCATATTTTGGGTGCCGCTGGGGAATAGTGAATGAGTTGGGGAAAATTTAGATCCTCCTTTAGAGACATTTCCTGGGGAGAATGATTCTTTGGAATTCCATTGGGGAAAATTACCTTACGATGTTGTTTTGGGCTAGGGAGCCGATGGCGGGGGACATCCTTGTGTCTTTTGGAGACTTTGTGGAGGAAAGGCTAATTTGATGCTGTAAACTCCACTGGGGAAGTGATTAGGTGGTCCAGGTATTGGACGTATTGCCCGGGGAGGTTTGAGACCTTTGGGGTATAGGTGGCGATCCTTAGAGATTTTTCGTGGACGTTGCCCGGAGGGAATTCACTTGGCTTTTTAGAGATCTGCTGGGGAAATAAGGGGTTTCTCTTAAGGGAATGAGAAATTTTCTTGGTGAAAATGTTATAAATCTTTTCGGGCATTTTTAGGAATTTTCTGAGGATTTTTTAGAATTTTCTGGTATTTTCTGGGAATTTTTGTACAAAATTTTAAGGGGGGGTGCCGGTCGACATGATATAGAGGTTTCCATTCGGTAGTGGCACGGACTTTTGGACTTCCTCGAGAAGGTAAAGAGGTAGTATCGATCAGTGGTGAGGGGATCAATGCCGATCGGCATGACCCTTGGCATCTTATATAAAGGGGGAGAATTCCATTCATTTTTCACATCTTCTTGCTTTCTTCCTTTTTGTGATTTTCCTCTGCAAATCATTCTAGCATCCCGATCTCTAAGAAATGGCCACCTTTGTGAGCACTGCAGCGCATAGGCAATGGTTGACTGTTGATGACTGCGCGAACATGGAGTGGAGTGCCAGGGCACCTCTTGCTTTGGGGAGCGAGAACTCCTTTGACTCATTCGAGTCGATTTCGGATGAGCGGACCTTACTACGGGAGCTATCGAGTCATCGCTCTTCGAGGGTGGTGAGCCCCAGCGGTTATGTAAGTAACCTAACTTTTGACATTCTTCTCTTTTCTTGGTGATTTTTCATTCCTTCTATAATGTTTGACCAGTTTTTTTTTCTTTTGACAGTTTGATATCTCTTTGAAGAACATGCGTGCCCGTGGGACAACGGGGCTTAAGGATGTTTGGGAGCATCTTCCACCTGTGGTGCATGGGTGGGTATCATCAGTGGGTTTTGGGAGGTTGGTGTCTGCGCTGAATGAGATGCCTTGTTCTACAGCGATCTTATGCTCTCTGGGGGAGAGATAGTGGGATACTACCCATACTTTCCATTTCATCTTTGAGGATATGACCGTGACTCCTATAGACGTGCAGCAGCTATTGGGTCTGTATTATGACGGAGAGCAGATAGAGGTGGATCGCTCTCTACGGGTGAGGTTGGAGGCTGTACGAGTGGCGCTCGGAGATATAAGGAGGATGGTGTCTGGGATTCCATTCGGTTGTCTCTGCTGAATGATGTTTTACTGAGTAGGGTGGTTGATGTGGAGGACGGGCTGTAGGTGAGGCAGATAGCCTGGTTGTTCATATTGTTGGTGCTGGGAGATTTTATGGTGGCCTCGAGCGGCGACGTCATCCATTTGTGGTTCTTGCCATACTTGAGGATGTTTTCGAACATCCTTCTCTATGATTGGGGGAGCCTGACTTTGGTGACCCTTTACTTTTCTTTGGATGCATTCATCCGGTGCTGCCAGTAAAATTTTATTGGAGCCACGTATCTTCTTGAGGTATTCTCCAGTTTGCGCATTCTCCTTTCATGCATTCTCATTTTCCTTATGCGTCTCTTTTTTATTGTGAATTCTTGTCTTTGGAAGACGTGGTTCCATGAGGTGATTGGGTGCAATACCCTGATGATTGCCTTGGAGGATGATACTGTTGGGGACTTCTGCTAATTGTATTAATGGCGGAAGGTCAATCGACAACCGAAGGGATCTCTTTCTCTGGAGGCGGTACGTCAGGTCTTGAATGGCCTGACCAGTGGTAGGGTAAGACCCTTTAATCTTGGTTTTTGCATGTTCTGATTCTGTATTGACTTATGACTGTTGGGGATTTTCAGGTGACTTTTTACCATTGGGGGACAATCATTCAGGATACGGGGGAGACTGGGGTGAACACGCAGATGAGGCATTTGGTGGCGCATGAGTTTGTCCATTCTTGGTGTCTTAGGGAGAGGTTGGTTCGATAGATTTCTGAGGATGAGGTGATGGTTCCACCTGCGTAGCCTCCTACTTCTATGAGGCGAGCAGCTGTTGCTAGAGGATGCTAGGATAGCAGTGATGTTCGGTGAGTCCTACCTGTTGTACACTGATACGACTGCACCGTATGACTATATGGACTTTGTGACTAGCTAGTTGATGGTGCCCAGCATATACGATGACTTGCCTTTCCCTCCTGCGGGTTCGAGTCGGGCGGTGAGGTCTTCCCACATCGGCGATGGTCGGTCGGCGTCTGCGATGGCGACAACTTCAGAGGTTCCCTTCGTTCGATTGCATACTCCTTCATACAACATTCGGCGAGCTGATGGAGGGATGGTCCCCATGTTCCACCGTCCTCATGCGATGGATCTGGAGGAGCTGTGTTTGACGGAGGAGGTTCTTCATCCTACGGTATACCTTTCTATTCTTTTCTTATTTTTGGTTTCTTTTCTCTTTTGATCCTTTTTGCTTTGATACTGATTTTTCCTTTTACTTGCAGCAAGTCCAGGTGTCGACCACTTGGCGGAGGGATATTAGGGACTGAATATCTTCGGCGACTATCCATATTCGGGATGCATTCCTGGTTCCTTCTTTCTTGGTATCGTCTGCTTCGTTCGGGGAGGACTCTGTCTTGGGTAGAGGTGGTGCGTCATCTTGTCGTAGGGGAAAGAGAGCGTGTCGGAGGGGTGGAAGCTCTTAGAGAGAGGGAAAGAAAGAGAATGTGGGTTCGGGCTGAGTCCCATTATTTTTGCTTTTCTTTTATTTCCTGTAAAATTTGATCTAACATAGAAGAATATATATATATGCAATGCAAGGTTTTTTTATTATTATCTTTTGTTAATGGTGAATGCATGCACATGCGCTTTTACTTTGCTGCTGAGACCGTAAAAAGTGATATTTTTGGGATTTTGGAGGAAATTTTTAAAAATGAGAAATTATATAGGGATGGAAGGGGATTTTTGAAATTCGGTTGAGAATATCAATTTATTTTTTATTGAGCTTCTGATTTTGATAAAAAAAGGAAAATTTTCAAAAATAGGGGGTTGCCGATTGGCAAGACCCTTATCCTGCCTATCGACTGTCAAGTCCAGTCCCATCAATTCAAAGCTTTGATTAGTGCCCTCTTCAGCCTCTTATACTTTGTGGGTTAGGATTTCCTCCGATTTCTGTAGGGGTCATGTTTTTTTGTGAGGGTTTATAAGTATAAAAAGGGGTAAGGGTGGAGTATTTTCATCACACCTTCACATTATTACTTACTTGCCTACTATTTTTTAGTCTTGCAAGATGACTCTCCTTGGTAGCATTGAGTTTGCTAACTTCCTCGAAGCCTTGGAAGCAATGTGCTCTTATAATGTCAACTACGTTGCTTTCAATATGCGTCGAGTTTCTTTATGGCATAACCAGCCCATTGAGTGGAACATGTTGATGGCGACGGTGCAATTTTGGTACCCCGAAGACCATGTATCCTGCTTTGGGTTGGATGAAGTCTGTCCTACCTACGAGGAATTTTCTTCCATGCTGGGGATAAATCCTAGTGTTTCTTCAGCACTTCCTGAGTTTTCCCGTTCTCTTAGGGATTTATTGGTCGGGCTTCTTCATATTTTGCCTTAAGCATATAGACCATTGGTTGCTGGGGGAATGATCAGGAGGCTGGCGATGCTGGATATGCCGAAGCCGTTGTTCTGATCATAGTATCAAAATTGCTTCTCGTGACTTGGTAGCTGCCAGTGGACCCACAACTTGCAGCTATTATTTCCTGTATGTCATACCGTCGTAATCCTGTGATGGTGATACTGGCGAAGACTTTGAATGGCCTGGATGCCTGGTGAGAAGGTCGTTCTGACCTCCTGAGGGGTAGCCCTGTGATGCTGTTCATGTGGTTATCTGAGAGACTCCGTCTGGTGACTCCTCCAGAATACCCTTTGTCGGTTGTACCCAATTTTTTTTCATGCTATTTCATTAGTGTTGGCTTGGACATCAAGATTTGGGACAACTGGTTTGTGGAGCATGGGGCTCTAAATCTGTGTTGGTCAATGCCTTGGTGGGGACAGTTGCTGCTTATTCTGGAGCTGGGAGAATACCCGTATGTCCAGTTGGTCTGTCTCAGACAAACCTCTTTCTATTTCCCTTGGAGGATTCTGCGTCAATTTGGCTGGGAATAGGTCGTGTCACCTCAGACACTAGACTTCTTTCTGGCAGAAGATTTGATTGAGTGTCTGCGCATGCGGCTTGGATCTATGTGGTAGAATCAGCGTCCGTTGACCCATCCTTCTCAGTCTGTTGGGAGAGTTTGGCATATCCCAGCGAATTATATGAAGTGGTTTTGGATGAGAGTGGTCAGTAAGATATTGGCAGTGGAGATTGGACAAAGGTGGCTTGTCTTATTAATACCATGGAGGGGGTGTTGTGGTTTTTTCGAAGCTGGTTCGGGCTTATCGGTCCATAGAGCAACTATGACACTCTATTTAGGCAGGGAAAGCTTGGGGACCCCAGGACGCAGATGATGATGACGAAGCGGGCTCCTCTGGTAGTTGTGGATAGGACTCTTGGAGAGTTTATTTTTTAATGGGTAATAAATGTGGGTATTTTATTTTGGCTTTTTTAGGAAGGCAGGGGGAACGGATTTATCCGTTCTTTTTCTCATGTAATCTGTACCGAGATTTCTTATTAGTGAAATAAATAAGTTTTTGATCATCCAACTTCGCCTTTTGATGAGTTTTGTGCTTTTCAATTATCTATACGGATCGCTAAGGCATACATAATCATTATGTTCAAGTATATGTTAGAATGGACTGTTGTTCTCGGAGATAAGAAAAGAATAGTATTTTATGAAAAAGAAAGGGCCATGCTCATGTAAGCTGAATGAGCTGCCTACGTACCTCTGGGGTTTTGAATATTTTTAAATTATTTAAAAATGGTTTTGGAGATGATCAGGCCCATGTAGTTCTGGGTAGAAGGAAATTAAGAGATTTTTTTTAACAGAAGGGGGATGAGAAGAGTCGTAGCACATCGAGATTTTTGACTAGGGGTAAAATTTCTTGAGAAGGTCCAGGTTGACTGGGCGAGCCATCTCCTCCCCATCTAAGTCGGTGAGCATGGTAGCACCGCTGGACAAGATCTTCTTGACAATGTATAGGCCGCTCTAATTGGGCTTGAATTTCCCTCTGGGTCCCAGATGGGTTCTATTATCTCTTTGAGGGCTAAATCCCCTTCTCGGACACCACGGTACTTGACTCACTTATTGAATAATTGCTCTCTTCGACGATGGTATCCTTGTATGTGGTATAGTGCTTTTAAACTCTTTTCGTCTAGGAGGGTCAGCTCGTCAAGACGGCTTTGGCACCAGTCTTCTTCACTGACCTTGTTTCCAAGGATGATGCGCAGCGAGGGTATTTCTAGCTCCAAAGGCAGGACTGCTTTCATGCCATAAACTAGAGAGTAAGGGTAGCCCCAGTAGAGGTTAGAATTGAGGTTCGGTAGCCCTAGAGGGCTTATAGGATTTGGTCGGCCCAATCTCGATAGCTTTTGGTCATCTTGCTAATGATGGCTTTGAGGTTCTTGTTGGCGGCTTCAACTGCACTGTTGGTTTGAGGTTGGTAGGGAGAAGATTTGTGTCTCTGAATCCCATACTCCTTGACCAATTTTTTAACTTCTGCCTCGAAATGCAAGCCATTATCTGATACTAGCTCATGCGGGACCCCATATCGGTAGATGATATTTTTCTTGATGAATTTGGCCACTTTCTTAGCGTTCATCACTGTGTACGACTCAGCCGCGACCCATTTGGTGAAGTAATCAATGGCAACTAGGATGAAATCATGCCCGTTGTAAGCCTTTGGTGTAACCTTTCCTATAATGTCGATGTCCGAGGTGGAGAATGGCCAGGGAGAGGTCATGTTGTATAATTTACGCGGAGGCAGATGCTGAAGGTTGGAGAATTTTTGGCATTTGAGGCATCTCTGAACATAGGCGGTGCAATCTTGGATGATGGTAGTCTTGTAATAACCTTGTCGAATGATCTTCTAAGAAATCATGTGATCGTTCATGTGAGGTTCGCATTCCCCGCTTTGGATCTTCTCCATTATCTTTTCAATTTCAACCCATGCGTTACAGTGTAGATGAGTTCCATCGAAGTTCCTTTTGAGCAGTGATTTATGACAGATGATGTATTGGGCATCCAATCTTCAAAGGATTGCTCGATCTTTCTTGTTGGAACTCTTAGGATACCTAACATTCTTGAGGAGGTGCCAGATATCATAGTACCAGTAATTGGCTAGCTCGGGAACTTTTGTGGTGACGATCTCAATGCGGTAACAGTGGGTTGGTTTGTCTTGCTTTTGAACAAGTAAGGGGGTCATTGTGATTCTTTTGGGCATGTCGACCATGGAGGCCAAGGTAACAAGGGAGCCGTCTAGGTTATTTTTTGATCGAGGTAGGTAATGGAAGGTGATGTCTTGGAATTGGGAGGCTAGATCTTCTAAGTAGGCATGGAAAGGTTGGATCTTCTCATCCTTAAATCTCCATTTTTTGAGCATTTGATCGATAATGAGGGAAGAATCCTCGTATACTTCTAGGAATTGAATACCTTTCTTGAGAGCAACCTTGAGGCCTACCGTGCATGCCTCGTATTCAGTCATGTTGTCGGTATAAGGGAAATCCGACTTGATGGCGATTGGAGTGTGGGAGTCATCTGGGGCAATCAAAAGTACCCCAATGCCATATCCCTTTTTGTTGGCAGCACCGTCATAGAACATTTTCCATCGGAGACTGTCCTGGGTAGTGCAGAGGATGTTTTCATCTGGGAATTCAAAGATCCAGACATCGACTTCATCCATAGGGTAATCAGCGAGGTAGTTAGAGATGGATCTTCCTTTCATGGCTTTATATGTGTCGTACACGATATTAAACTCGGCTAGGAGCATCAACCATCGGGCCATTCAGCTGTACGAGGTGGGTTTCTTAAGAAGGTGATTCGAGATACAAGTTTGATGGGGAAGGCGATCATTTAGTGTCGCAACTTTTGGGTGACCTAGACAAGCGCGACACATGCCTTTTCCAAAGCAGTGTAGTTGACTTCGTACCCAGCTAATTTGCGACTGTCATAATAGATAGCTCTTTTTTTGTAGGAATCTTCAAGGTATTGGGCTAGTAAAGCCCCAACTGTAGTGTCGATTATGATTTGGTATAGGAGCAAGGGGAGACTAGGCTGTGGTGGCATGAGTACCAGGGTTTGGGTCAGATATTATTTGATTCGATCATGGGCTTCTTAGCAGGCCTCGTTACAAACCTTGGTTGAATCCTTTCAAAGAAGTTTGAAAATATGTTCACAAATGGAGGTTAACTGGCTGATGAACCGGCTGATGTATTATAATTTCCCAAGGAAGCCTCAGATTTATTTCTCTGTTCGGGGAGGTTGCATCTCAAGTATGACTTTCAACTTGGTAAGATCTGCTTTTATCCCCTTCTTACTGACCATGAATCCCAAGAGTTTCCTCTTTGTAATGTCGAAGATGCATTTCTGTGGATTGAGTCTCATTTGATATTGTCACAGTCGTTCGAATAACTTCCAGAGAGCGGGAACACGGCCTTTTCTAGTCTTGTAATTGATAATCATATCACCTATATAGAACTCAAATTCTTTGTGAATCAGATCATACATGATGGTTGTAGTAGCCCTCTGGTAGGTATCCTAGCATTCTTGAGACCAAATGGCATAACAGTGTAGCAAAAAGTTCCCCATGGGGTGATGAACGCGATCTTTTCTTGGTGGCGTGGGTACATTTTGATTTGGTTGTATCTGATAAACCCGTCGATGAATGACTTGAGAGCATGACCGGCTGTGTTGTCCACGATCATGTCGATATTGGGTAACGGATAATCATTCTTTGGAGAGGCTTTCTTCAAGTCTCGGTAGTCTACACACATCCGAACCTTCCCTCCTGATTTTATCACATGCACTATGTTGGTTAGCCATATGGGACATTCGATCACACGAATCAAGCCTATGTTCAACTATTTGATCACCTCTTCTTTGACCTAGAGCGACCATTCTGTGCGGAGCTTTCTCAACTTATGTTTGACCGGCTTGTAATCTGGAAGAGTGGGGATCTCATGTTGAGCTATTTCAGGATCGATTCCAGGCATATCGTCATAGGACCAAGTGAAGACATCCACAAATTCCTTTAGCAATTCTTCGAGTTGTGCACGCTCATGGTCGTCAAGGGTAGCCCTTGTCCTATTCTCGCGTTGTTGGCTACTAGAACCGAGGTTAATAACAACAGTATCTTCTTTATTAACTTGAATGCGGTTATATTGTTTATTATTAACCTTATTTAGATCAGTTAAGAACTATTCATTTGCAAAATCACCATCATCAAAAGTTTGATTAGAATTCAAACAATTAATGTAAGGCACAAGAAGATACTCAAAATCTTCATTTATTTCATTGATAGGAAAAAAAGCATTGAGAACCTCATCAAAGGAGGACCCGATTACATTTGAACAAGGATAGACAACAGAAGAAGAAATGGGGTAAACATTGGTATTAGGGGGGATCTCAACAGGTAGAGCTAGCGTAGCATGCCAGTTGAGGAGAGGTGTATCAACAACTTTAATTAGTTAGGATGGATCAGTGATGTAGTGCCTGAGTGAACCATGCAGAGTGATAGCCCAGTGTCTGTAAGTTGAAGGAATATTCGGAGTCACCTTCCTCAGTATCTTTTATGAGTGGTTGTACATGGTGTTGGGAACTCTCGGCCCATGGGTAAACGTCTTGGAAAAAGATCTCCACTCCAGGATTCATCTTCTTATCTGTATGGTCATACCATGGTACAAGGAAGCCGCAAAAGGGGAAGTCTTCGCCCTCTTTGATGAATCTTCCATTTAAGGAGTCACCTGGGATAGTCTGGATGCAGTCTAGTCTCCTCTTTAGTCGAGACTGGCGGATCATTATGAGCTCTTATTCTGACGGTTGATACCCCAAACCACAAGGAGGGAAAGCTTTCTTTAGTTTAATTGGCTCAATTATACTTTGCTATCTTTGTCCTAGCCCCAGTTCAGGCCTGAACTGCATGTTTTTGAACATCTGGACAAACCCTTTCTTTGAAGTCATCCCCTATCGGGAGTAGAGGTGGTTCAACTCAGAATCTTGATAGGAGCATATCATTTGACCCGTGATGTATCTCAAGAGTTGGATTGCTGGTACATGCACCCTCGGCATTGTCGTTGTCGCCTAAAATGGTGATAACCCGTCCGTTGGCGAAGAACTTCAATTTTTGATGGAGTAAGGAAGACACACCCTTGATACCGTGGAGCCAAGGGCGTCCTAGCAACAGATTGAAATAAGCGGGGATGTCAATAACTTGGAATTCGACGATGGGATTTATATGGCCATCCCCTGTTACAAGATTTATGGACCCCATCACCTCCCGATGGGTATTAACGTATGCACGTACAGCAAGGGAGGTTGGAGCGAGGTCACTTTCTTTCAGGCCTAAACATTTGAAGGTTCTTAGTGGGCATACATTCAAGGCGGATCCATTATCGACAAGAGAGAATGGTACAACCTTCCCCATAACTTTGATGGAGATGTTGAGTGTATGATTGTGGTTTGGCCCAATCTTGGGGATTTCTTCTTCGGAAAAGGATATCATTCGGTTAAAGGTCAAGGATTCGACCAAATTTACTGCTTCTTCTGGTGTGGTAGAGGGAGGAATTGTGGGTCCCGTGAGAATCTTGACCAAAGCATTTATGTGCAGCTGGGAAGACATGAAAAGTCCCCATAGGGTGATGTTAGCTTGATTTTTCTTCAGTTGATCGAGGATCTTGCTTTCCTTGAGGGTAATTTCTGGCATAAGGAGGTTTTCAACGCCCTTCCCCTTATCATTGGCCGATAGTGAACATGGAATCTGTTATTGCCTCCCTGATCTGGTCATGTGATTTACTAAAGAAGGGAAGAACATGAATCCCATTTTTTCATTGATCTCGGGATGTTCTGCCACCTTATTTATTTCTCTGAGGAGTTATTCAAATGATATCATCCCACACATGTCAGCTATCGGGCCAGTTTGCTCTTCATTGGAATCTTCGAACTCTTCCCCCCATCCGGTGGTAATAATTATGTCTTTCCATGTAAAGTCCTTTCATTACACAACCTCGACGGCTTCTTCATGCAAGTATTCCCATCCCGTGGGTATATGTAAGGGTGAAGGGACCAGGTGCCCTTGTAGCTTCAGAGTATCAAGTAACTTGGTCATACTACAAATATCATTGGTTTGCTTGAATAATTCTTCCATGATCTGGACAACATCATCCAAGCTGACTTCGTCGGTTGTTACTACCCAGCTGTCTGACTCTCGAGCCCATTTTCGTGCTTCCAAGAACAGCGTACTGAATATCTGGAAATCACTGATCATTCGTGAGGGAAATTTCAGCCCGAACTCTAGGAGTTGGTTTAAGACTTTTGGTGATTCCATACTTCCATTTTCAGAATGGGTGCTGATAGCGATGCATGCTCTGGTAAGGAATAACAGTGCTTGATCAGTGAGGCTAGCAGGGTGTAGGAGGAAATGTGGGCAGGTTTGGAGAGGTTTGGGAGAGTGTATTGGTGTGATTTGAGTTAAGGGATCAAATTCTGGGTTCTCTTCTAGTAATATGGCATTGGCATAATTTGGGAGTGGGTTGTGAGTAGTGTTTGGCTTAGGATTAGCTGGTGGGGCAATGGTACCCTGGTAAATTAGACCTTAGATTACATTTCGGAGGTGGAAGCATTGGTCGATGGTATGGTCAGCTGTTTGGTGAAAGGTGCAATGGGCATCTGCCTTGAAGTTTATTGGGAGCGGATTTGTCAAAGGACGGGGATCCAAGGGTTTGATAAGGTTTTGACTCAATAAGGCTTGATAAGCTTTGGAGAGGGGAGCATGGAGCTCAGTATATTCTTTTTGGACTGGGACAGGGGGCCTTTATGGTTCCCATGAAGTGGTCAGTTGAGAAATATTGTTGATGGTTGAGACTGTAGCACTAACAGGCTTATTATATTTCTGGGGGTGAACTATCCGGACACCTTCTTTGGTTCAACATCTATTTTAGCCGTACTCTCCTCAATTTCTACTCCCGCTTCTCTGAGTGCTCGAAAGTGAGGATAGTATTGTCCTCCCATGGTTTCTCAGACATGGGGGAAAAAGTTCTTCTTCACTATGCTGACTTGTTCTTCCTCGAAAGGCCGATGGTCATGGTAGCTGCTTTTTCCCTCCTTCGGGCTGTGAAGTTACTGACTGATTCCCCAAAGTTCTATTTGATAAACTCTAAATCACGATGGGTGACCTCAATCTCTTTGTTGTACTTGTACTGCGACATGAATTCTCGAGCCACATCCTCCTAGCTACGGATTCTAGACTCCTCGAGAGATAAAAGCCATCGGAGGGTGTTGTCCTTCAAAGTTTGCTGAAACATTTGGGCCATCACTTCTTCAGAAGCCCCTAGGAGAGTCATGGAATGGTGATAACTACGAAGATGAACAATCGGGGGTCCACTTCCTCCGAATTTCTTGATATTTGGAATTTTGAACTTCTCGGGTAACCTCGCTTTAGGATAACGAGACATGTGGGTGAAGTCCATGTAATTCCCAGAGATTCTGAATTGGTAAAACTTTTTAGTGAGCATCTTGAGGTATTATTTTACCTTGTTCAACTCCTCCTCTTTTGGATAAATGATCATAAGCAAGTTGTACCCATGCTGGGCAAGGTTTGGCATCGAAAGCTGGGAAGGCGGTAACCCATTAATAGGAGGGGCACGTAGAGCGTGGTGATATTCTTCGGGAACCCCGATAGGCTCGGGTGGACCCATGGCGTGAGGGAACAGGTCCTCGAGCTCTTGAGGAATGGGAACCTGGTTTCGTTGTATCTCTCGAACCTCAGTTTGGAGGTTGTAAATCTTGGACACGAGCTGAGCTAGAACTATCGTTAGATCCGGCTGCACAACGGGTGCTTGATCTGTGTTCTCCATGGATACCAGACTCGGAAGAAGTAGCAGGGGAATGGACAGAACTCCGGGGTGATTTGAATGAAGATCGAAACCAATAAGGAGCCAGGCCAAGGGCGTGCGATCGACCTGAGAAGGCGTAAAATGGGATTTATTTTGAGAAAAAAGGGATGAAAATATTTTTGACATTTTTTTTCTTTTTTGAGATTGCAAAATATTTTCGGTTTTTTAATAAAGAGAGGAGAAATGTTTTTTGTTTTGTATTTTTGATAAAGAAAGGAGAAATGTTTTTGGATTTTTGATAAAGAAAAGGGAAATGTTTTTGGGAGACGATCTCAGCATGATTATTATAATTATTATGTTCTCACTTGTATTAAATTCTCCTAAATGCAAAATGAAATGTCGGACGGGACCCGAGCCTAGAAAGATTGGGTTTGTAACATACGCAAAGCTATGACTGGACTTGTGACCAGGCTCACGGACAGGGTCCCATTTTAAAAATGTGCAAAAATATGGGCGGCGGGTCGACCCGAAATTTCGGTAGAGTTTTGGGTTGAAACTGGCAATTTAATATGCGTATCCTAGGCTTGACACCTATATGCGGGTATGAAGTTGGTTGGGTGAATCGAAAAGGGTTCCCCCTTTGGCATGAATTCCATGATATACATCTTACTCTTGCGGGAAATCGGTACATATGGACAAGCCATTTGATATACCTGAGTGTACATGAGTTGCCTCACCATATACCTCATGGGGACGGTACGTGTGAGAGAGAATTCGATATACTCGGCGTACGTGAACGATTTCCCTACGATATACCTCCCGTCATGACTTCGGTCAAGCGGTATGATGCGGGGGAACCGTTCGATAGACGTCGAAGGTACTTGGCCAATGGAAGGTTAGAGTCATATCACTTAGACTAACTGCGCCCTGCCGGACCAGCGCCCATCACGAAGTGACCCTCCAGTTACTGGGTAGAATTTGGCCAATAACAATGCTCTTTGGTGATTTCGTGTGAACCATGCATGATTCTCTTATTAGTATCTTATGATGAGAGTGTCTTTCTTGATCATGCCAAACAGGGAGCAGAGCATGAGTACCAATGGTATACCAAGTATGGGTGATGTGTGCAACATGAGGATATATGTGATCCTAAGTGCAAGTGGTGCGAAGTGTACATGGAGAATTTTCTACAAGTGCGTGAATAGAAGCATAAGCATGAGGTACACATGAGTAGTAAAGGGGAACATGCAAATAGGGGGATATGTAAGAAAATAAAACACCCATGTAAATAGAGTCTAGCCCTCAAAATAAACATACTTTCCCCAGTGGAGTCTCCACTGTGGCCATCCACAATCCTCGCAGAGTGCGGGTAGAGTGAGGATCCTAGGTCCCGCTCATCCGTCTCAGGAGCGCTTCGGCCGGTGTCATTGATGAGGTGAAAAATGTAGAGAGATGGAGTCTCCAGTCTATTTTACTCAAAATAGACGAAAGAAAGGGAGCCATCCCGAAGGACAACATTCAAAGACATACTAATGCATACGAAACCAAAATGATTCGAAAAGGGTCCGGAGTCTAAGTTACGAAATGGGAAGGTGTTAGGCACCCATTCCGCCCTTACGGTCTCTCATGGGTTTTTACTATTTTCCTTTATTTTTCCCGTGATATGTGTGCATTTGTATATATAGTGGAGATAGGAATCCTCGGCTTGTATCGTGGGAGAGATAAAGCGAGTCTTCCGTAGGAAGGTTCATAAAAATAATATTAAAAAATAGGATTTACGCGATTATCCTTGCGTTGATCATTATAATGGAATGATAACGTATGTGGAATAATACGCCGCTAAGATCAAATATATATATATATATATATATGTGTGTGTGTGTGTGTGTGTGTGTGTGTGTGCATGTGTGTGTGTGTGTAATCTACGAGAATTGAATTTAGAGAGAATAGAAAATGGAAAAAGAGTAAAAAATAGGACTCGAGTCTCGGGTTCTACCCCGAGACACCTACGTAGCCTGTAGAGGCATCAAAGTCCACGTAGTTCGTATGAAAAATGAGGGGTGGGGTTTATCCCATAAATCCAATCGGGGGATTCTCTTATTTGTGTGTGTGTGTAAAAAAGTGTTTTAGTTGTGAGGAAAGTGTAAGAAAAGTGTGAGAATTCCCATTTGGAATTTATGAGCAAACCCTCTTTTTCTTGTTTTTTGGTTTTTTTTTTATTTATATGAAAATAAGAGATGTGCAATAATACTAGTAAACAGTATATTAGGATATGTGAGATGAGAGAATAGAAGCGCTAAATAATAAAATAAATTAATGCGAATTTATGAGAATATAAGGAGAGAATTGAGAAAATTGGACCTTCTTGAAGATCTTGAGCTTGATCTTGAGTGTTGGAGAGCATCCCTTGCACTTGGATGATGATGGAGGGTAATGAATTCACCAAGTTTGATGAAAAGGATGATGAAAAGTGAAGGTGGGAAAGGGATTTGGATGTAGAAATCACGCAGACTTCGAGAGAGGTTTTCTGGATTTGTTGAGAGTGATATGTTTGTCTGATTTGGGCTCCCTTACAATGAGGTCAAGGCCTCCTTTTTATAGGCCCAAGGCATTGCCGATCGGCATAGCCCGAGTCCTGCCAATCGGCAGGTGTGTTTAGGCACACTGCCGATAGGCAGGGTCTGGGACCTGCCGTTTGGCAGTCTTTCTGGCCTTTTCAAAAAATTGGCTTCAGAGTTCAAACCATTGATCTGAATCGTGCATGGGGTGGACAATTGGAAAGGTAATTTAGAGACCTTCGAAAGTACTTTGGACCACTCCTTGTTTCGGGAGTTGACTTTCGGTCAAATGTGGCTTGGAAGCGCTTCTCAGTCCTTTGGACGGGGAATCGTCGGACGCAAACGGATCATTCGTCCGCATGGTAAGTACGAATCGCTCACGGGGTGGACCGTTGGAAAGTTTAGGATATGTAATTAGACATTCCAAAGAGTTTGATCCGGTTTGGGGAGTTGACTTTGGTCAATCGGGCCCTGAAAGCATTTGGTTACCCCTCGGAGTAAAACGGATCGTTCATCCCGTAAGTTAGAATCGCACACGGGGTGGTCAGTTGGAAAGGGGTTTCAGTGCCCTTTGAACATTCATTCAGTCTCAATCGAGCTAAAGAGTTGACTTAGGTCAAACGGAGCTCGAGAGAGTCCGGTGGCCTCTTGTTCGAGTTTTGAGGAAAACGGGTCGTTCGTCCGTATGGTAAGTCAGAATCGCACACGGGATAGACCGTTGGAAAGGGGATTCAGTTACCTTTGAAGATTCATTCTTTCTCGATCGAGCTGAAGAGTTTAAATTTTTGGTCAAAAGGATCCTGGGAGCGCTCGATGGCTTCTAGGTCGGTACTCGGGGTATGACCTGGGTTTGTAGTGATGAAGGGAGGTGCTAGGGACCTAAGGAGAGTTTAAGGGGTAATAGAATGAGATGTCTACACC
Source organism: Sambucus nigra (assembly GCA_949130495.1). NCBI lineage: Eukaryota > Viridiplantae > Streptophyta > Magnoliopsida > Dipsacales > Adoxaceae > Sambucus > Sambucus nigra. The sequence continues at coordinate 542,904,251 of OX422209.1, forward strand.
AAGGATAAAGCATATCAACTCATTTATTTCATTAGATCTAATGCAAATTTCTTTGCGTTAAAACCAATGACCTTCCAAGGATAAAACCAAAGATTATTTTTCATCGAATGCACGTAGATCTAACTAGAAAGCTAATCAAGATGAAGCCTGAGAATTTTTCCCTAGAGTAGGTGAAAGTTATTGAGACAGAATTTGATAACCTACTCTAGGCCAGCTCCATCATGGAAGTCTAATCCACATAATTTTTTTTAATATTGTTATTGTATGAATAAGAGAGACAAGTGGAGAGTAGGGGTAGACTTCATTGACCTCAACAAGCACTACCCAAAATATTTTCGTTAACATAAATAGATAAATTCGTTGACTCTATGACCAAACATCAACTCATGAGCTTCATGGATGCATACTCCGACTACCATCATATACCTATATTACGCCCAAACTAGGAAAATGCCTCATTCATCATAACTTTAAGACTTTACAGTTACAAGGTAATTCCTTTCGGTTTGAAGAATACATGAGCAACCTATCGGTGGCTCATGACCAAAATGTTGAAGAATCAGATAAGCTAAACTATGGAAGTATATATCGATGATTTGCTCGTCAAAAGCAAGCATGCAAACGATCAAATCAGAGACATCACAAAGACCTTCAAGATTCTCAGAGAATACAGATGAAGCTCAACACCTCAAAATGCATCTTTCGAGTTATCTCTAGTAAATTTCTTGGATATTTGGTAACCTAGAAGGCTGACTACAATTAGGGAGGCTGAGTACTATCAGGGACATCTGGAATGCTAGATCAAAGATATCCAATATATCAGAAGGTCGACTACTATCAGGGACATCTAGAATGTTAGACGCTCTGAATCGCTTTATACCAAGATCTTTGGTTAAGTGTTGATCATTCGTTAAGGCATTGAAGAAGGCAAGATTCACTATATGGATAGAGGAGTGAAATTAAAATTTAGAATAAATTCAATTTTACTTAGGATCTTCTACATTTCCATTAAACCCAAAATATAGGGAAGATCTGTACATGTACTTGGCCATCTTAAAATCACACGACTGGTGCTGCACTCATTTGTTTACATTTTAGAGATCAAAGGCCGCTATACTACATTAGGAATACTCTTTTTGAGGTAAAAATCATGTACATACCGATTGAAAAATTTATATAGGCATTGGCAACCATATCGAGGAAATCAAGACACTACTTTAATACTCATACCATTATCATCCCCATAACCCATCCTTTGAAGTATGCACTAAAAAAATATGATGCCTCAAATATAATGACCACGTCGTCCCTAAAGCTAGCGTAGTTTGACATTAGGTATGAAGCTAGGACAACGATAAAGGATTAAGTCTTGATAGACTCCCTATAGAAATATTTGACTGGCAATCAAATCCCATCGTGGAATCATTAGCATTTAGCGAGAATGAATAAAATTGGAAGCTCTTCACAGATAGAGCATCAAATAAGAGGGGCACATGAGTTCGAATATTCTTTGTGACCCCATAAGGCAAGACATTAGATTGGGAATCAAAGGGTCAAATAATGAGGCAGAATATAAGGCCCTGGTGTATGGTCCTCATAGGGCATTAAATTTGGGTTTTTACCACATTAGTGTATATATTATGACTCTTGAATGATCGTAAACTTACTTAACGAAGAATATAAGTTCAGGTACTTCAAAATGATTACTTATAGGAATAAGGAAAGAGGTTTTTTTCAACAGTTTGAGTCTTCCTAAAAAAAGTATCTCCCAAGGAATAACAACAACCATCCATATACCCTTACCACTTTATCTTTAGCCTTCGATACCGACCTGAAAAAAATGATCTAAGTGGAATACATAGACCGGCCGAGCAAAAAATAACCAAATCAAGACATTTTCATTTTCTAAGTGGATTTGGCTTCATCTTGAATGGACCCCATCTCATCTTACTTAAGGACCGATAATCTCCCTTTATATGGTAAAGAAACACACAAGTTAAGGATTAGGATGGCTAAGTTTTGCTTTAAATCTAAGAGAAAACTTTACCGTCGATCATTTACTGGTATTTTACTAAAGTGTGTTCACCCAAATCAAATGGAAGGAGTGTTAAGATAAATGCACGAAGGCAACTGTGGTGCGCACACGGATGGGTAATTGCTCTTCTATATGGCGATCTCTCAAGAATATTAGTGTCTCTTCATAAAAAAGGATGTTGTGAGGTTCTTCTAAAAGTGCACCTAGTGTTATAAGTATTCTCCATTTATCAAGAAGCCTACAGGAGATTTGAATCCCGCACAAGTTCATGGCCTTTTACTCAGTGGGGCATGGACATAGTGGGCCCATTACCTACCGCACTAGGGAATTAAAGATATATAATAATGGTAACCAAATACTTCACAGAGTGGGTTTATAATGAACCACTCACCCACATCAGAGAGGGGGACGCCAAAAGATTCATTTAAGTAACCTCATCATATAATTTGGAATCCCAACAATGATGGTTACTGATAATGGAATGCAGTTCGATAACGACTTCTTCCATGATTTTCGTCCAGAACAAGGAATCAGAATCCACTATGCATCGGTAGTATTCTCTCAATTTAATGAACAGGCAAAGATAACCAACAAAACTCTTTTATCAAGAATGAAGTGTCGATGAGAGAATGCCAAAGGATGATGCATGGATGAGTTTCCCTCTATTATTTGGGCATACTCGACAACACCAAAAATTCCAATAAAAAGAATATGCATTCCCTTACCTACGGTATGAAAGATATCACCCTTTTGGAGATCGGGCTTCCAACGTTACCTTGCATTCCCTTGCCTACGGTATGAAAGATAGCATTCCCTTGCCATAATGTTGACCGAATAAATCCCGAGTTATATTTGGATGATGAAAGAAGGGAACAAGTTCTTATACTTTTGGTTGTCTACCAACAAGTGTTGGCAAAGGATAATGACAAGAAGGTCCAGGTCAGATAATTCTAGGTCGATGACTTGGTCCTCAAAAATATGTTACTTTCAGCTAAGAATCCATTTAATGGGAAACTTTTGTCAAACTAGCTGTAACCCTAACGAGTAATCTCAAAGGGGGGCGAATGACCATATCATTTATAAGAATTAAATGGAAGAGCAGTCCCAAGTACTTAACCATTGTTGAATGCAACAGACTCATAATCTTCTGGCTATAAGGTGATCTCCTAGATTGCTACCTTATATACTTCTTTGTATGACTTCTTCAGATGGTCCTCTTGGACCCGCTCCATTGTGCATTTTTTCTTCTAAATGATTAGCTTTTGGAGGACCATGAATTGAAATGATCTCTCAATATTAGACAGTTTAGTGTCCACCCTGCTAAAATCATTTTGAGTTCTCTTGGCTTCCTTCACTGCTTTCTCCATAGTGTCCTCCTCAACCTCTAACTTCATGTTGAGGTCTTCTAAATACCTGAATTGGGTGATGAGCGGGCCCTTTAAGGTATTACTGAAGTTCATCAGTTGATTGTTATACTTTCGGTAGAGATCAACTCGACGGCGAGTTCCGAAGAGAAGTGTATGCTCATACATAAAAGCGATTTTGGCACACAATAAAATAAGATTGTATGTGATTTCCTAGGACACTGTGTCATAAGCCTTCCTTGTATAGATTCTCCAAGGTTAAGCCCCTTAGATTGCATGTTAGACGACATCATCTCCACCTGAGCAACAGAGTACTCAACCTCAAAATCCCGATAGGCCAACTCGGCCTTAATTACTAGATCTTTTCTTTTATGAATGTAGATCTCCCAAGGGCGAGCCCGGTTCCCTCGGGGGGTGGTCCTTAACTATTCCCCTTGTTGCGATTGAGGTTCATTGATTATCATTGGTCGGTTGAGAATGGTCGTTAGGGAAATAAGAGCACATGTTTTGTTCTTATACATCCTCTTTTTCTTAGTTCGTTCAACCTCTTGATGCTAATGTGGCTATCTAGATCTAATTCCCCCTCTCTGTCCCTTTCTTTCCATGCGTGTGTGGGGATTCAAGGACATGGAAGTACTCTTTCCGCCACTTGTGCCGACGTATTCATGGGTGGCCTCTGATATAAAAGTTATCTTCGTCGTCAAAAGGGTATAACATGAGTAGTGGAGTCTCAACTTATCTTAAAATGGGCAAAAGAATGTAGCCACCTCAAGAGAACAACATCAAGGTTATATCGATGCATAAGAAAATAAGTAATTCAAAGATCCAAGGACTAAGTTACGGAATGGAAAGGTGTTAGGCACTGATTCCTCCCTTTTGGTCTCTCATGGGCTATGTCGATCTTCTTCTTCTATCCAAAGCGTGATGTGTGTGTACATTTTCTTAATATAAATAACGGGAGAAGGGAATCAACTGACACACGTCATGAAATGGACGGATTGGACCCATCCATAGGTATGTACCATAAAATAATCATAAAAATATGATGTAAGTGTTCGTCGAATGATAAATTGCTATGAAAGAGAGAATGTGCATATCGGATGAGATACAAATATATAGGAGTTTAAGACTTATAGAATAGATATCATAGAGTATAAAATATATAAAATGGAAAGAGAGGACTCGAGTCCTGGGATTAGCCCGAGATGCCTACATAGCCCAAGGGGCATCAAAGTTCACGTAGTTTGAATATATCATAGAGGCGGGGTTCAAACCATAAAGCCAAATTTAAGGCTTCTCTTTATGTGATTTTGAGAAAAATGCTTTCAAGTGTGAAAGAGAGAGAAAATGAGGAAGTCCAACTTTTGGAATTTATAAATAAGGCTTTTTTTTTGAATTTTATGAAAATGAGTTGTGTGAAATACTAATAATAAAAACGGACATTATTTGACGTGAGATAATAAAAAATGACTAAAATATATCCCAAAATGAAAATAAAATGAAACATAACACTAAATGAATAAAAGAGAAAAGAGAAAAGGGTGGACCTCCTAAATGACTTTTGTTGCTGAATTTGGGAGATATGTAGACTGATTTTTTTAATGGTATAAGACTAGTATGATAGGTTGAGGTAGTGACTAAATGTGGTAGTAAAGTGAGGTGGGGTAGTGTTAGAAAATAGTCTTTTTTGGTAATGAGAATGCTCTAATTTTGAGGGAATGTTTGTTGCCTGCTGAAAGGGACTTCCTTCAAGAGTGGTATCATGGACTCTTTATATAGTGAACTTTTAGGGTTGGGGGAGTGCTGATAGGCATGTCTCATGTCCTTCCTATCGGCATAGTACCTCCCTTTCTGGGATAGGGAAGTACACCCTACCGATTGTGAGGGTGTCTTGGGTGCCTATAAGTAGTCCAAAACGGACTTTTTCGATAAAACGGTCATAAAATGCAAACCGTAAGTCTGAATCATGCACAGATAAGACCATTGGAAAGGGAATTAAGAGCCCTTTAATAATCTCGTGAGATAATCTTAGGTTCCAAAGTTAACCAAAGTCCAATGGGGCTCAAAAGAACCCAATGTCCTCAAGACAGGTGGTTTTCGAAGTTAAATAGGTCGTGCATGGAAATCGTGAGGACGATTCATGCACAACACAGACCGTTGGAAAGGGAATTTAGAGAACTTTAAGATTTAATTGATCTTCACTCTATTTGGATAATTCATTAGATTCAAATGGGTCTCGAGATCGCCCGATGGACTTTTTAAGTAAAATGGATCGTTTGTGCGAATCGTGAGGCCAAATCATGCATGACATAGATCTTTGGAAAGGGTATTCAATGGATTTCAAGGTTTCTTTGAGCTTAACTTAGGTCAAATAGTTATCCAAAGTCCAACGAATCTTAGGAGTACCCTATAAATTCCAGATCAGTACTCAGAGTAAAATAGATCATTCGTGCGAATCGGGAGGCCGATTCGCACATGGCATGGAACGTTGGAAAGGGAATTCAGAGCTCTTAGAGATTTCATTGATCTTACTTAGGTTGGATAGTTGACCAGATTCATATGGGGATCAGGAGCACCCAATGGCCTTTAAATTAGTACTCGGAGTATGACCTATGGTTTATGGTAAGTGGTGGAGTGTTAGGGACCTATGGAGGTTATTAGGGGTTACTAGGATGGCGTGCTTATAAAGACCCTCAGTGGGTGATCTTGGAGCAAGTGAGGATCATTGAAATATAAACACATCATCGATGTTCGAGAAGAGGATTGAGGTCGATTATGCGGACCTAGGGGATGAAGGCGGTCGATTCAGAGGGTCGAGGTCAATTCTATAGACCTAAGGAGGGTTGTGGTCAATTATTCATACCTAGGGATTGATATGATCAATTCTACAAGTCGAGGTCGATTTTGTGAACCTATATATTGGGATGACCAATTCAACAAGTTGAGGTCAATTCTGCGGACCTAAGGATTGAGATGACCAATTCAGCGGGTCAATGTCGATTCTATAGACCTAAGACTGAGATGACCAATTTTGTAGGTCGAGGTCAATTCTGTGAACCTAATATTTTGATGACCAATTCAACGGGTCAAGGTTGATTTTGAGAATATAAGGAGTGGGATGACCAATTCAGCGGGTTAAGGTCAAATCTGAGGACCTAAGGAGTGAGATGACCAATTCTGCTGGTCGAGGTCAATTTTGAGGACCTAAGGAGTGATATGACCAATTATGTGGGTTAAGGTCTATTATAAGAACCTAACAAGTGAGACAGCCAATTCTGCAGGTCGAGATCAATTTTGAGGACCTAAGGAGTGAGATGACTAATTTTATAGGTCGAGGTCAATACTATAGACCTAATATTAAGATGACTAATTATGTGAGTCAACGTCGATTCTGAGGACTTAAGGAATGGAATGACCAATTATGCGGCTCGCGGTCAATTATGTTGACCAAAGATTGAGAGGACCAATTCTATAGGACGAGGTCGATTCTAAGGACCTAAGGAGTGAGATCACCAATTCTTCGAGTCCAGGTCAATTTTGAGGATCTAAGGAGTGGTATGACCAATTATGAGGGTTGAGGTCAATTACGAGGACCTAAAGATGTTGTCTACGCGGAGTGTTTCTAATTATCGTTCTGCTAGGGAAAGCATCGAGTATTTGGAGTAGGCACACTTTGGATTCTTGGTTATGTCGTGAAATATGTTGACGATGATAGTGGCCCCGTAATTTGAGGATTTAGTATTTAATTATTTTTGGGATAAATAAAAATATTTAAATTGGAGGAACTTAAATTTATGATTTGGAGAATTTATAAGAGTGAGAAGAATTATTCATAATTAGCGACTATAAGTTAAATTGTTCGAATTTAAAGTGTGTCGCATTTTGAGGTTAAAATTGGAGAGCATTATAAAGTATTTCGGATGGCAATTTTGAGTGCGCAGTTGAGTCCAAATGGGTCGAGATAGTAAAAAAATAGTGTCTGGGGTAGTAATTGGGTCTCGAGGTATTTTTGGGCATAGCCGGGCCCACACGGGGTGATTCAGGCCAATTTAAATTAGGCCCATGTGGCAAAAGCGGGATGAAGGGTTTTAAGACTAATTAGGGAAGTGTTGAACGTCAGTCAATAAAACTATAAACCTAGAGTTTGAGAGAGACACAGAGGAAAGCAATTCAAGAGCCAATTAGGGATTTTTGGAGCCAAATTAAGGGACTAATTGGGGGGTTCTTCGGCAATACCTTAACTACACCAATGGATCAGACCCTACGAATGATTTCAGGCAAGTGGTTAATTGTTTTAGTTATTAAATTGATGATAATCAATTCATATCTTAGTATGTGTATGTGAAAATTCGTTTTGGGAGTGTATCCATAATAAAATTGGGTTTTTGTGAAAGTAGAGTAATGGTTAGATTTAATTACTCAAAGGATGTTAGGTAATGATTTGGGACTGTTAAGGTTGAATTGTAGGGTGGATTATAGTAGGTATTAGTGTTTATATTGATTGAGAATGATGAAGTTGATTTCCTTAAAAACGAAACCCGGATGAAAAACCCAAATCTGATATACTTAAGGTTATGTATAAATTTGATGATGAATTAAGGTCTCTAGGGTGTTTGGAACCTTTTCTTGTGTGGAAATAATATTGGTTGTGATTTGGGTAAGAGTTTGGGAATAAATAAAAGCTTTAGGGTTCGTCCATGGCCGAATATAGGCTGGAGAAGACGATTTCTGGAATGATCGATCGATCGCCTTTGGGGGTTCGATCGATCGATGATGCAGAAATTTTGGCAGTGATGCGAGTTTTAATTACATGGAAGATGTTTATTGAAAAAGTGTGTTGGGCTGATTTAAATGATGAAAATTGAATAGGGGTATGACTCTTGGTAATTATAAGTAAATGTAATTGGGAAATTTGGGAGAGATAAATGTGTGACACATTATGGACGAAAATTTGAGAATGAAATTATGAAATTTAAAAATAGACCAAGTGAGCGAGTTAGGGTAGGTTGGGTAAGTGACACCAAAGTATTAAATTAATTATTGAGAGAATAAATTAATTTAGAGTCGGAATATAGACTCGAAAAATATTAAGTTACGGACCAAGTGAGCGAGTCCGGGGATAATGGTTGGGTGACACCAAGTATTAAATTAATGGTTGTGTTAATTAATTAAATTAGAGTCGGACTATAGACCCGGATTGGTATTAATTAATTAATGTGTAAATTAATTAAATTAGAGTCGGACTATAGACTCGGATTAGTATTAATTAATTAATGTGTAAATTAATTATATTACAGTCAGACTATAGACTCGGATTAGTATTAATTAATTGATGTGTGAATTAAATAAATTGGAGTCGAACCATTGACTCGGGGAGATGATAAATAATTAAGTGAGAAAATTAATTAAGTTGAGTCATGCCAGAGACTCAGGAAATTACAGGCTAGTGTTACGGGATTTTTAGTACACGGTAAAGCCGAGGTTTATATTATATATATACGATGTAGTGATAATATATATATATATATATATATATATATATATATATATATATATATGTGTGTGTGTGTGTGTGTGTGTGTGTGTGTATATATTGTGTGTGCTATTAAATATCAGTGACTAGATATTTATTTAATTTATATACTCTAGTGCTATCAAGGGAGGTTGCACGATGTGGATGAATCCCCTAGCTTGAGGAGTAGGGTGAGTATATCCCGGGTCATAGCGTCTTGCATATGGGTGAGGGATTTATCTCACTTTCAGGGAAGGAATATGACCGCCTCCACCACGTTTATATTTTGGGACAGGTTGATGAGCGATTCCAACTTGGGAAATTAGGTTATGTGAGTACACCTAGTGAGATAGAATTTTAGAGGGAATCATCCGGTGAGGGTATACTCGGAGGAATGGATGTGAATATATATATATATATATATATATATATATATATATATATATATATATATATATATATATATATATATATATGTGTGTGTGTGTGTGTGTGTGTGTGTGTGTGTTGTGGTAAAGGTACGTATATAATAGTAGTAAATATTATATGCGACAAATAATACAGTGTGTGATGTAATTATTTTATATAACTTGTGCTACAGTTATATGATTATTATTTAAAGGAATTAAATAAGTTAATTGGTGAGATAACTTGTAATTCATAAATAATTATATTCGGGCTAGAGTAGTAGGGAAAAGGGAGGTTACACCAGGACTAGTTGGATGGGGTAGTACAACTAGGTGGGGTTAAGGTAACCGTTAGGTGTGAACATTAGTGTAGGGGTGAGAATGTCCTCAAGAGATTGCGACACTAACTTAAATATGAAGCGCATTCATGCATTTTAAATTCCTGCAATTAATTTACTTGCTAAATATTTTCAAAATGTTTTGGGTTCTAACCCTTGCTATAAAACTATTTTCAAAACCTTTTAGGTGTCCAGCCACAGGGACGCCAGGATTGATATTCTATTCCAGGGAAACGGAGCTGCGTCATATGTGGATGCTAGCAGGAGTTTGGATTAGACGCATCGTTCTTTCATTTCTAGAGTAAGAATCATTTATAAGTTCTAGTTTTATTTAGGGCATGTGGCCCAGACTTTTAGTTCAGTTTTCAGATATGTTTTATTCCGGTGTTGAATATTTGTATTGGATTATTTTACTTTGGTGATCGATGGTTTATTCGGCATGTAGTCATCATTTATTCAGTTGATTTAATCCAGTTTTGTGAATGGATTATATTTATTTCCGCATGTACTAATTGTTTTAAATTAATAAGATAAAATTTTGGCCCAGCTTTTGGAATACTAGGTGGTTAGTAAGTTTTAAAAAGGTTTTCGATAGTGATGCTAAGGACGAACCAATTGGGATTCCTATTTTAATTTGGTATAGGACTGATCACCCGGTATTTTATTAGGCAGGGTGTCACGGATGGTATTAGAGCATCAGGTTCTAATGTCCTTAGGATATGTGTGGCTTTTCACATTTCAGCTTAGCGTTCTTTGATGTAGAACCCTATCCTAGGATTGTTGTATTCTCATACGTATGCGCATTTACGTTCTTCTGTCAGTTACTTTACATTTGAGGGTGAATTCATATGATTCATATTAAAATTTCAGATGCCGCCTAGGAAAGAGAGAGAGCTACTAGGGCTGCAGGGGGAGGTGATACTAGAGAGGCTCATCAAGAGCCAGAGTTACCGCAACAACTAGCAGAGATGATTTCGGCAGCACTTGTAACTGAATTAGTTGCGCAGGCAGTTGAAGCGATGATGATCCCACGAGATCAGCCACAGACGTTAGTGGTGCTGGATGTTCAGGGCGACCCGGGGCCGTCGGGGTAGCAGAAAATACGAGAGGTCTTTCAAAAGGGCCATCCACTAGAGTTTCGAGGGTGTTCAGATATGATGCTAGCATATCAGTGGAAGAGAGATATCTAGCGTCACCTACGCATGGTAGATTGCAATGAGGTGTAAAAGAAAATGCTAGCCACTTTTAAGTTAGTGGGAGAAGCGCTACAGTGGTGGGAGTCGATCACCACAGTTGAGGAAAGGGATATATTGGCAATTGCAGAGTTTTTGGGTGCAGTTCAACCGCAAGTATTTTTCTCCAGCAGTGGAGACTGAAATGAGGAGAAAATTTAGAGAGGTGACTCAAGGGGACCGTTCAGTGGCCGATTACGAGGAAGAATTCCCTCGTTTGGCAAATTTTTCACCGGATGAGGTAAGCGACGAAGAAAGAATGAAGTCAAAGTTCATGGATGGGTTAGTCTGGAGGATCAGGCAATATTTGATTGGTAATCCCGCATTAGTAGCTTATACGGACGTCGTAAATGCAGCAGTCCTGCACTGCCAGGAATATCGCTTCCACATGAGAGGAAGCAAGAGGGGAGGGGAACCCAATCAGTCAGATAAAGCGGGAGGGAATAGTACCAGTGGGGTATCTCAGCAGCAGACAGGGGACATCAGGGGAAGGATTCCCGGCAGGGGAATCAGGACAAGAGATTTAGGTTCGGAGCCTATCGAAAGGATGACCAGGACTTTCGACAAGGCCAACAAGGAAGGGATCAGTGGCAGGGTGAATTTATTAGGAGGTGCTTCGTTTGTGGGGAAGCGGGACACGTGAAGAGAGATTGTCCTTAGCGAGGAAGGGGTTAGCTACAGGACGAGATCCTGGATGTACAACCACTACAACAAGTCATGGGTGCGTTCAAGCAGGAGGAAGCTGCTTAGGAACCCGAGGATCAGCCATTGCAACTAAAGTACGGAGGTAATTGTTTTTTCTTATGGGCATGGGGTATGTTTTGAATGACAGTGAGGGTGTCACAATATAAGAATTATTTTCACTAGAGTTCGCGGGTAAGTCGAATTTAGTGGGTGTGCGGGCTATAGCAGCCATATTACATATATATTCTGTGGGATAGTGGATTTATTTAGTGTTAACCACAAGAGAGTGGGGGTATGCACAGAGATGGGATTGGTATTATGCAAGGGGTTACTACTTTCGAGAATTAAAGAAGTAGGGTAGAAATTTTTATATCGGCTGGATAACGGTGGATTTGAACTATTGCGAATAGTGGGGGTAAGTTTTGGTGTTCTCGACACCATGATATGAATGTTTTTTGGGTAAGAATGATTTTTAGGTATCACCTGAGAAGGCGTCTATCCTGTATATATGCGTGTATGTATGTTGTATTGTGTGGTGCGATAGACACATAGTGAGGTCTTATGTTCTCATATTTTATCCTGGTAAGTAGGGGTATTTACTGAAGTGAATCAGGGTGGTTAGATTTATTTTTGAGCAGGGAGATACAACTCGGGGTTTATTTTGCGCAAGAACTAGTGATAGTAAGGGCGCGGTATTTTATGTTGTCTTTTGTAGCATAAGGGTAGGCGTGTATGCTTTTGTGTTAAGAGACGAGTGTTTGGGTGTACGCACTATGGACTGAGGGTCTAACAGATCTCAACGATCGCTAATGTTAGGTAGTAGTGTATCGGGGGGGGGGGGGGTTCCTTGTTTGGATTTCGCTTTGCGAGATGTCCCACGCATGAAACTTAGCTCAATGATGGAAGTGGGGAGATGTTTAGGCGTTAGTACATGGGTTGGGTAGCCCGGGTATTATTATTTATATATGTGATATGACCACGGGTTGGAAGTTATATTACGGGTCACGGCTAGCATAGTCGGGTAACTTTCGTGCGGTAAAGCACGGGGATAGGGTGTATGGGCACCCGAGTTAATTAAGGCAACTTTTGTGCGGTCAAGAACGGGTAAGGGTGTATGGGAGCCCTCGTTAATTAAAATGCATATTTGTGTAATTTATAGTTAGAAGTGGGAGAGATAGATATATAGATCTTAGAGGCATATGTCTAGAAAGTGATATTCAAAGCTTGGAGCACTAGGCTCATCTTAATTTCGAGGACGAAATTCATTTGTAAGGGGGGACGTATGTAACACCCCGTAATTTGAGGATTTAATATTTAATTATTTTTGGGAGAAATAAAAATATTTGAATTGGAGGAACTTAAATTTATGATTTGGAGAATTTATAAGAGTGAGAAGAATTATTCATAATTAGCGACTTTAAGTTAAATTGTTCGAATTTAAAGTATGTCGCATTTTGAGGTTGAAATTAGAGAGCATTATAAAGTATTTCGGATGGAAATTCTGAGTGCGCAGTTGAGTCCGGATGGGTCGAGATAGTCACAAAAGAGTGCCCGAGGGTAGTAATTGGGTCTCGGGGTATTTTTGGGCATATCAGAGCCCACACGGGGTGATTCGGGCCATTTTAAATTAGGCCCATGTGGCAAAAACGGGATTAAGGGTTTTAAGACTAATTGGGGAAGTGTTGAACGACAGTCAACACAACTCTAAACCTAGGGTTTGAGGGAGACACAAAGGAAAGCAAATCAAGAGCCAATTGTGGATAATTGAGGGACTAATTGGGGTGTTCTTCGGCAACACCTTAACTACACCAAAGTATCAGACCCTACGAACAATTTCAGGCAAGTGGTTAACTGTTGTAGTTCTTAAATTGATGATAATCAATTCATATCATAGTATGTGTATGAAAAATTCGTTTTGGGTGTGTAGCCATAATAAAATTGGGTTTTTCTGAAAGTAGAGTAATGGTTAGATTTAATTACTCAAAGGATGTTAGGTAATGATTTGGGGATGTTAAGGTTGAATTGTAGGGTGGATTACAGTAGGTATTAGTGTTTATATTGATTGAGAATGATGAGTTTGATTTTGGTAAAAACGAAACCCGGATGAAAAACCCAAATCTGATATACTTAAGGTTATGTATAAATTTGATGATGGATTAAGGTCTCTAGGGTGTTTAGAACCTTTTCTTGTGTGGAAATAATATTGGTTGTTATCTGGGTAAGAGTTTGGGAAGAAGTAAAAGCTTTAGGGTTCGTCCATGGAGAATATAGGCTGGAGAAGACGATTTCTGGAACGATTGATCAATTAACCCAGGGGGTTCGATCGATCGATGATGCAGAAATTTTGGCAGTGACGCCAGTTTTAATTACATGGGAGATGTTTATTGAAAAAGGGTCTTTGGACTAATTTAAATGATGAAAATTGAATAGGGGTATGACTCTTGGTAATTATAAGTAAATGTAATTGGGAAATTTGGGAGAGATAAATGTGTGACACATTATGGACGAAAATTTGAGAATGAAATTATGAGATTTAAAAATGGACCACGTGAGCGAGTCCGGGTAGGTTGGGTAAGTGACACCAAAGTATTGAATTAATTATTGAGAGAATAAATTAATTTGGAGTCGGAATATAGACTCGAAAAATATTAAGTTTTGGACCAAGTGAGTGAGTCCGGGGATAATGGTTGGGTGACATCAAGTATTAAATTAATGGTTGTATTAATTAATTAAATTAGAGTCGGACTATAGACTCGGATTAGTATTAATTAATGTGTAAATTAATTAAATTAGAGTCGGACTATAGACTTGGATTAATATTAATTAATTAATGTGTAAATTAATTAAATTAGATTCGGACTATAGACTCGGATTAGTATTAATTAATTGATGTGTAAATTAATTAAATTAGAGTCGGACTATAGACTCAGATTAGTATTAATTAATTGACGTGTGAATTAAATAAATTGGAGTCAGACCATAGACTCGGGGAGATGATAAATTATTAAGTGAGAATATTAATTAAGTTTAGTGAGGTCAGAGACTCAGGAAATTACAGGCTAGTGTTACGGGATATTTAGTATAAGGTAAAGTCGGGGTTTATCTTATATATATACGGTGTACTAATAGTATATATATATATATATATATATATATATATATATATATATATATATATATATATGTGTGTGTGTGTGTGTGTGTGTGTATATATTGTGTGTCCTATTAAATATCAGTGAGTATATATTTATTTAATTTATATACTCTAGTGCTATCAAGGGAAGCTGCGCGATGTGGGTGAATATCCTAGCTTGAGGAGTAGGGTGAGTATATCCCCAGGTCATAGCGTCCAGCATATGGGTGAGGGATTTATTTCACTTTCAGGCAAGGAGTATGACCGTCTCCATCACGTTTATATTATGTGCCAGGTTGATGAGCCATTCTAACTTGGGAAACTAGGTTATGTGAGTACACCTAGTGAGATAGCATTTTAGATGTAATCATTCGGTGAGGGTATACTCGGAGGAATGGATATATATATATATATATATGTTTGTGGATGTTGTGGTAAAGGTATGTATATAATAGTAGTAAATATTATATGCGGGTAATAATATAGTGTGTGATGTAATTATTTTATATAACTTGTGCTACAGTTATATGATTATTAGTTAAAGGAATTAATTAAGTTAATTGGTGAGATAACTTGTAATTCATGAATAATTATACTCGGGCTAGAGTAGTAGGGCAAGGGGAGGTTACATCAAGACTGGTTGGACGGGTTAGTACAACTACGTGGGGTTAAGGTAACCATTAGGTGTGCACATTAGTGGAGGGGTGAGAATGTCCTCAAGAGAGTGCGACACTAACTTAAATATGAAGCGCATTCATGCATTTTAAATTCCTGTAGTTAATTTACTTGCTAAATATTTTCAAAATGTTTTGATTTCTAACCCTTGATATAAAACTATTTTCAAAACCTTTTAGGTGTCTAGCCACAAGGACGCCAGGAGTGACACGGAGCTGCGACATATGTGGATGCTAGCAAGAGTTTGGATTAGACGCATTGTTCTTTCATTCCTAGAGTAGGAATTATTTATCAGTTCCAGTTTTATTTAGGGCATTTCACCCAGACTTTCAGTTCAGTTTTCAGATTTATTTTATTCCGGGTGTCGAATATTTGTATTGGATTATTTTACTTTGGTGACTGATGGTTTATTCGGCATGTAGTCATTATTTATTCGATTGATTTAATTCAGTTATATGAATGGATTATATTTATTTCCGCATCTACTAATTATTTTAAATTAATAAGATAAAACTTTTTCACCAACTTTTGGAATACTTGGTGATTAGTAAGTTTTAAAAAGGTTTTTGACAGTGATGCTAAGGACGAACCAACTGGGATTCCTATTTTAATTTGGTATAGGACTGATCACCCGGTATTTTATTAGGTGGGGTGTCACAAGTGAGTGTTGATGATCCTGCTGAAGATTAATGAGGGTTTTGTAACCAGTTCGGTGCTCCACGATTTTCTTGGAAGAAATGATTTTCTTGACTTGGCGAGGATTTTCTGGGAATTTTTGTGATTTTTTCAGTCAACAATTTTTCTAACATTTTTTTAGCTAACTTTTGAGGGGACTGGTGGTAGGAATATCTAAGGGGGGTGCCTATTAGAATAGGATCGGACTCCTGGGCTTGTTTGAAAAGGAGAAAGGTCATTTATGGCAGGCGTTTGACTCTTGCTAGGGAATTAGGTGACATTCTACCCTCGGTGTCATGACCCCGATCTAGTAATAATAGAGAACGAGTATCATGACATGCCACAAAGGCAACAAATATTCTGAATTAAAAAAAAACTCCTAAAATATAAGTAGCGAAAATACAATAACATGGTTATGAATCGTAAAATACTGAAAGTGAAGGAATTTCATTATCAGAGCTTTCTAAACTAAACTTCATTTATATTAAAAGTAACAACGAGTTACAACTTAAGATAAAATTTAAAACCTATTACTAGAGAACCAAACATTCTCTATCTAATAAAACAGACATTTTACTTAAAGTAACAAAAAGAGCTCTAAAAGCTAAATCTTCAACATAGTCCTTTTATGTTCCATCCGCGAGCTTAATTATTCCCTAGAAATTTATTATTCACATAACATCGTTAAAAACTGAATAAGATTCAATCTCCAGACATTCCAGGGGTTTTCATAAAATTGATACCTATTCAATTTAGAGCAGAAGCCATATATAAAGAGATAGGAATTAAAATTTATATATATATATATATGTATATGAACAGATAAAAGTATTGAGCAATATGTCAATTATTCAGTATTAACGTCCATGTACGCTCTAATACCCTAACATATAGTGTTTTCAAATGATTCCACCCGGTAACATCACAGATAGAGAATCATAATTTCTGGAACAATGCCTTGCTTAGGGCATGCCAGCGATAAAAATCTGGGAATGTAACACTCAAATATTAACACCTGGTAATCAAGGCTAACATAGTAAGAGAGTTTCCATAGGTTGAATCAATAATTTCAAAATTCCAATCAGATTTTTATATGGCTAGATACAAACATATAACAAATGACAAAATCATCGGTATCAGATGCATTTTGAGAATAAAAGCATTTCACGATATATATATATATATATATATATATATATATATATATATATATATATATATATATTTGCAAAATATAATATAATCAAAATGAGCAAGAAATGGCATAGAGTACCCAACTAAAATAGAGGTTTGAAATTACGGATATTGAGTCTTCGATCACATGTTCATCTTAATATGAATATTGTTAAGAACTTCTTCTCAAACTTTCCCATAATTTCTCTCACTATTTCTTTCTATAATTATCAAGAAATTTGTGTAAATTTCAAATGATCCTAAAGGCCCTATTTATAGTTTTCCAAAGATATCACGTTGTTGACACGTGTCTAGGTGACCAAGCTTTTATTTTGGTAATTCAACGTTAAGGTATCGCGTAACGAAGGGGTCTTACAGTCTCATTTCATCAAAAAGTGACATATGTTTTAGCTTTATGTATATGGATGACATGTGTAAGGTGGTGGTGTCAAAATAAAGAACGAGGTGGAAAGTGATTAAGCACAATATGGAAAGGTTGTAAGGGTATAAGGGTCATTTACACATGAAGGGGATTTTGGTAATTTCACACTATATATTTTCATTTTTATTAGAGGTCCTTGGAAATATTTTATTTATAAAAGGATCCTTTTTATTTTTTCATTTTTGTCCCTGAAACTTTCTTTATTAAAACCATGTACCCAAAGTTTCATACATTTTTTACCCTGAAATTTATCCTTTAGCTTAGGATGTGTCGTAAAACTTCAATTTGATCCAGTTAATAATTGGCTCTTCATATTTAAAAATTGGTTTTGTCATATTAAGAACCCAGAATACCACATATGTATAAATATAACATTTATAAGATAATAAGTAAAACATAATTGTATAAACAAACTATATATGAGCATATAAAAATGAAGTCGTTACATCATATCCTCCTTATAAAAAGTTTGGTCCCCAAGCTTGGCTTACATTAATTTTCAAATAGGTATGGGCATTTCTCCTTTTTCTCATCTTCCCACTCCCATGTTGCTTCTTCAACAAAATGATTACGCCACAATACTTTGACTAGTGCAATTACCCTGGTTCATAATATTTGATCTTTATGGTCTAAAATTTATACTAGATGCTCAATGTATGTCAAATATTCTTTAACTTGAAAAGGTTTGTGACTTAATATATGCGTTAAATTTGGGACATATTTCTTCATCATTGATATGTGAAACACATTATATACACTAGAGAGTTCAGGTGGTAAAACTATTCTATACGTAACAACTCCTATTTTTTTAAGGATTTCAAAAGGTAATATATATCTTGGGCTCAACTTCCCTTTTGTCCGTTGCTGGTGATACTCGTAAGAACACATAATCTCCTTTTAAGAATTCTAACTATCGGTGTCAATTGTCAACATAACTCTTTTGACGGCTTTGAGCCATTCGAAGTCGGTCTTGTATAAATTTCACTTTCTCTGTTGTGATCTGAATCAATTCTGGTCCTAAAAATTTTCTTTCTCTAACTTTTACCCAACATGTAGGGGAATAACACCTTCTACCATAGAGTGCCTTATACAGATCCATTTGAATACTTGCTTGATAACTATTATTATATGCAAATTTTACTAACGATAAATGATCATCCCAATTCCCCTTCAGATCAAGTACACATGCCCTAAGCATATCTTCTAAGGTTTGAATGGTTTTCTTAGATTTCCCACTTGTTTGAGAATGAAAAGCGGCGTTGAAATTCAATTTTATTCCCATGCTTGCTTGTAGTCTTTTCCAAAAGCGAGTCACAAATCTAGGGTCACGATTAGAAATGATTGAAATTGGGGTTTCATGAAGTGTAATAATCTCCCCTACATATAACTTAGCTAATTTTTTAAATAATGGGTAACCTTAATGGCAAGAAAATGAGCAGATTTAGTTAACCCATCAATAATTATCCAAATAGAATC
This sequence comes from Sambucus nigra, assembly GCA_949130495.1. Taxonomy (NCBI): domain Eukaryota; kingdom Viridiplantae; phylum Streptophyta; class Magnoliopsida; order Dipsacales; family Adoxaceae; genus Sambucus; species Sambucus nigra. Next base: position 542,923,397 of record OX422209.1, read on the forward strand.
ATTACCATTTGAACTCCTTGGTAAACTTGTAACAAAATCTATAGTAATATGTTCCCATTTCAACTTAGGGATTAGTAGTGGTTGTAGTAATCTGGATGGTTTTTGATGTTCATCTTTTTACTTGTTAACAAACCAAACACTGAGATACAAATTCTTCTATCTCCCTCTTCATGTTATTCCACCAAAATACTTCTCAGAGATCCCTATACATCTTTGTGCATCCGGGATGAAATGTGAATCTAGAGTAATGACCTTCTTCTAAAATTTGGCTCATTAGTTCGGCATCATGTGGAACGCACACACTATTTCCAAACCTTAGTATATCATCTCATATCACAAATTCAATTATCTTTCGTTCAATAATTTCTTCTCTAATCTTCTTCAGTTATGGGTCATTTACTTGTGCTATTTTGATAATTTCCATCAACAAGGGTTGTACTTGTAAGTTTGCGATTATTCCTCCTTTATTATAAATAAGAACATCTATTTTCACACTTCTTAAATTCTTCAATAGAGCTTCCTGGTTTGTCAAAAGACACGCTAAATGTAGTGTAGACTTTCTACTTAAAGCGCCAACTACTATATTAGCTTTCCTAGGGTGATAATGAATATTTAAATCATAAGCCTTCATCAGTTCTAACCACCTAATTTGTCTCATGTTCAATTCTTTTTGAGTAAATATATATTTCAAACTCTTATGATCGGTAGAAATTTCACAAGTCTCACCATACACATAATGTCTCCAAATCTTAAGAGAAAAAATTACATTTGCTAATTTTAAGTCATGGGTTGGATAATTCTGCTAATGTGGTTTTAACTGTCTCGAGGCATAAGCTACTACTTTTCCATTTTGCATTAGCACACGCCACTATAAATCACAAATCCCACTATCCCAGATGGAATAGTCAAAATTAGGGTATTTACTACTCAATCCTTAAATTCTTGAAAACTATTCTCAACGTCATCAGACCATTCATATTTCACCTTCTTTTATGTTAACTTAGATAAAGGTTTGGTAATACTAGAAAATCCTTCAATAAATCTTCGATAATAACCGACTAATATAAGGAAACAATGAATCTCAATCACATTAGTTAGTCTTGGACAATATTGTATAGCCTTGATATTTTGAGGGTCAACTAACGCTCCTTCCTTAGATATGAAGTGTCCTAGAAAAGAAACACTAGGCAACCAAAACTCATATTTCTTCAATTTTGCATATAATTACTCTTTCCTAAGGATTTGTAATACTATCTCGAAATGCTTATCGTATTATTCAATACTCTTGGAATAAATAAGAATATAATTAATGAAAACAACAACACATTGATCCAAATATTTCATAAACACTCTATTCATTATAGCCATAAAAGCGGCTGGTGCAATAGTTCGTCCAAATGACATTACAAGAAATTTACAGTGACCATATCTTATAGGAAATGCTTATATTGAAATATCATCTTCCTTAATCTTCAATTGATGATAGTCTGACCTAAGGTCAACCTTAAAGAATATTTGTGAACCTTCTAATTGATCAAATAAGTCATCTATACGAGGTAAAGGGTATTTCATTACACCAAATATTGAAAATGGTCACGTAGAAGGGGTAACGGCCTAAAACCGCGACCACAGTCAAAATGGGTATGACCAAATTCAGGACTCTGTGTGGTGATGGGTCGTCTTGTGTGTGGTCATGGCTCTAGACCCTAACTCCTTGGGTCATGACTTTAGACACTGACCTAACCGTGACCATTATGGTGCCAATTTTCCCTCCAATTTTGGTCGGGGAAGGAGTCACAGCCATTAGCCGTGACCACAAACCTCATTACACAGGGATATGGTCATGGACTTAAGCCATGACCATATCCCTGTGTAATGAGGTTTGTGGCCATGACTTTGGGTCGTGACCATGTCCTTATTTCCACGCTGACGTGTAAAAAATAAAGGGGTCACGTCATATGGTCACGGCCCTAAGTCTTGACCATGGTCTTTATGCTTAAAAAACGTAGAACAGTTTTTCATTTCCCTCGAAAACTTCTAAACCCTTATTTTTACCTGCCTCTCTCCAGCGATTTCGGCTCTCTCCTTCTCTCAATCTCAAGCTCTCTCTCAATCTCAATCTCAATCTCAATCTCAATCTCAATGGTAAATACGTGTGTGCATATTTCTCTATGTGTGTATACTGTAAATACGTGTGTGTGTGTAAATACGTGTGTGTATATGTGTGAGGATGTAAATATATATGTGTATACGTGTGTGTATATATGTGTGTGTGTGTGTGTGTGTATACGTCTGTATATTATGTATATGTATGTAGTTGTATATAGATTGCCATTGTGTGTATTGTGTAAATGTATGTAGCTGTGTATACTGTAAATGTGTATGTGTGTGTGTATTATAGAAAAAAATAAGACTAATGTTGGTTTAAGTTTCAAACTGGGGAAAATTTTAATTTAATGAATATTGATGGTTTAAGTTTCAAACTAGGGAAAATTTTAATTTTATGGATATCGTTGGTTTAAGTTTCAAACTTGGGACAATTTTAATTTAATGGATTTTTTTGGTTTAAGTTTCAAACTATGGAAAATGTTAATTTAATTGGATATTGTTCGTTTAAGTTTGGGGCTGAAATATAAAAATACACATCTTCGTTAATATTGATGCTAAATTTGAGATTAATTTCAGGATTAATTTTAGGGTTAATTTTAGGGATTAAATATAAAATATGCATCTCCATTAAAATTAAATCCCCAAAATTCCTAATCTATTAATTGTAGGGGTAATGTTTGTAAGGGTTAATTTTAGGGATTGTTGGGTTAATGACAAAAGTAAGTATTCAAAACCTAATAATTTAACGGTTGATGATTCATTAGAGCCATAATTTAAAGGAATCATATTCACGCCCTCGTACATAATAACTCGTTAAAGATTCATTAGAGCCATTATTTATAGGAATTATAATCACGCCCTCATTCATTTTTCTCAGGAAAACGAGTCACGGTGCTAATAAATGGAAACAAGAGTGGGAAAGATTGAAATTGGACCGCATGTGTACATCTTTCATTAATGATCCTCATAAAGTGGGTACTCCGATTTATTGGTATAGGAATAGGAAGATCGAACAATTTAACTACCTTGTAAACCGTGGAGTTCATCTCCAGTAAGAGTACTTGTTCGATCGTATTCTGTTTTCCCTGCCACAATGTTGGGATGAAGATGTATAATATATATATCCCGTACATAATCTCGATAGACCACTGACCTTTCTTATGCTGTTAGAGAAGGCATAGAAAAAAATTCACCCATTATGGACAGAATTATGTACAAAGAGCATTGACAAAGACTATGATCTCTCATGACATATGCACATCAAACTCAATCTTTCCAATAGGCTGAAGAGAATGAGATTTCGAGTTCATGTCACTGACATCTATGCATCCATTATAGATACACTTCCTCCTAATTTTCCACGTGAAAAAATCCATAGGTTTTTAAAAACAAATCCAGAATGGATGGAGATTAGACACATTGAACTTTTGTTAAAGTCTTACCATGAACAGGCAGATTCTAATATATGGAACAAAAATTATTTTGTTAGTTATATTTTCGTAATGAACTTTAAAATTATGCATCTATTATTATAGATACACATTTAACTTTTATTATTTTTGTAGATAATGTTTGGTGGTAATGGAAGCAACGCTCCAACCAACAACGTGACATAACCACAATGAGAATTCTCATTACCAATTGATGAGCAATACTCAACTCCACAAACTTACTCCCCTACTCCAAATCCTGTTCACTCCCCTACTCCGATTTGCGGGAGGTAAGGTAATCCCACTAATCCAACAGACATGGTCAATGATCCTGAAAATGTCGGGTCAGTTGAGAAGAAACCTATTGGGTTCTTTTGATTGGGAAATAACCCCAAAAGGGATAATAATCATGTTTAACAATTTAAAGCCCAATGTTTTTCCTTAGAAAAAATGAATGTGGGAGTGGAAGGAGATGAAAATTGGAACCTCGTAGATAAAGATATTAAAGATGGCATCTACGAGCAACTCAGCAAACGGTTTTCAATTTCCCCTAACTAAAAAAATAAGGTGCTTTCTCGGGTTGCTGAACAACCCTGAACATATCAGAGAAACCTTAAGAAGATGAATTTCCCTAAGGGAGAATCGAGATCCGAAATTTTTGTGCTCAAAGACAAAGTCCCTTTGAACTTTGACATGCCAGTATCTCAATGGAATGATTTTCTGGAGAATGAGGCGAAGGACTCCAAAATGCTGCAAAGGGAGAAAACTTGAAAAATAGGGCCAAAAAAATTGATATCCATCAGCTTGGCTCTAAATCTTATGAAGATTTAAAGAACGATTGGACAAACGTTATAAAAGGCAGACCGGATGAAGGAAAGACACCGAATTTGTACGTGCATGCTAGATGAGACAGAGATAATAAAGTTCTTTATCACTTGGCTAAGACTCTAGAATCAATAGAGTCTATCAGTAGTCATCCAAATTCAAGCATGTTTGACGACACTAACAATGATGCCATCACACAAACCTTTGGGAAGGATCACAGAGGGAGGACAAGAGGTTTGGGGTCACATATGTCAAAAATAAGATTCAAACACATCGCACCTCTCATGGACATGCTTTCTTCTGTTAATAAGCATTTTGCGTCCAACGATGAACGTCAATCTAGGATTTAAGGTGATATAATGGGTCTTTGAAATGAATTGGGAGATGTGAATGATAAACTTTCACAGATTGTGTCCCTTTTAATCGGTCGTATGCCCCTGCAGCCCCCAATGCATCCCGGTTTCCCTCCACAGATATAATGGATTCCTCAAAAAATTTCTCGTTCTCCATTCCCCCCACAGATTCAGGTTCTTGCTTTAACATTCCCTTTCTCGGCGCCTCAACATGGCACAGGTCTGGGATCATCGTCAATAAACAACGGTGACTATGCCGAGAAATAATATATACAAGACCTGAGCGATAAATTTATCATTGGGATTTGCACGCTCATGTCCACTACCGTAGGAAATTTAGTACATAATCGACCTTTGCAGCGGGATGAGTGTCGGAGCGTGGTTGATACAGTATATGAGGGTTGTGAAATTGTTCCATCGCACGTCAACAGTGGATAAGGGAATTTTTTGAATAATTATGTAGACTCAGTTGCCACTTGGATAGTTTATCGCTTGATGACGATGTAGTAATATTTTTTATTTGTTGTAATAATATCAGTAGATAAATTTATTTAATTTAAGTTTAAGTGGTGTTGTAGTGTTGTTGATTGGCGTGTTCTTGTATTTGAGTTATTGCATAGTTTGATTGATTGGTGCGTTGTTGACTATATTAGTGCTTTTCTTTGATACTATATTAGTGTTTTACTATGCAACATGATATTTATTTTATCATGTTAACACAGGGTTGTAATTTGAATATTATTAAATGGATTTTCCACAATACAAAAAGTGGATGGGGGAGACTGACCAAATAACTAATGGTTATGTTAAAGGCGTTCAAGAATTTATTATATACGCTTTTAAGAACCTTAAAAGTGAGAAGATTACGTATCCGTGCACCCATTGTATAAACAAAAAATATAAATATTTAGAAGATGTCGAGTTACATTTAATAATGTGGGGAATTTGTCAAGATTATAACAAGTGGACATACCATGGTGAAAAATATGTACCTTATGTTCTCGAAGAATTATCGGTAACTGCCCATGTAACAGAACACCAACGAGTGGAAGTAGTCAACGATTCGCCAACACATCATCCATTGGACGACCTAATTGACGATACTTACGGAGTCCATCACGACCAAAACCACCAACCTATGGAGACAGATAATGCACATAATTAAGAATTTGTTACTGAACTAGGGAGATCGAGAATATATATAGTTGAAAACCGATGTGACTAGACTGTTGTATAAAGATTGTGATGAATATCATTAGGTATTATATGTAATGACTGGTTTGCATAATTTGAAGAGTCAATTTGGCTTGTCTGGGAACAACGTAACCGAAATTCTTAAGTGGGTTAAAAAAAATCTCCCAAAAGAGAACACTTTACCAGACAATTATCCTACCATGAAGAAGAGATTGAGGGTTTGGGATTGAAATAAAAATCTATTCATGCATGGAAGTATGATTGGATATTGTATCACAAAGAACGTGGAGAGAATGATGAATGTCCAGTATGCGATGAGCCTAGATATGTCGTTTGTGAGAAGGTAAATGACAAACTTGCAAAATATCAAAAGAGCTCGGAAGTCTCACAAAAGGTTTTGAATTATTTTCCACTTGGGCCATTGTTAAAATGATTTTTTAGTGTACCATGGATAGCGGAGGCCATGACATGGTACGCTCGATGCGAGGTGGGTGGGAATTTGATGCGTTATCCCGTTGATTCACTCGTCTGGAAAATTTCAAATCCATGACACCATGAATTTACAAAAGAACCACACAACGTTCATCTTGCATTTCAACTGATGGGTTTAGCCCTTTTGGTAATTTAAGTACTAGTCAAAGTTATTGGCCAGTTCTCATGGTTCCTTTAACTCTCCCTCTGACATTGGGCATGAGAATGGATTTCATATTATTATCTTTATTGATACCCGGGCCGAAGGCTACGGGTGATGATATTGATATATTCTTAGCCCCATTAATCGAACAACTTAAAGAGTTATGGGATAAAGGCGTGGAGATGTTAGACTCTCACAAGGCCCAAGAGTTCACACTTAAAGCAATGGTGATAATGGCGATCCATGACCTTCCTGCTTATGGGACCTTGTCCAGCTGTAATGCCGTGGTTATTATGGATTTTCCATATGTGGGGAGGAAACTGAAGCCATTTGTCTACAACATAGTAGTAATATGAGTTCCACGGATCATCATAGATTTCTGTCGACCAGTCACCCTTTCACAAATGACAAGTCTATCTTTTATCCTATTAGTCACGAGCGCTGGATGCAAATTGTTCAGCTTTCTGGTTAGTAGATCGAGGAGAAGGTTGCGGTTGCAACTGCGAGGAATAGGTACGTAGGCAAACACCCTAAGTTTGTAAACCTAAAGTATAGAGCAAGGGAAGATCCTAACGACCCTACTAAAGCAAACCCATGGTCTAGGCGATCAATATTTTTTTATTTGTCGTATTAGAAAGATCATCGTGTAAGGCATGTAATTGATGTGATGCACACAAAGAAGAATGTTGCAGAACATCTGATAGGAACATGTCTGGGTGGATCTCATTCCAAAGATGGAGAGAGGGCCTACCGATATCTATAGGGTATGAAGATAAAGAAGAAACTCTGGTTAAAAAATAGTCCTACAATAGGAAGAATTTTTACCCCTCCAATTGCTTTCTCTTTTACTACTAGTGAGAAGAAGATGCTCTTAGACACGCTGTTCAACTTGAAGATTCCAACTGGTTATTCTAGTAATTTACGTAGGGTCATAAACTACCAAGCAAATGACTTAAAATAGTGCAAGTCTCACGACTGGTATGTAATCATCCAATTAGCCCTCTGTTTTTTTCAGCATTGCTTCTCTGAACACAAAGATCTCTGTCGGGAAATTATGCAAATAAGTTTGTGTTTTACCCTAGTTTGTACAAAAGTTATAAACAGAAGGCACATTAGAGATGTAAAATCAACTTTAGCTGAGGCAGTTTATGTATTAGAGAAATATTTTCTTGCGTCGTTCTTCTATATCAACATCCAATTGCTTGTGCATTTATGCGATGAATCTTTATTATGTGATCCCGTTAGGTATCGTTGGATGTATCCTTTTGAGCGCTTGATGAAAATCTTCAAAAGATTACGTAAAGAATACATGGTATATTGGAGGATCCATTGCTGAAGCATACATAAATGTGGAATCATCATTATACCGAAGGAAATATATGCCAAAATAAGAGGTGAGGAGGTTCAATCCTCGTATAGGAGGAGTGATCGAGGAACCTGATGAGTTTGAGGACTAATTACTTTTTGGGAACCCTAAAGAGGTGAAACTTACAAATATACAATATGCGCAAGAAGATCGTTATGTCTTCGAATCGCAAGATGAAGTCGAAGAATGGAAAGAATGAGTTTCTATTGAATTCTTCTTCTTTTATTATATGTATTTTATATTTTATGATCTAAACTTTACAATTTACCCGTAGGAAGTACGAGAATGAAATTGCCCAAAATCAAAGGAGAAATTGCACGACAATTAATTTTAAGGCATGGGTATCAAAAGAGGTAAATTTCACATCTTATATGTGGGGTTATTTATTCATGTGTAATAAATACATGCCCTAATACAAATTCATTAATAAATGCAACTTCTAAAAAGAGGTGATGTCTCTTCCAGGCTTGCATGCCTAGCAAAGGCCCTAATTTTTTTGCAAACGAGTTTAAGAAATTCCTCACCAATAGTTTTGATTTCATTTCATTTCCATATGAGGAAAAACTTTTGATGTAAAATAGTGGAATATCAATTTTTGCCTTGACCCCTGTATTTCTAGAAAAAGTGATAAAATTCTAAATCGTAGAACTTGATTACTTAGATTTCACATAAATTATATTCTATCATGATTGGGTAAATATGGAGGATACTACGAATGCTTGCAAAGTTAATCTTGACTCCAAACTTATTATGGTAGATTTGTCAAAGCTGAAGATTAAAGATTACATAGTCGACGAGCCTTTTATTTGTGCCTTTCAGAATGTAAATAAGGTATTCTACTCGAAGTGAATAAACGATGGAAATTGGTCTATTGTTGTGCATGCACTAAAGGGTATGACTATTGAAGTGGATGCATTGATGGCTCCAAAAGAGTTCCAGTCAACTCTTGATGACAACCCTAATTTGAAGGATCTTTTAATTGATTTAGAGGAAGATTGAGTATCAAAATATTATGTTAACCTTGTCACTCGTATTTGTATCCTATTTTGATATTGACATTGTATTAGCACTTTAATTTGATGTATGAATATTTCATTACTTTTAAAAATGTCTAATATGATTTATGTAAGTTAACTTTCGATAATATGTTATGCTCAGTCAAATATTTAGTTACTTTCACAAAATACTGGATTTGAGAATAGAGTCATTTGAGTTTGTGATTGGATCAAATTGAACCGGCTCAATTTCCACGTATTCCTATACCTATACATTTATTGATCAGTTTCATTGATGCAGTGTTCCTAAAATGAAGTTAAATTATCTTGATTTTATGAAGATTGTATTAAAGAAACTAGTCAACAAATGTACATGTAAAAGAATACGTTGGGGGCTTCAGGATCAATTTGGTCCTATCACACATTCTGAAGACTCTAATTAATGGCCTTCTTGGATCGCAGGAATCAGGTACTCTTTACCTTAACTGAAGTAGTTATATAATTGATATGCGTTATCTTTATAATTTTTTAGATGATAGAAGGAGTATAGGATAATTATTGGTTTTGTTTCGTTTGGTTGTTGGATAATTATTGGTTGTTGGCTTGTTTTTGGATAGTATCTTAGAAGGAGAACGGTATAATTATTGGTTTTGTTTGGTTTTGATGTTGGATAATTATTGGTTATTGTCTCGTTGTTAGATAGTATCTTAGAAGGAGTACGGGATAATGCTTTCGGTTTTCGCCCTCTAATAGCATGTTTTTAGACCTAACTCTAGATATTTTCAAATTATTATCATATTCTCAAATCGGGGGTCCCTTGACCACATGGTAAATTCTTGCGAGTTACGTTGGTCCAGTGCGAGGTATTCAAACTTCTTTGGGGTTTGTAGGGTGGGCGCTAAGGGGTTTCCTCTCTACCGGCACGTTTTCAAGCCTAAGTGTGGATTTTCTTAAATTTTCATTATATTCTCAAATCGGGGGTCCTGTGACCACACGATCGGTTCCTGTAAGTTACATTGGTTCCACGCGCGATGATCGCTCCCTTAAAGGGGCCGCTTGGGGGCGCTAAGGGGTTTCTCCCTCTAACGACACATTTTCAAGCCTAAGTGTAGATTTTCTCAAATTATCGTCATTTTCTCAAACCAGGGGTCCCTGACCACTTGATCTGTTCCTGCGAGTTACATTGATCCCGAGCGAGGTATTTGCACCTCTCACGGGGTCGTTTGGGAGGTGCTTTTGGTTTTCACCCTCAAAAGGCATGCTTGGCAAGAAAATATGCCTTTTCTGGCCTTGCCAAAGGCAGTGTGTTTTAGAGCTGATTGAAATTGTTCTGGAAAGGAGACCCAGATAATATGATACGTTTTCACGTTCGGAGTTTGATAGAGTATTCCAAATATGACTCCTCTCATTACGGGGAGTGTGGCCTTCACTAAGAACCACCAATATGAGACAATCCAGGGAACTCAAAGGTGGCCTCATAGGGAACTCAACTTATGCTCAAGAGACGAAGGCTGGGGAAGCAATTTCTGCTAAGCTGGCTCGATAATAGCGTCAACATTTTGAACAATTTGTACTAGCAACTCGGCCCCACCGTTATGAACAAAATAGGTGGATTCACAAAAAGATTAATATCTTGACAACTCTCATTCAGGGTTGTCAAGCTGTTAATCATCCTGTAAGGCCACCACCTTGTAATGTTGAGTTCTTTAAACCCTAAAATTAACCCCTTACAAACATTACCGCTCACTCTACTCAACAAAATTGAACTCCGCAATCTAAAATCAATAACGGTAACACTTGCTATAGTTGTAAAAAGCCATGGATTCACTCATGGGAGACTACGTGGATCCGCTGGACCAGTCTTTGAACCAGCAAAGCCTTTGGACAGTCTTTAGACCAGTGAAGCCACGTAGTCTCTCAGGAGTGAATCCCTGGGTTTTTACAACTATAGCAAGTGTTTACCTTATTGATTTTAGATGCTGGAGTTCGATTTTGTTGAGTAGAGTGAGCGATAATGTTTGTAAAGGATTAATTTTAGTGTGTAGGGAACTCAACATAATAAGGTGGCCTCATAGGAAGATTAACAGTTTAACAACCCTCAATGAGGGTTGTTAAGATCTTAATCTTTATATGAGGCCACCTCTTTTGTTCATAATGGTGGGGACGGGTTGGTACTACAAATTGTTCAAAATGTTAGGGCTATATCGAGTCAGCTCAGCAGAACCTTCTTCCCCATCCTTCGTCTCCTGAGCACAAGTTGAGTTCTCTATGAGGCCCCCTTTGAGTTCCCGGGATTTTCCTATATTGGTGGTTCTTGATGAAGGCCACACCCCTCATAATGAGAGGAGTCATATTTGGAATACTCTATCAAACTCCAAACGGGAAAATGCATCATATTATTTGGGACTTCTTTCTAGAACAATTTCAATGATCTTTATAACACGCTGCATTTGCCAAGGCCAGAAAAAGCAAATTTTCTTGCCAAACATGCCTTATGAGGGCAAAAACCAAAATCATCTCCCAAACAGCCTTGTGAGAGGTGCAAACACCTCGCACGGGATCAATGTAACTCGTAGGAACCGATCGCGTTGTCACAATAAATAATAAGCGTGAAAAAATAAAGGAAAAAGCTTAAGGAAGAAGATGAATAGTAAAGGAAGTTTACATTAAATGGGTATTACCCACAAAAATGGAGGAGAGGGGTTGTCTCCATAAATGAAGCCCAAATGGCCAAACCCTAGGTCTAAAACTAAGACAAGAGAAAGGAAATAACTAGATTGATCTTACAAATAAACAAAGGTTTTTATTTATACTAAGTTACAAAAATATAAGAAACAAAAAGAAAGGGAAAAGAAAATTAAAAAATAAAGGGAAAAGAAGAAGAAAAATGCAACCAAAATAGCAGACCCAGTTGATCGCGGGTGGGGACCCGATCGACCGGTGGGAAAAATGTTCTGCAAATCTCCCACGTCAAAAACCAAATCACCGGTCGACCGATGGGGCTGGGCCGGTCGACTGATCTTACAGAAACCTCCTGTTACTATCCTATCTTTACCGAGACTTGCTAACACCCCAAAGCCAAAACCATCATTCCTTTACTACACATATGCAACATATGGCAAAAATAAGACCTCCACCCATTGAAATGGACCATCTTCATATGGCAAAAGACCATCATGACAGTAAGGCCCACTGCTATGTCAACAAACACCAAGCCCATGAATAATTATGTAGACCTGCTGAAAATGGAAAAACCAAGGTCATGGTTCCAACTATGATGGCCAAAGACCCTTGCTCCATTTGTGTAATTTGATTAACCCGAGCTTGCGTGTGCAATTTTGGGGTAGACACAAGTGGAATTTATTTAACTATTTGTGTAATTGTGAATTTCTTATAATTCTTCCTCCGATCAAGGGCCCGTAACTTCTTCGTTAGGGCTTGAATTCATGCACCATTTGCGAATACACAAAGCTTGTCCCAATAGATTCAACTTTCTTGATTACTTTGGGCAAAATCTTGAAGTGTAAAATGACTAAATTGCCCCTAAACGTGCGATATTAGATAAAACTTTACCAGAATGCAACCAAACTCCACACTAAGCACTGTAACACCTACAAAAACTCAATAATACCTCAAATAACATGTTAGCATATAAAACGAAGGTTGTCTGGTTAATGAGCATAATTATAGGCATTAAATTACCCGAGGGGGCCGAAATGCATAAGATTAAAAGGCATAAAGTGCAATGATTCAGGACAAATCAAACGAATCTCTAACAATTCCAAGATTAATGGTTCTACACTTTATGAAGGTATAAAAATTTTAGGAATTTAAATTTATTCATTGAATTTATTTTAGGACATTTTATTTTTATTAAAACTGAAACAGGACTTTTTGTTTTAAAAATTGAGGCATTTTATTTTAAAATTATTTGTCAAAATTCATTGACTTCGTTCAAACGAGAAGTCATTCTCATTCGAACGAGATGTCAAAATCATTAGAAGGGTTGTTCGGTCATTTTATCTAACGACCATCTAAAGAGGGCGTACTTTTTCACTTCATTTGAATGTCGTTTGAAGCTGGTTTAAACGAGATAATGTCTCATTCAAACAAACTTGGATTTCGTTCTAATTAGTTGTTGTATAAATTCAAACGAGCCTTGTTTTTGGTTGAATGAGTGACGCAACTTCAAAATTTGTGCTTGCCCTATAAATACATATTTCGTGTTTAGTTTTTTTAAGACTTTTTCCAGAATGACTTCTACATACTTGTTGTAAAAGTTTTCAATCTTTTATGTTTAGAAAACACTTTTGATTCACAAAAATCACCCTCAACTGGATTTATGTGAATCCTTTTTAACCCTTCATAGTTTTGTATCCTTGCATACAATACTATTGTGGATATATCTTCTTCACTGCTGGACATTATGATTCTCATGGGGATCATTGTTGAAGATAAAGGCTAATCGGTGGATACCGAGGATGGAAGGCCACCTGTGGACTGCTTGGAGACAAGTGGTATTCCTTAGAGATTTACAAAGACTGGCGCATTATACTTGTGGATGATGTCAAGTAGTTTGTAAATTGTCTGTCTTGTATTATTTCTAAAGTTCTTAAATAAAAAGATTTTGCCCGTAAGGGATTTTTCCTCAAACTTTTCCTTTTTTGATTGCATGATTTATTTTATATTTTTTTATCAACTAGATGTATGTATTAGGGTAAAAAGATAAAATTTGGAGTTGTTTTTTATGGACATTTTTTATCTCAAGAACACTGTCACACGTGCGTAGATGAAGAGGTTACTAGCGCATGCATTCGGGTATCTCTGGTACCTTAGAGAAAGAGTGGTGCGATAAATGATGGAGGGTGATGTGACATCCATTTATACTTATTCCTTTCATTATTTTTTCATAGTTCTATCATTGTGACTGTAGGAACTTGTTATTGACCATGTTGCATGCTTGATGTAGTGGCTTTTCATCGTACCTAAAAAAGAGACTCAAAATGAAAAGAAAAAAAAGAATCTTCTATTTGATTATCTTAATTTAGTGTCTTAATATACATGCACTTTAAGTTTTTCCTAAGGTTTTATTTTGAGAAAAAGTAGAAAAATGTGTTATTTGGAAATTTTGAAATTGTTTTTGGCATATTTGAATAGAGGAAAGCTTTAGAGGGTTGGTTAAAAAAATATTCCCTTTGAAGGGACTAATTTTGAAATGAAAAGGGTTTTGGAAAGAAAATTAAGGATTTCTAAAAATGGGGTGTGATCGACATATCTCTAGTGTTCTTATCAGTGTAAGGGTCAAGTTCAAATCACTCATTTAGCTTTGATTACACTTTTTGCATATTTGGGAGCATGGAAACCGGCAGTGCTTTGAAATACTTATTTTCTTGTGGAATATTGTTAGTATAAAAAGGGGCTTTGGAGGTGTTTTCATCACTATATTCCACTTTCTCCTCTTTGTACCCTTCTTCGTCTCTTCTCTATAAATAGCTCTTTCGGTGTCCGAGGAATTTTTTGCCTATCTTTAGGGTTTAGAGGCAATGTGCCTCTACAATGTCAATTACAAAGCCTTTGATTTGTGCCAGGTCCCTTTGTGGCATAATGCTCCCATTTACATGAACCTTCTAGAAGCAACGATACAGTTCTGGTACCCTAAGGACCATATTTTTCGATTTGGCTTAAACAAGGTGTGTCCCACCTACGAGGAGTTCTCTGCGATGATGGGTGTAAGCCTTAGTGTAGAGACCGCTATACCAGATATAATATGTTCTCCCCATATGTCTTTGGCAGAGTTGCTTCACATCTCTCCCTAGTTTATTGATCGTTGGTTCATGGAGGAAATATCGTCCTCCCGATATTTATGAATTAAGTGTACTATAGGGATTCTTCTGATAATGTATTTGCTGGAGTTGTGGCCCTAAGTTTGACTGATAGGTTTTTGTTGGTAATGGATGACCTGACAGTTGAACCCCAAGTGGTCACAATACTGGTGTGGTTTTCCCACCACTGTAGTCTTGTGGCGGTGGTGTTAGCAAAAACTTTAAATGACTTAGATGGCTACAAAGAAGGTTGGGTGTCTTTCTACGGGGGAGACCTATCATGATGTTCATGTAACTTTCTGAGAGACTGCACCTAGCGGACCCTCCCGAGTACCCTCTTTTAGGAGTTCCTAATTTCTTTATTAAACCATTCTTCAACTTTAGCCTGTAAATGCAGAACTGGGTTAAATGGCTTGTGAAGCACGAGGTCTGATGCCTTCACTGGTCTATAATGTGGTTAGGGAACTTACAACCCATTTTACACTTAGGGGAATACCAGTTTGTGAGATTAATTATTCTTCACCAGACTTTCATCTACTTTCCTCCCCGCATATCCAATGTCTTTAGAGTGGATGATTTGACTAAGTCTTTGAGTATGATACTGGGGACTCTATAGTAGCATCGTTGGTCGTCTTCCCATTTGCCACAATTATTTAGAGAGGTTGGGTCTCAATGAGCCCGATATTGTTATTTATTATCACTACCTCCCTGTGTCATAATGAGGTAATTTGCACGCCTGCTGCCTTCCTTAGATGTGGTACCTGTTTCTCAGGCTCCCTCTTCGGAACCCAACCCTAAGTTTCCATCACCCGTCATCCGGGGATTGTTTGAAGTGGTTATGGAAATGGGTGGTTAGAAAGATTTTGGTGGAGGATATTGGGCAAAGATGGATTGTCACATTTGATACCATGGAAGAAGGTGTTGTGATTTCGTCAAAGCTCATTATGGCATACCATTTCATGGTGCGCATTAGGAATAATAATCAGGAGTGGGACACCTGGGGCTTCCAAGAGAAGGTAATGATGATGAGGTGGGACCATCTGGTAGCTGAGCACACGATTTTGAGTAGTTGGTTTATTATTTATGTTTTGCGGAGAATTTGTCTTTGGATAAGTATTTTTTGTATGCTTTGTGGATTTTTTTGTGAAGCTTGTTTAATGGTAGGGACTTGTAGGTTGTATGAAGGTTAGGAAGGGAGTGGTTTTTTTGACTCACTTCGCTGATATTTCATGTAACAACCATATTCCTGCTAATAAAATAAAAGTGATTTTAACATATTTTGTTATGTCTTTTAATGAATTTCGTATTTAAACTGTCTATACCAATCACCAAGGAATATATAATACTTTTATTCATTTAAATGATGAGATTTATCTTTTTTCTCAAGAAATAAAAGAATAGCATTTTGTGGGAAAGAAAAGGATCGCTCCCATATGTGTTTTATGTGCTGCCTACGTACCTCTGTGAGTTTTAAAATTTTCATGAGCTTCATTTAAAAAGGGGTGTTTCGAGATGATCAGGTCCCACGTAGTTCTGAGTAAGGGAAAATGAAAAGATTTTTTTAGAATAGAAGGGGAATGAGCACTACACCAAAATGTTAATTTTGTGACTGCCTTTTTGTGACTGCCAATAGGGTGACAAACTAGTCACTCCCGGGAGCAGTCATAAAATTATTTGTGACTGCCATTAGGAGTGATAAAATTAATTGGTTAAAAAAATTTTGAGTCAATTAGTTTGTTACCGCTAATGGGAGTCACAAATGTTACCATATAATTAATTTGGGACTCCTATAAGCAGTCATAAATTTATAACCGTCACAAGCTTATTAGTAGACATAAGTTATGACTCTTATGAGCAGTCACGAAATTATAACTGCTATGAGGAGTCACAAATTTTAGTCTTAGATTTAATTTATGACCGCTATTACCGGTCACAAATTTGTAACTGCTATTAGCGGCCACAAATTTTGGTCTAAGACTTAATTTGTAACTGTTATTGGCAGTAATAAATTTGTAACTGCTCCCAGCAGTCACAAATTTTGATCTTAGACTCAATTTATGACTGCTATTAGCAGTCACAAATTTGTGACTGCTATTAGCGATCACAATAGCAGTCACAAAATTTTTCACCTACTTTAATTTCCCTCTATCTTACGTGAAGAGCTCCCACTTTAATTTCTCTCTCTCTTTCATTTGCCAAATTTCGTTTTGCCCGAGTGACTACTATTAGCCTAATTTCGTTTGTTATTTTATTTTGGTTATGTGAAGAAGCCATTGATGTGTATAAATTTTTCTTAGTTGTGAAGAAGACGTTGATGTGAAGAAGCATTTGCGATTATAAAACCCTAATTTCTGTGAATCAACCAGGTATAATTTATGTCTAAAGCCTAATTTCGATTCTTATTATATGTGGGTATGTATAAATTTATGTGTGTATGTAGAGATTTCTGTTTATATGTGTGTGTATGTATAAATTTATGTTTACATGTGTGTGTATTTGTTTGTATGTATAGATTTCTGTTTATATGTGTGTTTATGAGTGTATCTATATACAAATTGTATTTTATGTTAATAAGCCTTAGAAATTGTATTGAGGTTTTTTTTTTGACAAAATATTATTCAAAAACTCTAGACATTATATTTTTTTGACAAAATATAATCAAATGGATTTTTAATATTACGAGTTTTGCCCGAGCTTTGTGGTCAACGTTCTCTAGACAAAATATAATCAAATCTGATTGTTTTGTTGTGAGTATATCTACACATCGTTTAACCTCTTTCGTTTTTTGAATATTATCTTGTTTGGGAATATGTTAGATTTTTTCAATAATCATTTTATACTATTCATATTTATTTTATCTAAAAATTAATTAAATAACCATTATTTTGCGCTCGTTGAAGTTTTGATGTTTTGTGCTTTGTTGGGTTTTCCTATGAGTTTTAATGCAATGATAGTATTAATGCAATGATAAGTCAGAGATTATGTTCTAAATATTAGCTCAAACTTCATTTAGTTTTATAATTTACTGAGTTTCTATTTGTTTGTATTGTAGAATTAATGGGGTTTCCACAATATAAAGAGTGGATGGGTGAAAGTTGTAGAGTGGGGCAAGTATACGTTAATGGGGTTAAATACTTTGTGAATTATGCAACGAAGAATATCGAAACTGATATTATCCCATGCCCGTGCAATCGTTGTAAACATGGGAAACGCTTGAAAGGGGTAGATGTAAAAGTACATTTGTTTCATTGGGGTATGCAAGCTGACTATATGTTTTGGCATTTCCATGGGGAGAGGGAATTTAAGTATATTCCAGAAGAAATACTTGTCAATGAAACCGTTCACACAAATGGTGACCCGTTAGTACATGCTAGGTTAAACGATCTCATAAATGATACGTATGAAGTGCACGCAGCACAAGAAAAGCAAGATAGTATAGGGAATGCTTTAGGATGTGAGGATCATATTGGAAACGATAGAGACCAAGTTAAGGATTATATACGGTTAAAAACAGCAGCCGCAACACCATTATACCATAACTCCAACCCCGACCACACAAATTTATATGCCATGGTTGGGTTGCACAACTTAAAGAGCAAATTTGGCTTGTTGGGAAAAAGTGTGACGGCAATACTCCTCTGGGCGAAAGATTTGCTCCCCAAAGAAAATACACTGCCAGTCAATTATCCGATCATGAAGAATAATTTGAAAGGTTTGGGTATGAAATACAAATCAATTCATTGCTGCAAGTATGACTGCATTTTATACTATAAGGAGCATAAGGACAAACGGGCTTGTCTTGTATGTAAGGAACCTAGATATGAACAAAAGATGATAGTACATAATAAACGTTTGTTGAAAGTAGATACGCAAATACCTAAGAAGGTGTTAAAGTATTTCCCTTTAGGTCCTCGATTGAATAAACTTTACACTATACCTTGGATAGCTGAGGCAATGACTTGGCATGGTCGAGCGGAGGTGGGTGAGAATCTCATGCGACATTCAATTGATTCATCTGTGTGGAAATATGCAAATCAACGATACCCGGACTTTGCTACAGAAATAAGCAACATTCACCTCGGAATATCAACCGATGGGTTTAACCCGTTTGGCAAATTGAGCACAGATAAGAGCATATGGCCTGTGTTTACGGTGCCTTTAAATTTGTCCCCGTCGTTGTGCATGAGAAAGGAGTTTTCAATTTTGTCATTTTTGACACCAGGTCCAAAAGCACCAGGTAGTGACATTGATGTTTTCTTAGCGCCACTAATAGATGAATTGAATGAGTTATGGGTTGAAGGTGTGAGAGCATTCGACTCATACAAAAATGAGGAATTCATTTTGAGAGCTATGTTAATATGGGCAATTCATGATTTTCCTACTTATGGGACCTTATCTGGGTGCAATGTACATGGTTACCGAGGTTGTCCTATATGTGGAGAGGAGACTGAAGCCAGCTGGCTTAAGAAAAGTGGTAAACTTTTTTATCATAGTCATCGAAGATTTCTGCCCTAAAGTCACAAATTCAGGTCAATACGAAGCAATTTTCTCCCAGAAGGCACCGAGACGCGACCACCTCCACCAAGACTTTCTGGTTTGGAAATTGAAGAAAGTTCATTAAAGGCTGATCAAAAGTTAAGGGGGAAACACCCCATAATTTTAGCCCAAAAGCGTAAAAGAAAGGATGTTGATGTGAAAACAGCATGGTCCAGGAGATCAATAATGTTTGATTTTCCATACTGGAAGGAACATCCTGTCCGACATGTGATAGACATAATGCACGCTGAGAAAAATATCATTGAGCATCTCGTAAGCACATACATTGGTGGTTCTCATTCCAAGGATGGAGAAAAAGCTCGTGAAGATCTTCGTGATTTGAAGATTAAAAGATCATTATAGTTGAAAGAAGATACAAACACTGGAAAAAAGCATATGCCAGTTGCATCTTATACTTTGAGCATTGAAGGAAGAAATATGTTCTTAGAAACATTAAAGGGCTTGAAGGTCCCTTCTAATTTCTCATCCAACTTACGCAGGATTGTCTGCGACGCAACAAAAGATTTGAAAAAGTGCAAGTCCCACGATTGGCATGTGATAATGCAACTTATCCCTCTGTTTTTCGGAACACAAGGATCTTCGAAGGACCATTCTACAAATTATCTTATGTTTCTCCCTATTGTGTGAGAAAGTTGTCAACAGGACGCACATAATGGGAGCGAAAGAAACTTTCGTCGAGGCTATATGTGTTTTGGAGAAGCACTTTACTCCCTCATTCTTTGACATAAGCATCCACCTTTTATGCATTTGTGCGATGAAGCACTTTTATGTGGACCAGTAAGGTACCGATGGATGTATCCGTTCGAACGATTAATGAAAACTTTTAAAGATTATGTTAAGAATACACGGTACGTTGAGGGGTCCATTGCTGAGGAGTACATTATGGAAAAGGCTTCCTTGTATGCAAAGGAATATATGCCTAACCCAAACGTTGGAGGTCGTGAACGCTTTATTGATGAAGTAGAAGAGTTTTCTGATAAGGAGGCCCTGGGGAAAGGTAAGGTAGTGAAGCTAACAAGTACACAATATAACCAGGTGGCTCGATATGTATTCGAGACGCATGAAGACATAGATAAATGGAAAATGTGAGTTTATTTAAAGTGTTTTGTAAAATAATGTAATATGTTCGATGTTATATTCATTAGAAATTAATATTTTTAGTGTTTTAACCTAGGCAATATAATGAGTGCGGGCATGCCAAGAGGAGGAAGGGAGGCGCGAGCGCAGACAATGACTTTAGGCATTGGGTAGCTTACGAGGTGACTACAGTAATACCTTACTTTTATTTACTGTCTTTGCAACATATTCACAATGCAAATACTTTCTTGGTTTCAGTTATTGAAAGCTGGTGAAGTATCGACGAGGCTTTCACGTCTAGAAAATGGGCCTAGTTTTGTAGCCAAGGAGTTTGGACAATATCGTGTCAATGGTGTTATATTCTCTTCAAGCACACACGAGTTAAAACTCATTGGAAAACAAAACAGCGGCATTTCATATAAAGCATTAACTCATTTCAGGGCAAGCACGAAAAATAAAAACTTGATAGAAGCTGAGATGGCGTATTATGGGATTATAAAAACAAATTATCCTATTAGATTATATATCTTTCAGCATACCTGTATTTTAATGTGATTGGGTGAGAGTGGAGGACAAGAATGCATGTATGGTCGACCCTGACACCCATATCGTGAAGGTTGATTTGGCGAAGTTGAAGAGTAAAGACAATGTTAATGATGAGCCATTCGTTTGTGCATTCCAAAACTTAAAGCAAGTGTTTTATGCAAAGAGCCCCAACAATGATCCATGGTCTGTTGTTTTACATTCTCCTCAGCGATTGACTACATCGGTAGACGATATAGAGGCACCTATCGAGATTCAGTCTATTCTGGATGACAACCCAGAATTAAAGAAATTATTAAATGCATTAGAGGAGTAGATGTTTAATTGTGGCATGTTATGTTGGTTTAAGTTATCAAAACTTTTATAATATGTTGAAAAGGTATAAATTATATTATATTTTTTATATTATTTCCTTACTCTTGTATTAACATATGAACTAATGCATAAATATAAAAATGCAGAAAATGGCGTCCGAGAATACAATTCCATCATCCAGGCCAGAAAGTTCAAGTCATGATGAACATTCTGCCATTGATTCTCGTGCTAACGTTTCCCTTAACCTATTTGGTTTGCCAATAGGTGGCAAGAATCCTTTTAAAGCTCGAGCCTTGTCTTTGTTAAAATCTTGTATTGGCTTAAAATATGAGAGTTGGGATACGGTTGCGCAAGTAAAAAAGGATGACTTGTGGGATACGCTCATGAAAGAGTTCAATCTTTCGGCCGACCAGAAGGAGGGGTCCATGAAAGCCATTGGTATTCAATTGAAGACTTTTAGAAGTAACCTCCGCTCGACTTATTTTAAGGGATTGGACAATGATGGGATAAAGGCCCTGAAGGATCGATTACCGGAGAGAGAGCATATCCCTGTTCGTGAGTGGAATGAATTCGTCTCCCGCGAAGCATCTGAGGCAAAATTAAAACAACAACACCAAGGCCGGGTGAACAGGGCTAAAAATACTGACGTCCATTGTCTTGGTCGGATGTCGTATGCTGAGAAAACAGAGGAGATGGTATAAACCCTTTCTTATTTTAATGTGTATATATATTATATGTCTTGCTCAAATAGTTAATGGAAAATTAATTTATAGGTGCTTAACAATAAACGACCTGTTGATCGTTCGGAAGTGTATCTCGAAAGTCGTAAGCGGAAAACTGGGGAGTTTCACCCAAAGGTAGCTGATGATATGGTGAGTTTCGTAATCTCAGTTGTAATAATTACATTCCTTTAAGTTTCGTCGTTCAATGGTTTTAATCGATTCATAAATAATTTTGCAGCAAAAATTGAGTGAGCTGAGAAGTAGTCAAGGTTCTTCAAGCCAAAACAGTATTGATACAGATGCATTGACTGCCTTTAGAGGAAAAGATACTAGGGGGGCGACTCGTGGTGTTGGACCCGTGTCCAAAAGTAAACTTAAGGCAATTGGTCCTATAGTATCACTGTTGATTAGAGAAAAGACACGAGAAGAAAAACATGATGAGGATATGGAATTTCTCAAATCATCCGTTACCATGCTTTTAAGTGATTTTGAATCGAATGGATTGAAAATACCAAATCCAAGTCCTCGTAATTATACTCCTGTCCCACATCCAAGTCCTCGTAATTACACTCCAGTTCCGCATTCAAGTCCCCATGATTACACTCCAGTTCCGCATTCAAGTCCCCATGATTACACTCCAGTTCCGCATTCAAGTCCCCATGATTACATTCCTACCCCCCCCCCCCCCCGCGTCAACTGAGCCAAACTTTGGAGATTCAACTAAGACAAACTTTGGAGATTTAACTGATCCTACACATGATCCATATGTCGATTTATTAGATTTTTCAAATCAGAGAAAGATTGCAAGTGGACAAGTTGTTGCTTCGGCTGCTACTGGAACGGTGGTGCATGGCCATCAATTGCTGATATTTGAACCTAAGTTTTACGTTAATAGTGTTGAGCCAGGAGAAGAGAATCATTCGTTGTATAGTCGAAGTCATGGGGCGGACACTATTAAGGATGTCGAGAAATCTTGTGTGGTTTGGCCGTTGCTTTGTCTTATCCTTAAGTGATCCAGAGTAATTTGTCTTGAGAAATTTGAACAAATTGTCAAAGTGAACAATTAGTAGTGTTTGAACTCTATTTTAAATATTAGTAATCTGTTTTGAATCAATAAGTAATCTGTTTTTAATGTCTTCCGATCTAGAACCCGACATAATTGTTAAGTGTGTGAAATTTAGTTGGAACGAAATTGGAAGAATGGGAAGAATAGGTGTTCACATTGTGAATTACGTCCTAATTATATCTGCGGATTTACAACCGGACATCGTACGCAGCAGCCCCGTTAGCAGGGGTGATTGGGTTCGATAAATTCTCAATTTTGGTGCCGAACATCCCCTGGCACGTGTGGGGTTGCAATTTTTGGTTCGGGACCTGTTACATACATTAGATTTACCATATGGGTCCAAGAAATCCAGTTGAAGGTGGCCCAATGATCAAATTTCATGAGATTTAGGAAATCAGCAAAGCAGAAAGTTGGATCCCAGCATCTGAATCGATTCGACCCCTTCCAGTAGCCAATTAAGGGTTTGCGAATCGATTCGGGTTACTTCCAAATCGATTCGGCAAACCAAAAGTGTCAGGTCTCTACATCCGAATCGATTCGATTTATCACCGAATCGATTCTCCCTTAGACAGTGTTGAATTCGAGAGTTTCGAATTGATTCGGTTTAACTACCGAATCGATTCGGTTCACCTGGTCACTTAAAATTCCATCATTTGTTTAAATCAACTTCTCATTCTCTCTTATCCCTTAGCCGAAGACCTCCTCCTCTCCCATATCATTTCCTTTATTTTATCATTTTCACCCTCATGGCTTCCTCATCCAGGGCATCCTCATCTAAGGTTACTAATTCAACCCTCTTAAATTATTTTCAAATCTTATTTAGTGTTCTTTGTATAAAACTAGGGTTAAATGCATTCTTGTAAAATCCACATTTTCTGCAGGAAACTTCATATTTTCTCATTGTTTGTGATGTGAATCCAACAAATACAACTTGTTTATGTTGCTTTGATGATTAAGTTGTATTTGTTGGGGTTGTTTCACTTTGAAAATGCCATTTTCACCCTACTTTTTATACATTGCACGCTATATGTTCGATAAAATGCCTCTGTGAAGGTTTTGTGCGCTAAAGCTCCATCTTCGCACCTTTTATCGTACATTCTTGTTGAATTATACTTGTTTGAGTGTGGTGTGCGTCGGTTACGTCTACTCGACCAATTTTTCCCAACGCGCACCCTTCGAAACTAGTTTCCCCAAATTTCATGATTACTTTGATTTTATGCATCGCATTTATGGTGTGTGTATTGAATTAATATTTTATAGGTTCCTTCGATCACCAAGCCATCATCCAATGCGGTTACTGGATGGGGAGGTGCTGGTTTTGAATCTTTTCGTTCCAAGGATGAGATGGAGTGGTATCGGGCCATGTTCAAAACCAGTCGCCCGATTGCTATTGAGAAGGAGGTGATTTTAGATGACATGTCGACTTCTATGAGATGGTATTTAGCCAAATTCAATTGGGAGGCCCATCTGTCCATGAGAGGGGAGGTCAACGAGGACCACGTGCGCTATTTTTATGCTTCTCTAGTATCTACGCGCGACAGCACGTATGAAGCGTATGTAAGAGGGAGGCGGATTACTATTTCTAAGCCCATCTTGGTTGCGCACCTTAGTGGGGCTTCTAACCCCGAGCTCTATCATTACCCGGTCCTCACAGATGCGCCTCAGCTTCCACAAGAGGTACTTATTGCGCGTCTTGCACCCGAAAAGATTTGGGCGGGGGAGACTTTCCCCACTTCGGGCATGCCCGATGTACATCGTATCCTCCATCTCATCGCCGTTAATTCCATCATTCCAACTCAGACCAAGGTTGTCCTTAGTTACAAGCAGTCCCTCTTCTTATACAGTCTTTTAGGGGATGACATGGTCATCAGTCTTCCCGCCCTCATGTTGCATCAAATAGTAAACGCTGCCTATAGCGAGAAGGGAACCACAACTCTTCCTTTTGCGCGACTGATTTCCCGAATTTGCAGGGATGTCGGATGTGAGGTCTTGGGCAGTGACAAGATACCTAGGTTGCCCAAGGTGTTTAATGATAAGACCATTGCTAAAAGCTTGGGGCAAGATTATTGGGAGAGGAGGAAAAAGCGTATGTTGGATGCTCCTGATGCCCCTGATGCTCCTATGCCGGTTATTCCGGAAGTGCCTCATACAGTCCCACCTCCTGTGCCTCCTACTGTAGACCCCATTACATATCTAGGGGTGCGTATGGATGAGTTACATGCTAATTTTACTGAGTTTCAGGGCACCTATATGGCAAACTTCGCATCGTTGCAGGGTGATTTTACCGAGTTTCGGGATTCTTATATGACGAAATTCGCATCCTTACGGGCTGACTATCAACGAGATACTTCCATGATTGCCCGGGCACAGATGGATTTGTTTTCTCATATTTGTGGGGGCGAGGTTGCTGTGCCTCCTTACCTTTATGATCCCAATGCCCCTCGTGACCCCACCGCGCCCGAGTCCTCGAGCCTCCATCCGGACCATATGTAGGGCGTTGTCATCGCGCTTTCTCTGCTGCTAACTTTTGTGGTTCTTTATTTTGATTTTTGGGTTTGTAACTTTGTAGTTGTTTAGTGGTGTGGGGAAGAAAGAGTACATTTAGTCTATTTTCTAATTTTGGTTTTTGTGCCCCATGTACACAACTTGTGATTATTAATGAAATTACTCATTTACTTCTTCTCTACTTGTTCTACTAGCTTTAATTTGCATTTAATTCCATCTCTTGTATTGGTTTGTGTTTAAACTGGATAACTAACTTAATTATGTTGTTAACTAGCATGTGTAGTGTAGGTTCAATTATGAGTAGTTAGACTTATGATTGGGGATCATAATCCCACCTTGGATGCTTGAACTTCATATTTAGGGTTTTGTTTATAATTGTTTTAATGGTTTATAATCCCACCTTAGATTTGCACTTAAATCACAAGCTTTATTTAGAGCGCACCAATGCGTCATGTATGAAACCTGTATTATTTCTTAAATATGTACTACCCTGCCGAGGTCTACTAATCAGCAAACCATCATGTTCACAACTTTGTAGTCGTTTGGTACCAGTAACTGTTTATTTCTATGCTGCTAAACTCTCGAAGACAACATCTCTATTAATTACATGACAGGTATGTGAATTACTATTTCATAAGGTTTATTTGATTGTTGTATTAATAGTCTGGGGGACTTGATTGAAAATATTCAAGAATGGTTTTTATGTACCTATAAATTGTCACATATGCATAGAATGCTTCTGTTTTACAATGATTTTTGTATTCAAGTAAAATGGATGGTTTTTGGTTCAAGTTGTGCTATCATTTTTAATTATCAATTCACATGTCTTATTTCAGGTGAAGGAGTAGGTAAGATATAAGTGAAGCTATCATTTAACGACGAGAAAGTGAAAGATGATGGTAATGAAATTCATATATGTTTACCCAACTTTGGGGAAGTTGTTTGTTTGTATCATTCCTATCATATCCACCACCACCCCTTATATAGATTACTTTGTAGTTATTTATAGATTCAAAGTTTTGGGATTACTATGTAGTTGAACGGTGATGCGTGCGGTTCTTGACAGTGATGTGTGCGGTTCTTGACAGTGATGCGTGCGGTTCTTGACTCAACATCCTATTCAATAGTTGTCAATATTATTGTTAAATTGATGAAGTGGTTGAAATGAGGTCCAATATGGACCTCGAGTATTGTAGTATTGTTGTTGTTGAGTATTTTTATTTTTTTAAACAGGGTGGATTGTCCTATAAATAAAGGGAACTCTGCCCAATTTTTTTAAAATTAGAACATAAATATTGTACATTTATTTCACTTTGTTGTCGGGTAACGATTTTTTTTTTTTTGCAATTTTCGTTGTGCCTTCAGGCACGGGCATACGCTAGTATATATATATATATATATATGATAAAGAAATTACCATAGCTTATATATATATATATATATATATATATATATATATATATATATATATATATATATATATTAATCACATTTTATAATTTGCAGGCATACACATGGCATATCCGGCATACGTAGTATTCAAAGGCCTAAATCCAGGTGTTTACACTTCGTGGCAAGCAACACAAGCACAAGTTAATGGATACCGAGGCGCCGTATTCAAAAAATTTGAGTCCATTGAACTTGCTCAACAGGCATACTCCGAGTACACGAGGGAGGATGTCACCGCATCAATACCCCCCACGGCTGATATACCTAGACTTCACGAATCGTATCCACTGCGTGGTGACTCCTGGTCTAGATTTAGAATAATTTGTTACATGTTCATGGCATTCCATGTCATCGAAGTGTTGTGTCGTTACTTTTTTTAGTTTATTTTTTATTCTATGTTCATTTTGTACTTGGCGCCCACTTAGGGGTTGTTTGATGTTAAATTAAGTTTAACAAGTTTTATGTGTACTGGATATTTGGAATATGAGAAATATAAATGAAATGTTGTCAAAATTTTTAGACTTGTTATCATGATATTTATTTTACTTTCATTATTTCATCATTTTGTGAAAATATAAAGATATTTGTAATAGCTTTTACAACATTTAACAAATTTAATTTTGTAACTCCTAATAGGAGTCACAAATTTGTCACTACTATCAATTTTGTAACTGCTAACAGCAGTCACAAATATATGATTCGTAACTGCTGTCAGCAGTCACAAATATAACATTCGTAACTGCTGTGAGCAGTTACGAATGTTATATTTGTGACTACTGACAGCAGTTACGAATAGCAGTTACAAATTGGGCTCACCAGTCATAACTCCATAGGGGTTATAAAAAATTGTGACTGCTGTTAAGAGTTATAAATTTTCTTTTGTCACCCCCTAAATTATGATGGTAAATAGCAGTTATAAAGGTCATTTGTGAGTGCTAACAGCACTCACAAATCTCCCATTTTGGTGTAGTGGAGGAGAGTCGTAGTACGTTGAGAATTCGGATTAAGGGTAGAATTTCTAAAAATAGTCCAAGTTGATTGGACGTGCCATCTCCTCTTCGTCGAGATCTGTATCAGGATTTTCTTCACAATGTATGGACCACTCCAATTGGGTTTGAACTTTCCCCTAGGATCCCACACGGGTTCTAATAATTCTTTGAGGGAAAGATATCCTTATTGGACACCGTGATCCTTGACTTTCCTATTGAATGATCACGCGATCCGGTGATGGTACCCTTGTATGTAGTATAGAGCTTTTAGTCTCTTTTCATCTAGGAGTGTGAGTTCGTCATAGTGGCTTCATTGTCAGTCTTCCTCACTTACCTTGCTTTTGATCATGGCACACATAGAAGGATTTTCTAGTTTGACGAGGAGAACCGCCTCCACGTCGTATACTAGAGAATAGGGGGTGGACCTAGTGGGTATCCTGATATAGGTGTGGTGGAACCAAAAGGTATATGAGATATGACTGAGCCAGTCTCTACACATTTCAATCATCTTAATGATGATCGTTTTGAGGCTCTTGTTGGAGGCTTCGATAACGTCGTTGGTTTGGGGTCAGTAGGGGGAAGACTCGTGCCTCCGAATTCAATACTCGTCGATTAATTCTATGACTTCATCCTTGATGTGGATTCTATTATCTAATACCAACTTATGGGGAACTCCCTAACGAAAAATGATATTCTTTTCAATAAAATTATCCACTTTCTTCCCATTCAATACCGCGTATGACTCAACTTCGGCCCATTTTGTGAAGTATTCAATGGAGATCGAGATAAATTTATGTCCTTTCGAAACTTTGGGAGTGACCTCCCTAATGATGTCTATGCCCGAGGTAGAGAAGGGGGAGGGAGAGGTCGTGTTATAAAGCTCTCGAGGAGGCAAGTGCTGAAGGTTAGTAAATAATTAACATTTGAGGCATCTTTGTACATAGACGATGCAGTCTTGGATCATGGTGGTCTAGTAGTACCCTTAACGAGTGATTTTCTTGGAAAACATGTGATTGTTCGTGTGGGGTTCACATTCCCCATTATTGGTTTTTGCATTATTTCTTAAATTCCAATCCTTGCTATACAATGCAAATGGGTCCCATCGAAGTTTATCTTACAAAGTGTTTTATCACAGATGATATACTGGGTAGCCAGTTTGTGAGGGGACATACGGTCTATCTTGTCTACATCTTGGGGATACCTAACACATTTGAGAAATCGCCAAATGTCATAGTACCATAATCCCTCTATGTATAAATCTCCTTCGATAATGAGCTAGTTGTGGAAACATTAGGTGGGTGCATCTTATTTCTGAACTAGAAAATAGGACATTATTATTCCCTCAGGCATGTCGACCATGGAGCCCAAGGTTACTAGTGCGTTGACAAATATATTCTTAAAGCGTGAAAGGTAATGGAAGGTCAAATCTTTAAATTTGGAGACGAGCCCTTCTATATGGCCGTGGAAGGGTAAGAGCTTCTCATATTTGGCTTTCCATTTCCTGAGGATTTATTCGACAATGTGGGAACAGTCCCCATAGACATCCATACTCTTAATTCATTTATCGAGGGCGATATTAAGCCCTAAGATGCATGCCATATATTTTTCCATATTGTTGGTACAAGGGAAGTCTAACTTTACGGCAATGGTGATGAGAGAGTCACCAGGAGCGATCACGAGTATCCAAATACCATACCCTTTCTTGTTATATTCTCCGTCGAAGAACATCTGCTACTAGAGGATGTCTTCGTCTAAAAATTTGGAGACCCAAACTTCTATTCCTTCCACGGGATGATCGACAAGATAATTAGAGATGTACCCCCCATTCATGGATTTCTATGTGATGAACATAATATCAAACTTGACTAGAAATATCAACTAGCGGGTTATTCGGCTTGACAACACAGGTTTCTCTAGAAGGTATTTTGTAGGATCCATTCGGGATATTGCTTTGATGGGGAATGCAAGCATGTAGTGTCGTAGTTTCTCTATGACTCAGACCAGGACAACACATGCATTCTTTAAGGAAATGTATTTGACTTTGTACCCAACCATCTTACGACTAGCATAGTAGATCATTCTTTCCTTGCGGGATTCCATAATGTATTAAGCCAATAAATCCCCTATTGCGATACCGGTGACAGTCAGGTATAAAAGGAGGGTAAGACCTGGTTTTGGAGGCATGAGTACCGGATCTCAGGTGAGTTATCACTTGATTTGGTTAAAGTTTTCTTGGCACTCCTCCTTACAAACTTTGGTTGTGTCCTTTCGGAGAAGTTTAAAAAGGGGTTCGCAAATAAAGGTCAGTTGGTTGATAAACCTGCTAATGTATTGCAATTTAACCAGGAATCCTCATAATTTTTTCCTATCTAGGGTAGTGGAATCTCGAGTATGGCTTTTAGTTTGGCGGGGGATCAACTTCAATCCCCTTTTCACTGACCATGAATTTAAGGAGTTTTCCTTTAGTGATGCCGAAGGCAGATTTATGTGGGTTGAGCCGCATCTAGTACTATCATAATCATTCGAAGAAGTTTCTCAGGGAAGGGATATGACCTTCTCGAGTCTTGGAATTGATAATCATATCGTCAATATAGATATCGACTTTTTTATGGATAAGGTCGTGAAGTATGGTTATAGTGGCAATTTAGTAGGTAGACCCGACATCTTTGAGCCCAAATGTCATGATTGTGTAGAAGAAAGTTCCCCATGGGGGTGACGAGGGCAGTTTTCTCCTGGTCGTTAGGGTGCATTTTAATCTTCTTATAGCCGATGAATCCCTCGATAAAGGACTTAAGGGTGTGGTTGGTTGTGTATTCTATAATTATGTCGATGTTAGGCAGAAGATAATCATCATTCGAGGATGCCTTTTTCGAATCCTGATAGTCGACGTACATGCAAACTTTTCCTCTCGATTTCAGTATGGGGACGATATTTGAAAGACATATAGGATATTCGACTACACGAATGAAGCCCACGTTCAGCTGTTTGACTACTTTTTCTTTGACCTTGAGGGACCATTCTGTTCAGAGCTTCCTCAATTTTTACTTAACAGGTTTTCTTTGGTAATGTGGGGATCTCATGAGAAGCTATCTCTAGATCAATACCAGGCATATCGTCCTAGGACCATGCGAATATGTCTAAGAACTCTTTCATAAGCTCCTCGAATTTTTCCCGCTCATACTTATGGAGGGTAAAGCCTATCCTAATCTCACGCAGATGGCTAATAGAACCGAGGTTAATAATAATATTCTCATCATCATTAGGTTTAACATGGTTATGTTGTTTACTATTTTTCTTATTAAGATCAGTTAAGAATTATTCATTTACTAAATCATCATCATCAAAAGTTTAATTACCATTAATGAAATTAATGTAAACCACATCAAGTTACTTAAAATCCTCATTTATTTGATTCTCAGGAAATAGAACTTTAAGAATCTCATTAAAATAGGCCATATTTACATTGATATAAAAAATACGAGAAACAATGACAAGTTCAGGGATTTATTGAATAGAGTGGATAATAGGGTTTACCTGGGCTTGAGCAGAAGGGACTAGAATGACATGCTAGTTAAGTAGCGGTGCTTCAATGGTGACAATATTTGCATATTAGTCTAATGGTGAAACTTCTTGGCGAATCATGAAGAGACTCAGCCCTAGTTTCTACTGGTCGAATGACTCGTCGGTTTTCCTACCCTTAGAGTTTTCAATGTTTTTCATGGTCTCTCCAATCAAAGGTACCATATCATGTTTCCATTCCTCGCTCTAGGTGTTATCATCTTGGGAGAAGATCTCCAGCCCCGATTTCATCTTTTTGTCAATTGGGTCGTACCATGGTTCAGAAAATCCATAGAAAAGGGGAAGTCTTTGCCCTCTGATTCACCGTTTGAGCTTTCGAAATCATCACCCCAGCTAGTGGCGATGATAACTTCCTTACAAGAGTAGTTGATGCATTCAACAAAATTTGTAGATTCATCATACAAGTCTTCCCACTCATCGGGGAAGTACAGGAGTGAAGCGACCAGATGCCCCTATTGTTTTCAGGTTGTGAGCAACTCGAGGATGCTGCATATCTCCCTTTCTGGTGAAACATATCCGATATGGCCTTCACGACATCATCCATGATGATTTCTTCTATGGGTACCACCCATTCCTTTAATTCTTGAGCCCACTTTTGGGCTTTCATAAATAGTCCAATTGACCTATCATAGTCGATGGTCATCTTCGTGGGCAGTTTTAGACCAAACCTTTGGAGTTGATCTCATACTTCAGGTAATTTCATACCTCCCCCCTCTGATCGGGTGCAGACGGCAATGCAGGGTCGTATGAGGAGGGGCAGAGCTTGATTAGCGAAGCTCTTATGATGTAAGAGAAATAATGGGCAAACTTTGAAGGGTTTGGATGAGATTATAGGTATGGTGGGTATTTTGATAGGCACGATTTGAGTAGAGGGGTCAAAATTTGGATTGTTGGTCTTGGTATTGTACTAAGCTAAGATGGACATAAAATTCGATTAGACATTAGGTGTTTGGTCTGAGTTCTCCATGAACAATTTGCAGAGGTAGATCCCCAATTTGGTAGAAGAAACAGAAGAAGTAGTGGAGCTTCGAGGTGGTTTGATGGAAGACCGGAGCCAATAGGGATCTAGTCTAAAATCTGGATATGTGATAACACGAGAGGAAAAAAATGATTTGGTTTTTTTTTAGGGAAAAAGGGAGTATTTTTGGTATTTTGTTTTTTAAAAAAGGGAGAAAATACATTTTTGGTATTTTCATTTTTGAAAAGAAGGGAAAAGGAAAAATCCTCAACATGATTATTATTAGGTTCCATTTGTATTATGTATTGCCTAAATGCAAGGGAAATGTCGGACAGGACCCGAGCCAGGGAAAAAGATAGGGTATAAAATGCAAGATATGGTTTGACTTATTTTCAGGCTCATGAAGAGGGTCCTGTTTTAAAAATGGGCAAAATAGCGAGAAAATTTAGGCAGTATGGCGACCCAAAATTTTGACAGAGTTTCAAATAGTGAACAACAAACTAGATATGAGTGTCCTAAGGTAGTCGCCTATATGAGGTTTATGAATTTGGTGGTTTATCGGAAGGGTTCACCCCTTTAGCATGAGTACCATGATATACCTCTTGACCATAAGGCCAATCATTCATTGGTAGGTCGGGATAATCAATTTGATATACCTGAGTGTATGTGAATTGCCTTACGATATACCTAGTGGGGATGATACGCGTGAGAAAAAATTCAATATACTTAATGTACGTGAACGAGTTCCCTACTATATACCTCCCGTCGTGAGTTCTGTCAAGCGGTACGATACGGGGGGAATCGTTCGATATACGTCAAAGTTACAAGGTCAATGGAAGGTGAGAATCATATTACTTAGGTTAATCGCGCCCTGCAGGTTCGGCACCCATCACGAAGTGACGCCCCAGTACGGGAGAAAGTTTTAGTCAATATTTCCATGCTTAGGTGATGTAGTGTGATAAAATGCATGAGCCTTGATTAGTATCTTATGAAGATTTTTTTTGTATGATAAGTAAAATGAGTACTACCACTATGAGGGAGAATTTATAAATAGCATGCGATATAAGGGATAATCATAGAAAGTAAAGCTAGAATGGAGCATAAAGACTATACAAAGTATGATAATAGTGTGTGAAGCATGTGGAGCTACAAGTGAGTGAGATATATGTGCAAAGTAAGAGAGTGACATGGGACTAGTGTGAGTGAAACAACATGTGAATATATAAAAGTATAAGTGTGTGCTAGTGAGACTAAGCATGGATAATCTATAAGTAGTGTGTGATATATATATATATATATATATATATATATATAAGTAAAAAAATGTGAGGGTGTGTTCTAGTGAAGCTAACCATGGATAATCTACAAGTGGTGTGTGGAGCATGTAAGTAAAAATGAGACTATATACGAGTGTGAGTGTGTGAAGTGAGCATTGAGATTCATACAAGCCAATATAAGGTGAAATATAGTGAACATATACAAGTGAGTGAAAAGTGAACTATATGGCATGTAGGAGATATATATATGAGAAGAGATCATGGTAAATATAAGCATGTGATAAATATACAAGATGTAAGCATAGGTGTTAAGGGGAACATACAAGTGGAGGCATATGTATGCATGTAGAAAGGAAGGAGAGTAAAGAAGTAACACCCATGTAAAAGTATAGTCTAGACCTCTTAAAAGGTCGGAGTCACCACTATGGCGATCCGAGTCGATCCGGCCCTAAAATAGGGATGGGAAGGGAATAGGTCCCCCTCTCCCCCCTCCCCCCCCCCCCCCCCCTCCCCCCCCCGCTTTTACCATGCACATGCGGGTATTTGAGGATATGGAGGTCCTCTTTTTACCACTTGTGTCGGCTACTTTGCAGGCTACCTCAGATATAAAATTAGTCATCGTTAAAAGGAGATAACACGAAGGAATAGAGTCGCTAGCCTATTTTTCTCAAAACAGGTAAAAGAATGTAGCCACCTAGAGACAACGACATCAAGGTCATAACCAAGTGATTCGAAGGTCTAATGACTAAGTTATGGAATGGGAAGGTTTTAGACATCCATTTAGTCCTTTCGGTCTCTCATGAGCCATGTTGATCTTTTATTTTTCTCCAAAGAGTGATGTGTGTGTATATGCATGTGATATAAATAACGGGATAATGGAATCATCTTACACAACTCATGAAATGGACGAAGTGGACTTATCCATAGGAGTGTACTAAAAATAATCATAAACATATGATGCAAGTGTTCATCGAATCACGAATTTCTATTAAAGAGGGAATGTTCATGTCAGACGAGACACAAATATATAGGAGTTCAAGACTCGCAGAATAGATATAATAGAGTATAAAATATGTAAAATGGAAAGAGAGGAGAAGAATCTTGGGATTGGCTTAAGACGCCTACCTGGCCGAGGGGTATCAAAGTTCACGTAGTTCGAATATGTCATAGGGGTGGGGTTCAACCCATAATGACAAATTTAAGACTCTTCTTTGAGTTTTTTTTTTTAGAAAAATGTGTTGAAGTATGAAAGTGAGAGAAAATGATGAAGTCTTACTTTTAGAATTTACAAGTAAACCCTCTTTTTATCTTTTTAGGGGTTTTA
This sequence comes from Sambucus nigra, assembly GCA_949130495.1. NCBI lineage: Eukaryota > Viridiplantae > Streptophyta > Magnoliopsida > Dipsacales > Adoxaceae > Sambucus > Sambucus nigra. The sequence goes on from OX422209.1 coordinate 542,958,486, forward strand.
TAAAAATAAGATGTGTGAAATAATAATAATAATAATAATAATAATAATAATAATAATAATAATAATAATAATAATAATAATAATAATAATAATGGATATTATTTGATGTGAGATAATAAAATACGACTAAAAGATATCACGAACGAGAATAAAGTGAATAATAACACTAAATGAATAAACTAGAAAAGAAAAAAAGATGGACCTCCTAGAAAAATTTTGTTGCTGAATTTGGAAGATATGTAGGCTGATTTTTGCAGCGGTATAATAGGATGAGGTAGGTGACTAAATATGGTAGGAAAGTGAATGGGAGAATGTTAGAAAATAGGACCTCCTTCAGGAGTACCGTCATGGTCTCTTTATATAGTGCACTTTTAGGATTAAGGGGTGCTGATCAACATACACCCTAGACTGCCTATCAGCATAGTGTATGCCTTACTGAGCAAGGAAAGTTCACCTTGACGATAGGGAGGGGGTTTAAGGTGATTATTGACAATCCATAACGTACTTTTTTAGAAAAAAATATCATAAGTTTGAATCGCGCACGACTGGGACCATTAGAAAGTAAATTCAGAGCCCTTCAAGAATCCATGGATCCAATCTTGGGTTCAGGAGTTGATCAAAGTCAAACGGGGCTCGAAATCCCCCGATGGTCTCTAGCTAGGGGTTTTCAAAGTAAAATGGGTCGTTTATGTAAATCATGAGGTTGATTTGCACACGACACGGACTACTAGAAAAATATTTTAGAGCCCTTCTAAATTCATTGACTTTTCTCGATTTGGAGAATTGACTAGAGTCAAACGGGGCCTAAGAGTGCCCAGTGGCCTTTCGGAGTAAAACGAATTGTTAGTGAAAATCGTGAGACCGATTCGTGCGTGGTATATATAGTTGGAAAGGGGATTCAGAGCCCTTCCAATTTTCATGAGCATCTCTTAAGTCGGAGAGTTGATCGGAGTCAAGCGGGGCCCGAGAGCATCTGATGACCTTTAGATCGATACTTGGAGTAAAACGAATCGTTTGTGCGAACCGTGAGGCCAATTCACACTTGATATGGACCATTGAAAAGGAAATTTAGAGACCTTTTATATTTCATTGAGCTTCACTCATGTCAGAGAGTTTACCAGAGTCAAACGGGGCTCGAAAGCGTTTCGTGGCCTCTAGATTAGCACTCGAAGTATGACCTAGGGTTTATGGTGAGTGGAGGAATGTTAGGGACCTAAGAAGGTGCTTAGGATGGGGGGAACTAAGATTGTGTGTCTACTATTGTTGTTCCACATCTTGGGCCTCCCTTTATTTGAGAGTGATTTATTTCTTCTTCCTCTTAGCAATATTTTTTTGTCCCGACGATTAATGAACGTCTATTTTATAAGATTCTCGCTAGCAGATCATGGATCGACCGACCTACTGTGTCTACTAATCAGTCTTCTAGGTCAGAAGGGATTGTAAGGAATTATAAATCTTCTACGCAAAGGTTTTATTCTATTTCAACTCCCTCCCAAGGATGACCAAAGAAGCTGGTGTCATAGGTAAAGAGCGGGTCGAGATAGTCTAAGAATGAGTCAATGTCTTATTCTTCCTCTTTTCATATTTGACTGTTGCGGAAAAATCGTCCCATAAATATAATTTAAGACTATCTGTTACTCGTTCTAGTTTTTGAAATTGTTCTTAATTATCTGTTTGCTCTATCACTTGTATGAGCTACAAGAGAGGATTTTTCTCCAATCTATTAATAAATTATTTCTTTCTTAAAAAAAGAGTCGGTTAAAATGACGTACGAGGAAGATTCCCCCAAATAAACCCCCTCACAATCTCACTAGGAATGGGGGTGGCAGTTGGAATGGAGTTGTGGTTGACCACAGAATTATCGGCTACCAAAACGTCTAGAACGGCTGTAAAGTTTTTAATCGAATGAATGGTCAAGATGTAGATGAGAAAAATATGGTTCGCCCTCTAATACGGAAGAACACCCTCTAGGTTTTAATGTGTCCAAACCTTCTCCAAATATTTAAGATTAACCTAATAGTCAGACGACTTCGTATTCAAAAAATGACCGGTATAAAATTCCATTCGATGAGTAAAATTATTTTAAGTACTTAGGGAAAACGAAAACAAATGGACGACCAACCAGGTGCCTCTTTTGTGGCAGGAACCCTGAGACCGTCATAGTTTTGCCATATAATTCTCGACACATCGCAAGAATATTCTTATCGGTATCTTTTAATCATCAGGGCAAATATGTAACCAGATTTTGAGACTTTTTCTTGGCCTGGAAATGGTATATAGCTAAGCTTAGGGAAGACATCAAGTTATAGCAATACCTGATCTCCTCATAATCTAAGTTTGTCCCACAAATCTAGTTGATGGCTAATGTACCCATCACAATTCAGTAGAAGCTACCATTTGCTTAGGCTAGGTGTATTCCATAATAGTAAAGTACTCTCACCAGCAATGAGTGAAGAGGGAAACGAACCCCCCTTCTAATATGACAACCATTTTAAAAGCTACCTCACGAGATGGAAGATCCATGATATCTTCTTCCTCTAGGGACAACCTTATGTTGACACTATGAGGAATTCCATATTTTTCATGGAATTCCTGAAACTTATCAGTTACGAACACCTTATACTCTCTACCACGCCTAAACATGGTAAAATTAATAATAATAATAATAATAATAATAATAATAATAATAATAATAATAATAATAATAATAATAATAATAATAATAATAATAATAATAATAATAATAATAATAATAATAATAATAATAATAATAATAATAATAATAATAAGAAGAAGAAGAAGAAGAAGAAGAAGAAGAAGAAGAAGAAGAAGAAGAGAAAAAAACCTTCGAGTAGGTAAAAATTCAAGAGAGGGAGTTAGGGCAAGAATACATCTCTAGACGTTGGAATGACAAGGTAAAAATCTTTGAGGGCCTTATACATTCTGCCTCCAGTCAAAATAATCGTCGTTCGTCGTTTGGGACAAACAACCACATGCTTACACGCCATCATTACCTAGGAAAGTGGAGCTGGGTTGCGTGACCCAAGGGATGAAGTACATGCAAAATTATTCCCAGATCAATGATTGAAACCCCATCGTGTGGCCCAAGTAACACGCGCGTATAAGCTTAGGGAATATGTACAAATAATTATTTTAATAACACGTCACCAACGAATTAAAAACAAGGTTAGGTCGAACGGTATGTTGGTCGATCACTCCAACTTTGGGGGAAATTGTAGGGAGAATAGTCGAATCTGTGTCATGTGGCTATCATGTGACAAATCTTGAAAGACCACAAATATATATATGGAGATAAATTCAAATCTCGAAAGATCATACTAGCGGGTTGGAAGACCGATCCTTGTAGGACTCCGATTTACGAATTAAGATAGACATGAAGAGACCTAGAAGATGAGAATCCTTAAGTTATAAATAATGGTGACCTCACCCATTATGAGAAACTTAATTGTAACCTGCACGTGGTGGCTAGGAGTTTTGGCTAATAACCTTAGCCGTCCAATCACTATTGTTCATCCTAAATAATAAACCAGTATCCCCCTCTTCCCTGTTCAAACCACACATCTTGTGTCCTTTGTTCTTTCATTACATTCATAATTGTTTAGGGGGCAATCTCTAATTACAGCTTTTATTGTGGCTTAACATCCCCTAAAAGAGTAAACCGAGAATTATTGAAACTTTGGTTGGTTTTGGTTTACACATTTAAAAAATCGGTTTACTATAATTACCGTACCAAAATTAAATACCGAAACGACCGTACAAAATACAAATTTAATATTATATTTTTAAATTTATATCATTAGTTGAACTCATTTATCACAAAAGTTAATATCAAAGTGGGTGGTCTTTTTAATTTTAGAAAGTATTAGAAGTTTTTCAAGTTAAGAACACACGATTATTCATTTGTTTTGTCTCCGAGACAAAATATTTTTAGTTCGTATGTGAGTAATCCGATTTTACAACTATATTGTTGGATATTTTATGTGTACGACATATAACATATATATAGTTTATGTATTAATTTATATATATTGCACTTGAAAATTGAAAATAATCAATAAAAAATAAAAAAAACAAAGAAATTGAAACTAATTTTTTTTTTAAATTATAAAAAAATCATAGCAAACTTTATCAAAAATACAAATTATTTGGTATTGATAATATTTTTGAAAATTGAAAATCTAAGGGTTTATTTGATTGCAATATTTGTCATGGCAAATAAGGAATCTTTCTCATTTTTCAGCTTTTATTTGCGTTTGATAACACTTATTTATCCTGAAAAATAATTACAACTTACACTAAGGCATTAGTACCTAAAGCACAAAAAACTAATTTGCCATGAAATTCAATTCTTTGGGAGTCCTCAATGAATTGAATTCTAGGAAACGAATAATTTGAAAATTAATTTCACCCTATTCTATCAAACATGGCCTAAGTTACTAAATAAAATTGATATACTATTGGTATAAGTGAAATTAACACGGTGTTCAAACGTATGAAAAGAGAGTAAAACTACATGTACTCTCATTTTGTATCTTTGTTTTGTACTCTCTAATAAAATAAAATAATAAAAAGTTGTATTTTATATTTTGACGAAACCCATAATAATATAATATAGAATTTTAATAGAGTGGGTAAGAAAAAAAAAGTACAAAATGGGAGTTAAAATAGTTTTATTGATGAAAAGGTTATCCACTTATGAGGAATATGCAATGCAGTTTGCACGTGCAACCATGGCTCTTGTGCAAAGCAACGTAGCGTGCTTTTTGGGTCTCCTCTCCCGTCTTCTCTTCAATGCTCTTTGTCCCCTAAACATCATACCTTACAGCTGTCTCAATATATATTTTAGGTTTCTGAAATATTAACATACTGTAAATTGTGCAAACATGTAAACCGGTGCTACTGTGAATGCACAGATATTAACAAATTGAAAATATATCAAAAAGTGGGAGAAGATTTAAGACAGGTTGTATTGTATCAGTATAATATAGAGGTTTTCATGGGAAAGCTGGCCTTTCATTTCATCTGGAGACATGAATTAGGGTTAAAAAAAATAAAGTGTAACATACGATCCATATATAATGTGAAAGCAATATATGTTTTTAATGGAAATGTCTTAAATGGCCATAAATTTCACATGATTATGAAAAGATGTAAAGTAGGATCGGTAAACAATGAACTCAATGCAAGTCTCAAATTTTCTCCTTTAAAGAAGATTAGTCATATGGCAATGTGTAAGTTTTTTTTGTACTTAATCACATTATCTAGCTTACCAGAGAAGAAAACGAATCACATTCACTTGTTAAGCACCAAAAGCTTTCCAATATAGTTCTTATTTGTAAAATTCTTAAAGTGCATTGTTTTTTTTAAAATTAAAATGTTTTAATAAAATGATATCACTTTTTAAATACTTTGTTATAAATCGAATCAATATCTCGTACAAAACAATTAAATAGTAATTTAATTTGCATATATTCAGACATATTTTTAAGGTACGTACAATTTTAGTATTTTTAATAGCATTGTTATGATTAAAAATATTAAAAATATATTAAAAATTCCTAAACGTCTTTTCACATCTTTTTACCCCTAATGTTGTCTAAGATTCTAAGGCTTAAGGCTTGACCTCCACGCCTCGATCACGTACCACGATTTTTAGAATCTTGTTATTAGATAATTTAATTTTTATTTAGTCCACTAATATATTTTTTTGACATTAAGGATTTCTCACCCCTTGTTGTATACCTTATGTGTTACGGTATAAATAGTTAGGGCGTGCAAAAAAACAGATTGGCCCGAAAATCGAACCGAACCGAAATCGGCGGTTTTTTTTAGCTCGGTTCGACCTACGGTTTACGAATATAAAAAATCGTCCATGTCGGTTCGGTTGACGGTTTAGACATGGGAAAAACCGATTCAAACCGAACCGACCCAAACTTAAATTTTTATATCCAAAACCATTAACCACCTACAAAAACCGACCCAGGTCGAAAACCGGCCTTAATAAATTCGTCCAAAACAAAAAAATCGTCGAAAACTGACCTGAAACCGAACCGAACCGAAACGGATGTGAACCGAAACAGACGATTTTTTCATAGCCAGTTCGGTTTCGGTTTGAAAAACGGTCCAAAACCGACCTAAACTGACTGTGAACACCCTTATAAATAGTCTTAATGTATGCACACTACATAAATATGCATATGTTATAAAATTGGGGCATATACCAAATAGTCCCTCGAACTTTTTTTAATACACGTTTAGTCCAAGCCTTTTTATTTTGCACCAAAAAGTCCTTCACCATGCCAAAAAGGCTTTACCATGCGGCTGGCACGGACCTTTAAAGATAAAAGAATAAGGAACTTTTTGGTACAAAATAAAAGGATTTGACTAAATGTGTATTAAAAAATATTTGAGGGACTTTTTGATATTTGTTCCAAAAAAATTCACGTATAAAATATAAAAAAGTACATATATATTATAAATTTTCATATATACAGTCACACCCCGCCCAATTAAATATAGGGTGATCAGTCCTCTACCAATTCAAAACAGGATATTCAGTTGGTTCATTCTCAGCATCACTGTCGAAAAACTTTTTAACATATTAATCGCTTAATATAAAATTAAGCTAGGTGTAAAAACATTTCCAATTTAATAAAACCAAGTAAATCCATTTCTTTCCATTTTAAAATATAAACCATTCACCACATATAGGAATGTAAATAAATACTGAACATGAATCAAGTACTGAAATAAATAAGACTGGATAAAACCTCCCAGTTCAAAACTCCAAACCATATAATAAACTGAATACAATATCTCTGATGAAAGAACTAGAAGTGGGCAACATATGCCCTAAACAAGAAGTCTAGATGAAACTGAATGGAAAGGATAGATGCGTCTACTGCAAGGACCTACAGCGTCCACAACAGCTGCATCACGTCAAGCAATCCAAATATCTAAATCTGATACTCATGTGGCTGAGCACATGATATAATACATATATATAGCAAAAGAGAGAAGAGATACAAGAAACGGGTCAGAGCCCGATGTGAAAAATATTTTAGCAAGTATTTAAAACTGGTTCTTAAAACAAGTCTTATACGCATGTTAGTTATCGAACTCTCACCTGAGTTTCTCACCTCTCGTCTATTGTGCACGCCTAACGTACATCTAATCTTCCCTAGTTATACCTCCCAGTCTAACTAGTCAGAAACCATACTAATACTAACTATGCTCACTAGTAGTATTCCCGTATCGCCCATACAATACGCTATTCAGATAGTTTATCTCACATACTAAGTTTTTTTATTCATCATTTGAATGGTTAATCTTTTATTCACTAAGATTATCTTACTTCTCATTTTCATTTTATCTACTAGTCTCACAAAGTAGAAAGTTACCCAAGTACACTCATACATATATATAGTCTCATCATCCCTATATATATACATTAATCCTACACTCTTAGGTTAAGACCATTTAGTGCAACGTAATGATTATTATTCTTACCAAGTCTACTAATTTCACACATTAGCAACATTCAGAAGTCCATATATATATATATATATATATATATATATATATATATATATATATAGTCACATCATCCCTATACATATATATATACTAATCTTGCACCCCCGGCTAAGACCCATTAGAGCACATATACAGAAAATCATGCATCCCCGGGTTAGCACCCATTAATGCACCTATCAATAATAATTCAGCACCCCCGGGTTATAACCCATTAGTGCGCCTAACAATAGAATATTGCATCCCTGGGTTAGCACCCATTAATGCACCTATCAATATTAATCCAACACCCCCGGGTTATCACCCATTAGTACACTTAATAATAGAGTTTATGCACCCCCGAGTTATCACTCATTAGTGCTCTTAAGTATAAGGTTCTTATACCCCCGGGTTATCACCCATTAGTGCTCTTAATAATAATTTCACATAATAGGCATACACACATCCTATTATAATATATAGGTAATTTTCGCCAACCTACATATATACTCCCCATACGCATTTTAACCTCATTATCACGTATAGTATAAATAATTAGATTACTATCTCTCTCGTAATCTCCAAGGTACATTCTCTCTATACCGAAATAATTAAAGTATTAATTCCTACATACTTTTCCCAAAATTCCTTCTTATTTGAAATTACTATTTGGTAGTTTCTCTCACTCCAATAAACCAATAAACTCCAAACTGGGCTCTAAGAAAATTCGCAGAAATTCACCCTGTGGTTTGAACCAGAATGACATGTGGTTTGAACCAGAAGACATGTCGTTCGAACTAGAAGACATGTCCACTACACCAAAATGGCCAAATTGTCACCTTTCAGCCGGCCAGCCTTGTCAAGGTCATTGACCGTGACAAAAAACACGTGTTTTTTATCACGGTCATTGACCTTGACACGACCGTGACAAGAAATTGTCACGGTCATTGACCGTGACAATTCTTTAAATAATTGTCAAGGTCAATGATCGTGACACGACCGTGACAATGTTAGCAGCAAAAACCCTTTCCCCCTTCTTTTTTCCCTCCCGCGCCGTTCCCTCCCTCTCTCTCTCTCTCTCTACTTTCAGGTTTAATTTTCTCTCTCTCTCTCTCTCTTCCATTTATATATATGTTTGTGTGTATATATATGTGTGTATGTGTGTATATATGTGCGTGTGTGTGCATGTGTGGGGGGTGGGGCAGGGTGGGGTAGGGGGTGGGGCAGGGTGGGGGTAGGGGGTGGGGCGGGGTGGGGAGGGGCGGGGTGTGTGCGTGTGTATATGTATGTGTATATGTGTGTGTATATGTGTGTATAAATGTGTGTGTGTGGTGGTGTGTGGTGGGGGAGGGGGTGGTGGAGGGGGGCAGGGGTGGTGTGTGTGTGTGTGTGTGTGTGTGGTGTGTGTGGTGGTGTGTGGTGGGGGAGGGGGTGGTGGAGGGGGGTGGGGTGGTGTGTGTGTGTGTGTGCGTAGGTGCGTAGGTGTGCGTGTGTGTGTGGCGGGGGGAGGGGGGCAGGGGGTGGGGGTGGGGCACCCATTTAATAACTTTTAAAATATTTGGAAAAAACATAATATTACAAATTGAAACGAAATGGTATTGACGGGACTTACACATACGTTATGTACTGTGCTCTTACGTTGAAAATTATTAGATAGAAAAAGAAAAATATAAATTGAGATAACCTTAGAATCTAATTAGGCTAAAAATATAATGGCATCAACTAACATATATACACAACACTAAAAGTAGACATCAATTTTATAAATAATTGATAATAGTTGGATAATAATTGGATAATAAACATCGGGAGGGGGTGGGGGTGGGGGTGGGTGGGGTTTTGAATATTATTTACATTTATATTTTTGGATATTATATACATTCAAAATAAATAATTGATAATAGTTGGATAATAATTGGATAATAATTGAAATTTTCATTCAAAATAAATATTTCATTCAAAAATATTGGATAATAATTGATATTTTCATTTAAATTGATACTAATTTTATTCATAAAATTAATTCAATTAGGTAAAACCCTAGATAATTTTTTAACCCTAGATAATTGTACTATTAACATTTTTTTTATCTGTACTAATAACATTTTTTTACAGCAAAAATGTCTCCTTCAGATGTTAAGGCGAAGATGATGATGTTGTTTATGATGATGTCGTCTGGGTTCGGTGGTAGCGGAGGCGACGAGGGCTCCTCCGCCCCTAGGCTCCCCAAATATGGAAAATTTGGGATTACCGTCGAGAACAAGTCGGAGCTATTAGCGAGATCCCTCGAGCTGCTAAAGACGGTCATCGGCCCGGGGTTTATGAGTTGTAAGGAGGTGCCATATGAGCTCAAGTTAGCTGTTTGGGCGGCACTACAGGTAATATTTATATGAATATTTCAATTTCAATTTCAATTTCATATTTATATTTATATTTATATTTATTCGCAACTAACATTGTATTTGTTGGACAGGAACAATTCAACTTGGATCCAAAGCTACGCGATTCCGTCTTGGAGCAGTTGAGGGAGCAACACAAGACGTGAAAGAAAAATATGCGGACACGGTACTTTGGAAAAACACGAGAGTCCATTTTACAATGGCGCGGATCCGTACCGCCCAAGGAGCCGATCTCATTGGCACAATGGCAAAAGTTCATTGACAATGAGATCGAGGATCGACAATTGGCATCTCGCCAATCGGGGAGGGAAAATCGGGCTAAAAAGACGGACGTGCACTACTCCGGCCGGACCTCTTACGCTGAGGTGGAGCATAGGATGCAGGTAAGATTTAATTTATCTATAACTACAGAAATATATTATTGGATATTATTTTACTTTGCGGGGCCGATACTAATTTTACTTTACTTTATTTCATTTCAAGGGGTAGGGAGTGGGCCAGGGGGTAAGCCACATAGGCTCGATACTTATGTGGCTCTTCGGACGAAGAAGGGGAAAGACAAGGAGGTGTCCCCGAGCGTCGCGGCCACGATTGTAAGTAATCCGACAGTTTAATTATTGTTAATTACGTCATAATTTTTTAGTTTACTTATTTTACTAATCATGTGCTTTTTGTCGTTTCAGGCAAAGCTTAAGGAAGTGCATGAGTCGCAGTCTGATGCCGACAAGGCATCTTTGTCCACAGACGCACTCAGCAGAGTGCTTGGCTCTGATCGCAAGGGGAGGACAAGGGGAGTGAGCTCGCGGGTGGCCAAATCTAGGATCATCGGATTGGAGATGAGCGACACCGGGTTGGCTCGAATGGTGGATTCACACGACGCGAAGCTGTCCCGTTTGAAGGCGACGGTCCAAGATATGTACGCATTCATAAAGCGTACGTTGGGTGGAGACCGTAAAGGGAAAGGGAAAGGGAAGGAGAAGGAGAAGGCGGTGGAGGAGGAGGTGCGGGAGGATGAGGCGCAGGATGACGAGGATGTGGACCTCGCTGCTTCATCACCGACACGTTCGTACTTCGACGATCCATTTCCCTATTTGACGCCCTCCAACAGACCATTGCCGACAATTGGTTGGCCGAACGTGTTCATATTGGACGTATTTGATGGCCAGCGGATAGGGCGGGGGTTGAGGGACCCGAATATCGTCGAGGGTGGAATAGTCCATGGACGTGTGCTTCACGCATGTCATACCCGGGAAGGAGAACTCCCTATTGTGGTTGCGCGAACAATGCGGCACGACGTATATTAGTGGGTGCGTAAATTCGTATGTCGTGTGGCCTACTCACCTCCTCAGTTTTATCCAAGACATGTAGTAACATTATTTTTAAGTTTGTCCATTTTAATTATATTTGGATTATATCGTCATGTATATTATTTTTACTTTGAATATTTGGATTATATCGTCATGAATATATATTTGCATTATATTTAGTTTGTGTTGGATATATGATGTTTGGAACAGGTACAACGTTGCTATAACAGGTACAAATATACTGCTGGGCAGTGGCAGTGGCCATACTGCCCAGCAGATTTTTTTTAAATTCTGCCCAGAATTGTCAAAGTCATTGACCGTGACAATTCTGGGTAAGAGGAGTCACGGCTTTGTCACGGTTATAAACCATGACAAACGTGTCACGGTCATTGACCTTGACACGACCGTGACACGACCGTGATAAAAAAAGTTGTCTCGCCTCGAAATGTCACGGTCATTGACCTTGACAAGTTTGATTTGTCAAGGTCAATGACCTTGACAAATGGGCAGATTTGGTGTAGTGGTCGTTCGAACCACTTCGCGCGACTTCCCCATCTCGTTTGAACCATTTCACGCGAGATCGCGCGAGATTACACTGTTCGTCTTCTTCACCAAACCTCAGCGTTTTCACCATTTTTTAACCTAAAAACCTCTAAGATTCAATTCCCAACAACTCATTATCAATACCCATCAACCCCTAATAAGTTATAGATCATTTATATCATCTTAGGATCCTTAATTCGTCATTAATCATCATAATTACATAAAACCCCCAAATTAATTCACATGAACCCAGGTTTTCAAAATTCCAATTAAAGAACCTAATCAACCCAGATTTGTTCATCAATATCTAATCAAATTTCGTGATTAATCCTCTACACACATGAATGAATTCCAACCACTAATTAAGCCAATCCTTATATCATAATTTAAATCTCCAATTTTCACCCAATTAACATATAAATCATGATTAATTCCACCTAGACTAACATGAGCATGATTATTACTAAAAGAAAGCAAGTAATAAAAACTTGCCTCGAATATGACGGTCTGATCCGTTGGTGATGCTGGTACGTACACGTTTCTCTCTTCTCGATCTACGCGTTGGTGGTCATAGTTGTGCAAGGTGATGCCAAATGAGTCTTCTCTCTTGGAATTTGGTTCTCCCTCACACCCTCCATGGCCGTTCTAACTTCGTGTCACTTCTTAACCCTAATGGACTTCCTTGGCTGATATAATAAGTCCCAATTTTCGTTCATTAATTTAGCCCAAAAATACAATTTACCATAATGCCCTCTCGGGGTGCCGGTTAGGCCTAAAATCGCCCTGGGACCCAAACTAAACACCCGAGTACACTATTTTGACTATCTCGACCCTCCCGGACTCAATGGCGCACTCGAAATGACCATCTGAGTTAATAAAAATAAATTCTCTTTTTATTCCATTCAATCAGTCCCGACACGACTCACACGCGTGACAGACTTAAATTACCAAACTGTCGTATTTCTCACTTCCGACAATTTATTAAATATCATAATTCCATATTACATATCACACAATAATATTCAATAGTTCACAACAATAAGTATTAACCCTTGGCACGCTAGTTAATAATTATTTTAATCCGGATTAATAACAAATTAATTTCTCACATTTTAATTTAATTAATCCAACAACAATAATTAATCGCATATTTATTCCCATAATAATAATTAATCACATAATTATTTAAATCATAAAAAATACGGGGTGTTACATACTTCCTCCTTTACAACGGAATTTCATCCCGAAATTCGGAAAAAGTATACCAGGTACAGACAACGCTGTAAAAATATTGCGCATCGCATCCCGACGCTCACAAGTAAAATACTCCGTACCACCCATATAGTACGCTATAAAATACCCTTAATAATGAACACTTCACATGTGGTTGCTTTAAACTCTAGGTTACCCTGTCATATAGGCTCTTGTCCAAGCCTTTCTGCTTAAGTTTCACTACTCCAACTTTATTTTAGATATTCATTATCTAGCCTTCTACTATTTGCACCTTACTAGATGTATCCTCTTTTCATATACATACGACTTCGTCTCTTGTCGTTCATACAAGTAAATTCGTTGTGCAATATATATTTCACACACAATATATACGATAATATCGATTCTTCTTCGACATTTGTAATCATAACTGGTCCCTCACCTCTAACTCTCAAGTAGGACAACAAAAAAGTTTACCATGTCATACTTCTACTGGCACTCTGCCCGAACGTGATATATAGGAGCTATTTCGACACAAACTCCACTAGTGGAAGGTACTACTCTCCTCCTCCCCTAAGATCTCAGGGTTCACATAAAATTTTCTCTCCCGCATCCGATTAAACCGCTTGTCCTCACCATCCCTCTGTGGGTATTAGGCCGTACTCAATCGCATTTTAGTACCTATAATCTCACCATCTCAGCTACTAGATAAGATCTTTGGGAATACTCTTCCATTCTCTAGTGGAAGAAGCCCCTACTGGTTTTGAATTGTTCGCCAATTTTCAATTCGTCAGGTGACCCACTGCAAGACCATCCTTGCAATGTTAACCTTCATCGTAAGCCATCACCACTATTGTTTGTATTCTGATACATTTTATCTTTCTTGAATAAGTTTCAATTCATCTTGAAACGTAAGTTTCTGACAAATCTCATGGAGTAATCTTCGGATTACCCGATTACATGTTATCGAATTCTCAAGATAATCATAATCCACCATTTGATTCAATCCCCTAGGGCGCCCATACACCCTATGCCTCACGCATCATTATACAAGAGACATAAAATATTCTTACCTCAATTCTTGCACACTCGGTATGCTGATGTGGTAGGGTTGCACTCAACCACCCCACTAGTCATGACTTAAACCATCCTTCAATGGCATCATTCATCTATTCCGAAAATACTAAGTCCAGGCTACTCTATTGGCCTTAAGTTATAAAAGAATTATCAACTCTAAAATATATTCTCCTATAGGTACAATAACCAACATACAAAACTTATGTACCATCGACCTAACTTCCCTCCAACTCCCAATGTTCGCTAGTTTCATGCGTGGGATGTCTCGCAAAGTGAAATCCAAACAAGGAACCCCCCTGATACACTACTATCTAACCTAACCGGTTGTTGAGGTCCGTAAGGCCTTCAGTACCTACTATGTACTTTCCCACAATCTACGTATTGTGATATAAAATTTTACTCGTTCACTATCATGTCCCTACAAATATAACATGAAGCATGGCGCCCACACTATCCTAAGTACTTGGCACTATAGATATATAACGAGCTATATTTCGCCGCTCGATAAGAACACAATGTATTCTAAGTCTTAACAGACAGGTAAATCCCTATGCTTGGGAATCGCATATAATTAGACACTATACTCGCTGAGGTCTATAATACCATAAAAGTTTCATATATATACTCATATCTGGGCCCAACCCTATTTCAGGTGGCCAATCACAAAACTAAGATCACTCCTCCCGGAGTATCCGGCACGACAGTCATAACACTACATATTTACTATCGCTTAACCATACGGTAATTAAGCACTACACATTACCATAATAAACTCTACTAAAGATGACTCAATGCAGTAGTAAATTATAACAACAAAACATATTCTTAGGGCCCACCCGATTCACTCACGGGAAATCATCAAAATGCCATGCTTAACAACGAGAAATACGTTTGTAACCAGACTGTTAAAACTAACGTTCCCAATAAACTCGACCCGCATGCGAAGTTTAGGGTTTCCAATTTACACAAAAGTTATGGCACACCCATGCCACCAGAATCTATCATTTACTCACAAGGAAGAAGCAAAACCTCACTAGTCTCGTCAAATCATAGGGTCTCAGCACATGGCTGCCATCACGACCCATGAACATTTGCAATCGTCATACATTCTAGGATTTCATCCTAGAGTTGTCCTCTTTCATCATGGACAATTTATTCCATCATGTGTATTTCACGCCCATTATTAAAACGTTGGACGAAACTCTTTAGGCTTCAATTATTGCTTTATTAAACTCCTGTTTACCTCCCGGGCCCCATAGACCCTGACATACTGTATGCTATTATTAACGAGGACTCTACTGGTCCAGCTTGAACCCATCACTCTCGGGTTATAAATTTCTTGGGCCTAATTCCCTTGACCCCAAATTCTTTCGCTGGAAGTATCGCTCCTCCAGTTGTTATGCCTAACTGGCACGGTTTACCATTTCTAATCTCTTCGGTCTCACTTCTCAATTGTGGACACATCCAACACTTGTAATTCTGTTTCCTTTACATAAGGAAAACTTCACGAACTATTTCCCGTCACTGATCCCACTGACCATTTTGGGAATGTCCTTCCCTCGGACCGACGGTTTCAACTCACAATTATTCTTCCACTGTCCCTTTGGCTACGCTAGCTATCCGGAACTATGGATGGCCTCTACAGCCTGATTGACTTCATCGTCCTCTTGAAGTTAATCACTTAACATCATCTAACTAAGTTCCCTATTGGTTATACTCTCATGTGGGGTTTCACTAACACCGTTAAATTTAGTTTCTTCTCTTCAGCATGTTCGTTAACCCTCTTCCCTTCTCTTGGAAGGGCTGTAATCACTAGAAACCGTATAACTTTGATTACATCAACATTAGTCATCCTAGATGGATTTCTCATCCATACTGGTATCCTATTCACGGGTCCTTTATCAACTATAAACCATTTGGATAATTTATACCCCTCTGCCAGGTACGAAGTTCATTACGCAATTCAACCTCACTCTCATGATCGGTTTCAATCTTACCCATCGTTTTAAACATCAAGATTTCACTCACATTTTGTTACCACACCGAATGGAAGACCTCACGGTCAACTCGTACCCAAATTTCTCTCTAAATTTCAAACACACTTCTTCATATATGGTGATTGCCTCTAATCACTACACGATGCTCCTAGGAGCTATAACTTTTAACTCCAAATTTAATTATAAGTGCCGTCACACCCCACTCTACACAATTGTCTTCGGATTTTCTACCTCCGCTGGTCTGTTACAATTTCTCATTTTCTTTTCCGCATCTTCACTGATAGGTTTTCAAAGGATTTCCTCTGATTTCCCCTTTATCGACTATGCTAGGTGGCCTTAAAATCACTCCACCGTCATCTATGACTATGTCCTGGGAACCCACAGTTCCCGAGTGACAATTTTACTATCTCTTACTTAAGTAATTCTCATTGTGATTTTCGTCTCGATCACTCTTCCCCGATTAATCTATGTCTTCTGTTTAGCTTCTCCTCCTGCAATTCTTCTTACGACCCTTGCTGGTCATTCTAAAATGTTCGGTGTTCAAATCACACTGAATTTCGTATAATAAGTTACCTCCATTATAATTCGTAGCAGGAGAACGTAAGTCGCATACGTAAGGGGACACAAAAATCCTACCATAAGGCTCTACATCAAAGAACGATACGCTGAAACGTAATAAGCCGCACAGATCCTAAGGATAATAGAACCTGATGCTCTGATACCACCTCTCACACCCCGCCCAATTAAATATAGGGTGATCAGTCCTCTACCAATTTAAAACAGGATATTCAGTTGGTTCATTCTCAGCATCACTGTCGAAAAACTTTTTAACATATTAATCCCCTGATATAAAATTAAGCTAGGTGTCAAAACATTTACAATTCAATAAAACCAAGTAAATCCATTTCCTTCCATTTTAAAATA
The DNA here is from genome assembly GCA_949130495.1 of Sambucus nigra. Taxonomy (NCBI): domain Eukaryota; kingdom Viridiplantae; phylum Streptophyta; class Magnoliopsida; order Dipsacales; family Adoxaceae; genus Sambucus; species Sambucus nigra. The sequence continues at coordinate 542,975,478 of OX422209.1, forward strand.
TAAACCATTCACCACACATAGGAATGTAAATAAAAAATGAACATGAATCATGTACTGAAATAAATAAGATTGGATAAAACCTCCCAGTTCAAAACTCCAAACCATATAATAAACTGAATACAATATCTTTGATGAAAGAACTAGAAGTGGGCGACATATGCCCTAAACAAGAAGTCTAAATGAAACTGAATGGAAAGGATAGATGCGTCTACTGCAAGGACCTACAGCTTCCACAGCAGCTGCAGCACGTCAAGCAATCCAAATCTCTAAATCTGATACTCCTGTGGCTGAGCACATGATATAATACATATATATAGCAAAAGATAGAAGAGATACAAGAAACGGTTCAGAGCCCGATGTGAAAAACATTTTAGCAAGTATTTAAAACTGGTTCTTAAAACAAGTCTTATACGCATGTTAGTTATCGATCTCTCACCTGAGTTTCTCACCTCTCGTCTATTGTGCACGCCTAACGTACATCTAATCTCCCCCTAGTTATACCTCCCAGTCTAATTAGTCAGAAACCATACTAATACTAACTATGCTCACTAGTAGTATTCCCGTATCGCTCATACAATACGCTATTCAGATAGTTTATCTCGCATACAAAGTTTCATTATTCATCGTTTGAATGGTTAATCTTTTATTCACTAAGATTATCTTACTTCTCATTTTCATTTTATCTACTAGTCTCACAAAGTATAAAGTTACCCAAGTACACTCATACATATATATAGTCTCATCGTCCCTATATATATATATACACTAATCCTTCACTCTTAGGTTAAGACCATTTAGTGCAACGTAATGATTATTATTCTTACCAAGTCTACTAATTTCACACATTAGCAACATTCAAAAGTCCATATATATATATATATATATATATATATATATATATATATATATATATATATATATATAGTCACATCATCCCTATACATATATATATATACTAATCCTGCACCCCCGGCTAAGACCCATTAGTGCACATATACAGAAATCATGCATCCCCGGGTTAGCACCCATTAATGCACCTATCAATAATAATTCAGCACCCCCGGGTTATCACCCATTAGTGTGCCTAACAATAGAATATTGCATCCCCGGGTTAGCACCCATTAATGGACCTATCAATATTAATCCAGCACCCCCGGGTTATCACCCATTAGTACACTTAATAATAGAGTTTATGCCCCTCCGAGTTATCACTCATTAGTGCTCTTAACTATAAGGTTCTTGCACCCCCGGGTTATCACCCATTAGTGTTCTTAATAATAATTTTACATAATAGGCATACACACATCGTATTATAATTTATAGGTATTTTTCTCCAAGCTACATATATACTCCCCATACGCATTTTAACCTCATTATCACGTATAGTATAAATAATTAGATTACTATATGTCTCGTAATCTCCAAGGTACATTCTCTCTATACCGAAATAATTTAAGTATTAATTCCCACATACTTTTCCCAAAATTCCTTCTTATTTGAAATTACTATTTGGTAATTTCTCTCACTCCAATAAACCAATAAACTCCAAACTGGGCTCTAAGAAAATTCCCAGAAATTCACCCCGTGGTTTGAACCAGAATGACATGTGGTTTGAACCAGAAGGACACGTCGTTCGAACCAGAAGACATGTCGTTCGAACCACTTCGCGCGACTTCCCCATCTCGTTTGAACCACTTCACGCGAGATCGCGCGAGATTACACTGTTCGTCTTCTTCACCAAACTTCAGCATTTTTCATCATTTTTGAACCTAAAACCCTCTAAGATTCAATTCCCAACAACTCATTATCAATACCCATCAAGCCCTAACAGGTTATAGATCATTTCTATCATCTTAGGATCCGTAATTCGTCATTAATCATCATAATTACATAAAACCCCCAAATTAATTCACATGAACCATAGTTTCTAAAATTCTAATTAAAAAACCTAATCATCCCAGATTCGTTCATCAATATATAATCAAATTCCGTGATTAATCCTCTACATACATGAATGAATTCCAACCACTAATTAAACCAATCCTTAATCATAATTTAAATCTCCAATTTTCACCCAATTAACATATAAATCATGATTAATTCCACCTAGATTAACATGAGCATGATTATTGCTAAAAGAAAGCAAGTTATAAACACTTTCCTCGAATATGACGGTCTGATCCGTTGGTGATATTGGTACGTACGCGTTCCTCTCTTTTCGATCTACGCGTTGGTGGTCACGGTTGTGCAAGGTGATGCCAAATGAGTCTTCTCTCTTGGAATTTGGTTCTCCCTAACACCCTCCATGGCCGTTCTAACTTTCTATCACTTCTTAACCCTAATGGACTTCCTTGGCTGATATAATAAGTCACAATTTTCGTCCATTAATTTAGCCCAAAAATACAATTTTCCATAATGCCCTCTCGGGGTGCCGGTTAGGCCTAAAATCGCCCTGGGACCCAAACTAAACACCCGAGTACACTATTTTGACTATCTCGACCCTCTCGGACTCAATGGCGCACTCGAAATGACCATCTGAATTAATAAAAATAAATTCTCTTTTTATTCCATTCAAGCAGCCCCGACACGACTCACACGTGTGACAAGACTTAAATTACCAAACTGCCGTATTTCTCACTTTCGACAATTTATCAAGTATCATAATTCCATATTACATATCACACAATAGTATTCAATAGTTCACAACAATAAGTATAAACCCTTGGCACGCTAGTTAATAATTATTTTAATTCGGATTAATAACAAATTAATTTCTCACATTTTAATTTAATTAATCCAACAACAATAATTAATCGCATATTTATTCCTATAATAATAATCAATCACATAATTATTTAAACCGTAAAAAATACGGGGTGTTACATATACATTCTAAAATTTTAATGTGTATATATTGAAAGTCAAGTATACACTACACATGAACTATACGAAAAATTCCTTTTCCTCACATCCTAAATCCCAAAAAATCGAAAAATAAACATATTCGTAGCAGTTAATTGATAGATTATGTTAAGTGTAAAAATAATTCTTTGTAATATATATGGAGAGGTTCACTAATAGATGAACTTTTTAATGAACTTTAACAAAAATAACACCTAACAACTCATTAATTTTAATTTCTAAGTTGTAAATGCCCGCGCCAGCGGCAAGGAATACGCGTGTCGATCGATCACCAACCCTCTCACCCCCCACCCAACATGGGAGTGGGGGTGGGGGGATCGATCAGCACACGTGTCCGTTGTCGCTGATGCGGACCAATTACAACATATGAATTAAAATTGATTAATTGTTAAGTATTTTTTGTTAATGTTCATTAAAAAGTTCATCTTTTTGGTTCACTTGTAAACCTCTCCCTATATATATATATATATATATATATATTGAGAGAGAGAGAGAGAGAGAGAGAGAGAGAGACTGCTATGCACACTAAATTTGCACACGTCCTGGCGCATACCAATTTTTTAAAAATATTAAAAAGAAGTTTTTGAGTTGATTTTTTTATGTGATATTTAAACATTTCAACGCCCGTATAAAAAAATCAACTAATTTTTTTTTTTTGATATTTTTAAAAAATCGGTCAAACTTTCGCAGCTTTTAAAGTGCTTAAAATCAACGAAAGTTTGATCGATTTCTAAAAATAGCAAAACAAGTTTATTTGAGCTGATTTTTTTTATATGGGTCCTTTGAAACATTTAAATATTGCACAAAAAAAATCAACCAAAAAGTTTTTTTTACTATATTAAAAAAATGATGTGCAAACTTAGTGTGTACATGAGTCTGCTGCCTATATATATATATATATATATATATATATATATATATAGTACTTGTGCGGACCAATACGTATTTTAAGAGTGCGGAACGAACATGTGTCCCTTGGCGGTGACCTAGAGAAGAGAGAGAGTGAACGTATAATTTAGCGGATAGTTTTTAGGGTCACCATGAGATGACACATGTTCAATTCGCATTTTTAAAATACGAAATGTTCTGCACAAGTCCAGTACTATATATATATATATATATATATATATATATATATATATATATAAAGTTTTTTGTCTTATGCGTTTACTAGCCCCACAGTTGTTTTGGAGTTGTAGATAAAAAGCCCAGCGAGGATTCATCTATACTCATCCGCTCTCTCTCTCTCTCTCTCTCTCTCTGCGTCTCTCTCTCTCTCGCACACACTCACACACACAGATACAAAGAGGTAGCTTCAAGGAGAGGTTGCAAGCCAAGCAACATGGCAGATGTACTGAATGAAGAACAGATTGTTGAGTTTCAAGAAGCCTTTAGCTTGTTTGACAAAGATGGAGATGGTATGTTTTTTTTTTTTTTTCGATTCATTGTTTAAACTACGTGAATAAATAAGATTTATACATACGCATGCATATATACATGGAATATGATAACATTTATCCTTAAGACATCTGAAATAAATTTGGAGGAATTGAGTTAATAGGTTGCATTACCGTAGAAGAATTGGCAACGGTGATCAGGTCATTGGATCAAAATCCAACGGAGGAAGAACTTCAAGACATGATTAATGAAGTTGATGCTGATGGAAATGGTACCATAGAATTCGTCGAGTTCCTCAACCTCATGGCCAAAAAAGTCAAGGTACATAATTATATATATTGTTAACTATAAACTTCTACAACTTTATTATCAATAATCTTAATTTGCCGACTGTTTTGGCTTGACAAAAAAGAAAGGAAAAAAAGAAAAAGCCTGACCCTAACATCGTTTCCGTAGTCAAATTAATAAGGTTGTTGGTCTGTTTGGCAAATTTGAACCAGACAAAAAAAAACATCATGCTTTCAACTTTTATTTTCTCTTTTGACTTTTCATGTCTCCACAAAAATATATATAATATTGAATACTAGTCTATTCTCTAAATATTCCGGATTTTTTTTTGTTATTTCTTTTGTGAAAATGACAGCGAAATGATACCAAAACTAAAATGAATAATATTCCGAAACAGAAACAGGCCCTTCAATTTGTTTTGTAATTTTACTCAAAAAATTGTGTCCGCACCGGAGGACATGCCAGCAACCAAATAGCTAGTATTTCTTCTGATTAAACCTGGTTTAGGCATAAACATGTTCATGTTTAGTCATGTTTTTGACATCAATATATTTATGTATAATTGTCAGGAGACTGACGCAGAGGAGGAGCTCAAAGAAGCATTTAAAGTGTTTGATAAGGATCAAAATGGTTACATATCAGCTAATGAGGTGGGATGTTTTCCCGTACTTGTCCATCTTTATGGAAAAAATATTAATGGTTATTTGTGGTTTAACCTCGCACATACAGAGGAAAGTCGTCATTATATTTTTCATTTATACACCTTTTGCATCAAAATTGTCATAAATCATAAAAAAACTAAAATAGTTGTGACACTTTAGGAACAGGGTGTATATAAATTGTATTATTGAATATCAATATATCAGTTACGCCTAATGAATCTGTTCAAACCTTGACAACTCAAATATAATTCAAATTATGTTTTATAAGGGTGATGATATAAGGACCCATTTTGTGAACACATTTTCTAAATTCAGTGACGTGTCAGATACACATTGGGTGAATTTTTACATCACATGAGATGTATTACAAAACACACTCAATCCGTGTCTGACACGTCACTGGGTTTAAAAAATGAGTCCACGAACTGGTCATCATATCTTTACTCTTTTTATAAATACAATGTATGTAAGTATATGCAAAATTTTAAGATGCTTGCATGCTTTCTATTGACAATATAAATTGAATAATAATAGATTATGCACTTTTAGGATTTAAAATAATATTGATTATGGATATAGGACAATAAATACTTCGTTTTCATTTTTACTACATATTTTCAAATTATTGGCTTACGTGGCACACGGTGATTAGTTGACGTTTTATAAATATGGCCCGCATCAACAATTTTATTAAAAAATAAGAATTAAAATTATAAATAAAATATTTGTTGTCCTATTTTCAGAATAGATATTACCTAATTTCAAAACAAATTGTTATCTATCAGTAAAAGACACATGTGTGTCTTTTATATTCAAAATAAATCTTTATTTGTTAGTACGATCTTCTTCTTACTATTATCTGGATTCAAAAGTACATATTTCTTTTTGGTTATTGTTTTTAAATGCATAATCATGTTTTTCATCAACTTTTATTTTCACTCAAGGCCCGTTTGATCCAACAGGGTGTCAAAATTTGTAATAATAAAGCTTACTTACCTCTTTCTCAAAGAAAATTTTGCCAGGACAAATAATTCAAATGTTTAGTGTTAGTTGAAAATTGGGGTTTTGTAAATTTAGGATCTATTGTAAAATGTATTTTGAAAATAGGACAACAAATATTTTATTTATAGTTTTAGTCTATATTTTTGAATAAAATCGCTGGGGCGAACCCATATTCATAAAACGTCAATCAATTACAGCATGACACGTGTCCCTTTGATTTGAAAATAGGAACTAAAAATAAAAACGAAATATTTATTGTCATATATCATAAATCAATATTATTTTAAGTCCTAAAAGTACATAATCTATTGAAAATTTTTTGACTCAATAAAGCCGATCAAACATGACAAAAATATGAGTTTGCTATTTGTCATGCCAAATTTACTCTGTCATGTTATCAAAATGACCCTTACACTTGGGGCCATGTTTGAATTAAAATTTGTATTTTACATATTTGAAAGAGTTTAAAGGACACATTTACGTCCTAAAATATCAAATAAAACTTTTCAGTTATCTTAATACCAATAAGTTTTAAAATTTCATACGACTATTTTATAAAAAAAAAAAAAATGCATAAAATAAGTTTGCTAATCAAAGAGGAACATAAACAACTCGTTAATGTAAATTAGACAAGATTAAACTTAACAAATAGAGTAAAAGATCAACAAATTTAGCTTAATGTAGTGAATGTAGACAATTACCAAATGACCAATTTGTCCCTTCATAGGTATTCTCGTATCCATGGCTATAAACAAAATGGGGTTTCGTGCCATGATTTCAAATCTTGATGGATCTCTATCGCCATTGAATATATCTGCTTTTAACAGCTGTTTCACATATAGCTTTGTTTCAGGGTTAGTGTATAATAAACGCTCATTTCTCATGCACTGAACTCTACCCAAGTCTAGTTAAACAATGAACAAACTATATTAAACTCTTTTTAATGCTAAAAGCCCAAAAGATTCTTCTAAAATTATAACCTTTGACGTGGTGCAGCTGCGGCACGTGATGATCAATCTAGGCGAGAAACTAACCGACGAAGAGGTGGAACAGATGATTAGGGAGGCCGACTTGGACGGTGATGGCCAAGTCAACTATGACGAATTTGTGAAGATGATGATGACAGTTGGATAGAAGTTCAAGATGAATCATTATTCAAATTTGTTTATTTTTCAAATAAGATAAGAGTGCCTTAGTTAATTACTTGTTTAATTGTTGTAAGTTGTCACTGATGGATTTAGGTAGCAAAAGGGAGTAGGATCACTTGACAACCAATGTCTCTTTCTTTATGCTCTTCATTGTTTTCTTTCATTTCTACTTTCATTTGAAACAGAGGTTGTAAGAAATATTAATTTAGACATTTAGGATGCATATGTTTACAAAATTGGAAAAAAAAAATATTTTATAATTTGAAGGTAATAATTCCAAACAAATAGTAGGTTTTTATCAAATTATCAAAATACCCTTAAAGAAAGAATTATGTTAATTTACACCTTTACATACCAATTAAAGTTTGACCAAATGACTTATATTTTGTAAGAATATCATAATCAACTCCCTTAAGTTTGAATAATTGCACATAAGCTCCTAAACTTTTATAAAGCAACTTAAAAACCCTTAATTATATACAAAACTATCCAAGAATCAAAACCAAAACCCAAACTTATTTAAACTTACTCCCTTGCAGACGTGGGCCTAGGTGGACTGCCAACATGACATGTGCCATGGATATCCATTTGCCATCCACATAAGCCTCGGTGAAACTTGTGCAAATTCAACCCCATCTTTACCTCCAAAACCACCAATCAAATCCTCTCCACGAACCCTAAAATTACTCTCATTCACCTCAGTAAAAACTTATCCCAGTTGAGAGATTTTCTAATGTCTTACATTTCTATTATTTTATGCTTAAATGTTTGTGTCTTCAATTTGGTTACGTTTCTTCATGTATATAGAATGGAATTATGCGTTTACATGTGTTAGTTCATGTGTGTATGCACTGAAATAGCTCAAAAATGAGAAAACTTCATTAAAACTTGAGCTTCAATGATGGATTATGTTTCCTTGACTTTGAACCAGTTTCAAAGTGAGCGAAGTTAAGCTTAGGTTCTCAGGAACCTAGGTGCAAGGTTTAATTGAACCAAGAACAGGTTTTGATACCTCAAATCGAAGTTTGAAGTTTTCGGTTCTCGAATTTTCAGAAAATAAATTCACGAGTTTTACTCGACCAAAATTCCTCAAACCAGGCTTGTTTTGCTACATTTTCAACATAGAACACTTATAATGCCGAAATGAGAATCATAACTTTCACTTATGTTTAGTGAAATTTTTGTCATTTTTACACAAACTCAATAGCTCAATTTAGCCCACCAAAATTCTTGAAACCAATATGGTTAGATTCCTCCTCAGAAATTATGCAATTTTCATTCAGGAACCAACTCAAATGGATTCCTAAAATGTATAAAATTTAAGGTCAAAGTTTCAAAACCCTAAAGTTAAATAGTCAAAGGTTAAAGATGGGTGGGTTACACGCGCACGAGTGATTCAAATTAGGGCTCATGAATTGTTTGACCTAGTGCGTGAGAGCGCGTCTCCAATAAAAAAAAATCTACTTTTTTTTTATTTTTTTAAATTTTGAACAAAATGGTATATTACATCACCCTGCTTGGATCCCAGGAGACCACTTTCTCAAAATAACCAGTTTTAAAGTTTAAAATTAAGTTTTAATTTTACACATAATCCCCTAGCCAATTTTCAAAGTATTTCAAAACACCCACGAACTTTTTCTATAAATTCTTTAGTTCAAATAAAGCTATTTTGTCTCGTCACTAAATCCAAATCCAAATGGAAATAAAGAAAAACATTATTTTAAAAACTTTTAAAAATGATATATTATACTCTTTTTTGTTATTTTTATACTGAAACTTCTTACAAGTTAGTATCCTATTGCATCATATAAGCATTATTTTAGAGTTATATGGCCTACTTACACTCTCCATGATTTCAGACTATACAGTTAACCCCGGTGAATTAGATGCACAAACCTGAAATTTGAAATTTCAAAGTAGGTGATTTTAATTTCAGTTTTAAACAAATTGAGATTATGTCTTTCGCAATTACTAATTGTTATATCACTCTGTGATAATTTTGAACTCATATTTTAATTACGAACTAATCTGAGTAATTCATATTTATCCCGTATATTGATTCCCTCGATATTTCAGTTGTCCCTAAACCCGATAAACCGTCACCGCCTACGACTTCAATAAAAGCCACTGAACTCTTTTTACCCTTAATTGTGGTATAGCTATGCAACCTACAATAATAATTACATACTACCCTACAATTTATAACCTTTATCAGTGAAACCCCTACTAGCATACCCTACGATTCAGGAATTAGACCCCAGTATACCACAGTTGTTCTAATTGGCCTGTAGGACTCCGATATTGAGTGCCTAATTTTTATTTGCGACATACGTATGAGTGTCACTCTATCTAAGTGCCGAGCCTTTATTATTATTATTATTATTATTATTATTATTATTATTATTATTATTATTATTATTATTATTGTTATTATTATTATTATTATTATTATTATTATTATTATTATTATTATTATTATTATTATTATTATTATTATTATTATTATTCCCTAACAATTTGGGATTGTCTGTTCAAGTGCATGATATTCTTTGGACTATATTGTAATGGTATATCTACGCAATTGAAGCCCCTATAACCGATAATTTATGGGTTATCTTGTTATAGTCTGAACTCTTATCTTGGTAACTTGATACATAACTTATCCGGTTAGACTCCAGTATACCCCTAATAGTCCTACGATATTTCAATTTGTCTCCAGATTTTTATGATATCAATATTAAACCCAGTTACCTTTTAACAATACATTTTCTCCCGTAACTTGTATAGAAGTAAAATCATCTACTTGGCATGTCTGCTTAATTGTTTTCCTTCCATATAGACGACGAACCTGAGGAAGATGAGATACCTCTTACACGTTTGGACTTTTATTCTATATTACCATGAAAAAAAATTCGGTTACGTACGTATGGGTGGTAGGAGACAAGGATGGTAATCCCCCTGGATTATCTACACCGCAACTTATCAGCTCCTATGATTCCCGAATGATTTCTACAAGTTTTATCTTATATATCCCATGTATGAATAATTATGTATTTCAGTTCATTTCAAGACTCAACTATGTAATAAGATGCTAGGGATCCCCATAGTAAATATCTTTTAATTTCCGCCGTCTTTAATTTATTTGTTATATTTATTTTACTCCTACCATTAAAACCATAGAATTGCAGATGTGACATGATGAGATAATTTCTTTTTTAGTTTTATCTAGAATCTAATTCTTTGGAATTAGGTAAGAATTGTTTAATGTAAAGTAAGGAAAATAAAGTCTGTGCAACATTTAGAAAGAAAATATTTTATAAAATATATATGTAATCAAGCACTATAAGAACATTAAAAAAGTAACTGAAAATACTTTTCATAAAAAAATATAGAAAATTTCTCTCAAATACTTAACACAAAATACTATATGTAAATTATAACTATTGTAGCCTAAAATGAGCAGGCCAATTGGACCAATAAAATAATGACACCTATCAACATTATCATTGGACTCTCAAACAACGGGTAAACCCGATCTGCTCAGGTATCATTTGGTTGGCCTCCCAACTGACCACATCCAGGAAGACGAATCATCAGTAATGTGAACAAACACACATGGGATATTCAACAGTCACCATGCACATGCATGCGAATAAAATCCAGTTGCATATTATCGTGTAAAGATGAAAATGCCTCATGTATAAAGGCATTCCATCTCTTAAACTTCCAGCTACTATAAATACCCTAATACTTCTCTTAGCTAGAAAAAACCACTTCGTTCAGAACCCTACAAAATGTTACTAAGAGGCTTGTACTACAACCCTAAACCTATAGTGACATTACCCCATGGATGTAGGCACCATTCTTGGGCTGAACCACGTAAAAATTATTGTGTCTCTTTATATTTTCTTTATTTCTTTATCATTACCTATTTATCTTTGATTATAAGTTTAGCCAAATGAAGCTGAGATTACTCCTTAAACACATAACCCAAATTTAGACATCAATAGATTGGCGCCGTTTGTGGGAATCGACAAGTTATTATTGTTTATTACTAATTTCTCTCAAATTCTACTTTTTAATCACGCTGTTGAGGTATGACAGAAATTATAGAAGGGACTCTTGTTGCAGGCAACTCCTTCAGTCCTTCTGCACCTCCTGGCATAGGAGACCTTCAAGGAATCCTGCTAAACATTGTTAAGAGATAAGAAGCAATGCAAGAAACAGTAAAACAAATTACTCAAACGCTCCAAGTTAGGCTAGCTGTGACCTTATCCTCCATAAGGGAAATGCCACCTCCAGCCGCCAGGAACGAAAGAAGAAAATCTAGATACTCCAGTGTGACACCCCGCCTACTAAAATACCGGGTGACCAGCCCGTGATCAAAATAAAATGTTGATCTCATATGGCTCATTCTTAGCATCATTGTCAAAAACTTTTTAAAGTTACTAACCACCTAGTAATTTAATTAGACCAATGCCAAATTTTATCTTTCGTTAATTAACAACATGCGGAAGTAAATAATAATTAACCATCAACACAAACTTGTAACTGAATCCAACACAGATGAATAATGCAAATAAATATGACCAAATCAACTATCAGTTTAAAAATAAAATACAACTGAAAACTGAAACAATTACCTGGATACACAAAGTCCAATAAGTAACTGAATACTAAATCTGAGGGCGACATGCCCATATGAGTACTGAAGTAAAGATCCTACACTAGGAATAAATGAACGAATAAAGCGTCTATAGCAAAGTCCTTCAACTTCCACATGAGCTGTAACTCCGTATCCATCGATATAATCCTCAAATTGGGTGTCCCCGTGGCTGGACACCTAAAAGGTTTTGAAAAATATTTTACAAGAGGGGTCAGAGCCCAAGTAAAATATTTTGAAAATATTTAGCAAGCAGTTAAATTGCAATAATTAAATATGCATTCACACTCTAAATATTTAAACTAGTGTCACACTCTCTTGAGGTATAACTCACCCCTCATCTAATGTGCACACCTAACGCTTGCCTACTAACCTTCCTAGCTAAGCTACCCCACCTAACTAGTCGTATCACCTCTTGCCACCACACTACTCTATCTTGAGTATTCTTACTTTGATTATTAAGTTATCTACTCATTAACTTATTAATCGGTTCTACTATGTTAAATCATGTAGCATTCACACTAGTTATATATATAATTCCCTTTTTAAATTATATAACTTCCACCATAGTTATATATAAGAATTAGCCTTTTTAAATCATATAACCTTCATACTAGTTATATAAAAATACATTCACACTTATGTATTAACCTCGTATATAATGATCTACTCATTTTATATACATAGAGCGATGACCCGGGAGCAGATTCCCCACCGTCCAGGGGACAGGATACAGTTATCTCAAGCCACATCACGACCTATAGGCAACAACGGCGAGACCTGGTAAGGAAACTCAATTGGGAGTCAGAGGATCCATAACACTTGCAGCCTTCCGGACTCCATATTCATCATTTTGAAAAGCGGGGGGAATGGATCTTTTTTCTACAACAAAAAAACAAAACGGAGCAGATTTGACTCGGCACAACCTAACGATACATCCAATACCAATGGTTTGTGCCTAGAATTCATTACTAGATCTCTGCTCTAGAAAGCTATACAGGCAACAACGAACGCGATTTGACCCGAGATTTCCCTTTCATTACTTCTTTCACGAAGAGATAACTTCATTCGTATTAGTCGAAGTGGTGAAAGGCCCCCCGGAGTCAAAGGGATAGCTTTTGCACCTCTCTCCAAGAGATACGATTCGTTATCTGAATCGGCTGAAGGAGAGTGAATAGGCATCTATTCTCCCAGCCCAGCCTATGGGAAAGCCTCTTATTTATGGTCTACCACAATCAGAATCAAAGAGGATGGCTCCAGGGGAGGTTCGAAATGAAACCAGAGTGGATCTGCGGCAAAGCGGAGCCTCCGGAGGTATGACGGCTTGTACTGTACCGTCATTTTGGATTCCCAACCGATGTCGGCACTAGTCAAATGGGGTGAATCATCTAGATCTTGAATTAACTAGTAGATCATCAACACAGGTCCCCAATTCATTCTCCAGATGAGTTAGGAGCTGGGGCAGCCCGCGTGCGACCCATACTAATCCTACACTCATTTCAACTATTATTTTTTTGTCATTTCTTGGAAATCATGAAAATGATTTCTGGAATGGCTCTATCATACTTCCGATCCATCCCTTGTTTGCCAATGGAAGAAAGCCTTATATGGTCTCCAATAAGCGAGAAAAGCCCTATATATATTATTAGTCAAGCCTAAAGGCCCTGTAATCTCTCGAAAGCGCTAACTAGCAAAAAAGATTTTCTTAGTAAGTGCACTAACGCCCTATCTATAGTTAGGGGCTTTCGCGCAACCTACAGTAGTAAGGGACTTATTGCCCCTTATTTAGAACTACTAAAGTTTCTCACAAGTTGTCGTTGCTTATTGCTTTCGACCCGACTAAGGCCACTAAAAGGCGCTATTTAACGATCCGCAAGCTGTAAGCGGGGCAGAGTCAAGTTCACACTTAAATAAAGAAGTAGCGCTATAACCAGAAAGCATCAATTCCATTTCTTTCTATATTTAGATACAAGAATTTGAGACAATCGGAGCATAGCGAGAAAGATGGAATCCAGTTGAGCTACTATATTCTAGGTTGGTATTCGGGTTTATGCAAAAGGGTAACATTCACACACATGTAGCGTATAATAACCATCCATTCTAGAGTAATAACTCACATGATGATTTCTCTAAAATGCTATCATGTCCCAGGCATGCTCATTCTAACCCGACCACCTCAAGTCGGACTAGCTCACACCGAACTTGGTCAAAATATCGCAAATGTAGTGGAGGCGGTCATATTTCCCCGATAGTGAGACCGAATCATACCCAAAACGTCTCACCTCGAAAATAAATCACACAATAAAAATCATGGATGGCATGACCTGGGGACTATACTCTCCCTGCTCCTCAAGCCAGGGGATTCACCCACATCGCGCAACCTCTAATGATAGTACTAGAGGGGTATGCTTTCACATAAATATCATTCACATTGATATTTATAAATCATACAAATATCTATATATACTATCACACTAACTGTATACATTTATTGAAATAAAATTCCGGCTAACCTGTGCCTAACACCCGTAGCACTAGCCCAAGTATACCCAAGTCTATATCCTGACTTATAATTTAATTAATCTCACATTAATTATTTTTATTAAAGTAGTGTCACCCAACTACCGTATCCCGACTCACTCATTCGATCCGTATTTCACCCTTTAGAATTTGTTACATAAAATCCCACTATTAAGTTTAACACCCCTCATTAGATTTAATATTCGATCATTTATTATCACTACACCAAATCTGCCTAATTGTCACAGTCATTGACCTTGACAAGTTCAACTTGTCAAGGTCAATGACTGTGACAATTTGGGGCGAGATAACTTTTTTTGTCACGGACTTGTTACGATCATTGACCGTGATAAGTTTGTTAGAATTGTCACGGTCGTGTCACGGTCCCTAACCGTGACACGTTTAGTCACGGTTAATAACCGTGACAAAGCCTTGACCCTTTTTTAAAAAAATTATCACGGTCATTGACCGTGACAATTCTGGGCAGAATTTAAAAAAAAATTGCTAGGCAGTATGGCCACTGCCACTGGCCAGCAGTATATTTGTACCTGTTATAGCAATGTTGTACCTGTTCAAACATCATATATCCAAATAAACTAGAGATAATGCAAATATACATTCAAAATAGAAACTATTTAAGAAGAAATAACATCACCATCAATTATCTCAAATCTACAAACTATTTAGCTGGAAAAGAGATTTTGTACCGCGACGCTCGGGGACACCTCCTTATCCTTCCCTTCTCGTCCGAAGAGCCACATAAGTATCGAGCCTATATGGACTACCCCCAGGGCCACTCCATGTCCCCTGAAATAAAATAAAGTAAAATTATTATCCGCCCCGCAAATATAGATAAATATAAATATAAATATAAATATAAATCAAAATCGAAATTGAAATATTCATATAAATATAAATATAAATATAAATACATTACCTGTAGTGCCACCTAAACAGCTAACTTGAGCTCATATGGAACCTCCTTCCAACTAATGTACCCCGGAAAATCGTGTCAAATATGATTCCCTTCATATCTGAACACTAAGAAACGCCATAATCCTATGAAGTTATGCTCTGCAAATTCCTTCCAACTGTTGTCTAGCCAAAAATCACCAGTTGAAGTACTTCTACAATACACAAGTCGCTTCGATCACCGCCAATTTTTTGGCCACTATGTGTTCTCGATTGACTACCTTCTCACACAAGAGGGAGAAGATAATACTAATTTGCATAATAGCCTTATGCAAATCCTTATGCTTGGAGAAACAGTGCTTAAACAATAGAGGAACCAATTGCATGATCACATGCCAATCGTGGGACTTACACTTATTTAAATCATGAGTAGCATAATTCACAATCCTTTACAAGTTGGACGAAAAAGTAGATGGGCCCTTCAAATTATATATTGTGTCTAGAAGCACCTTCCTTTCCCCACTCGTCAAAGTAAATGCACCAGTGAGAATTATTGTCCTTCCCCTACTATCTTCTTTCAACCATAGTTGTGGCTTAAGTTTTAACGATTTAAGGTCTTTTCGTGCATTTTCTCCATCCTTCGAATGACTCCCCCAAGGCAAGTGCCCATAATATGTTCAGCGAGGTTCTTCTCTGCATGCATCACATCCAATACATGGCGCACCGGGTTTTTTTTCCAATAAGGCAAGTCAAATAATATTGACCTCCGAGACTATACCTGTCTTGTCTCAGTTTCATTCCCAGTTGGGGTCTTCTTATGCTTGGCGTTCTTAAATTTTGGATTCTTACCCGGCATACTAGGGTCACATTCAGAAGATTTACTTTCAGTTTCTGAACCTGAAAGTTATTTCGTCGGTAGCCTATGTTCAACCCCGCCCAATAAAAAATTGGAACCTTTCTCAGATCTTAAACTATGAGCTGGGGGTAAAAACCTCCTGTGGCGATGGTATACATTTTTTAAGCTAAAGGATAGACGAAGAGATTTAGCCTCCTCTCCATAAACAGGACACCCCAAATAACCTTGTACTACACAATCGGATAATGTCCCACAAGCTAGAAAATCATGAATTGCCCACATCAACATAGCTTTCAGCATAAACTCTTCTTTTCTAAAAGAGTCAAATGATTGCACACTCTCTTCCCACAACTCATCTAATTCTTTAACCAAAGGAGCCAGGTAGACGTCGATGTCATCACTTGGTGCCTTTGGCCCAGGTATCAACAAAGCCATCATCGAAAATTCAGGTCTCATACACTGTGAAGGAGGGAGGTTGAGTGGGGCTAGGATCACTGGCCATACACTCTGATTGGTGCTTAGATTTCCAAATGGATTGAAACCATCTGTTGATATAGCCAAACGAATGTTGTGTTGTTCTCGAGCGAAATCGGGATGCTCAAAATTAATCCTCCTTCAGGCAGTAGAATCAATAGGATGACGCATGATATTACCCCCTACTTCTGCCCTAGCATGACAAGTCATTGCCTCTGCAATCCATGGTACTGTAAAAATCGCTTTAATCTAGGCCCATCGAGAAAAATATTTCAATACTTTTTGAGGCACTTTTGAGCTTGTGCCTTCCTTAATAGTAGATTGAACATATCTAGGTTCATCGCATACCGGACAACGATCAAGATTTTCATACTCCTTTCGGTATAGTATGCAATTATACACACAAGCATGAATCAATTTATACTTCATTCCCAAACCTTTCAAACTGTTCTTCATAAAATAACTTCCTCCAAAAGTAACAACTTTAAGCCACTAAGAATATTTTAAAGAAATTATATAGTCTCAAACTGTCCAAACGGGACAATTCGAGAGATCTCATTACAGGGGTAATGACTCTCGAACGGGTCTAAGGGCTATTGAATAGTACGCATAAGAACTAGAAAGCTAGTATCTATGCGCAATATTTATAATTTTAAATATGTTTCATTTAATTATCGTATTATATATATATATATATATATATATATATATATATTGTTCGATATACAAAGTAATTTTAAAAAAAAGTTGAAAAATCCCACCCCCATATGAACAATAATCCAGTGGTCATGCCTCTTTTAAAACTAACCAACCCAACATTTACTAAACAAAATAATCCAACAGCAATGTCAACAACAAATGTGTATCCCGTACTCCTTATAATTCATCTACTCAATTAATTCATTTCACCAATTAAACTAACAATTTAAGTATACAATTATTAATTTACTAATTTACAATGAGGGGCAATCCTACTTTCATATGAAATGGGTACTAATTATTAATTTACTTTCATCTAAAACTATACAATTAAAATTATAGTGAAAATGATAAAGTGCAAATCAATTAAAAGCATTAATTTCGTTTATGCAAATCAAGTATGTTTCATTTATTAATTATATTTTAGTTGATGTAATTATAGAATCTATGGATGGATTCAATTTAATCTTACTATGTGAATGTTTTTATCTACAATGAGTTAACCTTGAAACAATATATATTATCTCATAGAATCATCAAAACACGATATTAAGGGAAATACAATGGGACCTTCCCTCCACCCCCCCCCCCCCCACCCACCACACACGCACACACACATACACACACACAACAACCCCCCTGCCCCTCCCCCTTACCCCCCCCTCCCCACCCCCACACACCACACACACACAACATCCCCCCACCCTACCCCACCCCCTCCCCCCTCCCCACCCACCACACATATACACACACACACACAACAGCCCCACCTCTACCCCCACCCTGCCTCCCCTCCCCACCCCCACCCATACCCACCACACACACACACACAACAGCCCCCCTCCCTGCCCCACCCCCACCCACCACACATACACACACACACACACACACACACACACAACAACAACCCCTGCCCCACCCCCCACCCCACACACGCACACACACACACACACACACACGCGCACGCGCACATATATACACACACACACACACACATATATATATATATATATATATATATATATATATATATATATATATATATATATATATATATATATATATATATACACACACACACAAACAAATATATAAATGGAAGAGAGAGAGAGAAAGGAGGGAAACGGCAGGGGGAAAAGGGAAAAGGGTTTTTTGCTGAACAATCGTATCACGGTCATTGACCGTGACGTGTCACGGTCAATGATCGTGACACAAAATGCGTGTTTTATTGTCACGGTCAATGACTGTGACAAGGGTGGCCGACTGAAAGGTGATAATTTGGCCATTTTGGTGTAGTGTATATATCTCTATGATAAATTAAACCGACTACCCCGTGCCTAAATCTTGTAGCACTAACCTGATAAATATCATAGTCAAACCCCTCTTAATTTAATTAATATCACCTCAATTACTTTTATCAAAGTGGTGTCACTCAAACCATAATGCTCGGACTCCCTTTATTGATCTGTATTTTAACCTTTTTGAATTTATTTCACCAAATTCTGTTAATAAGTTTGACACCCTTATTAAATTTAATATTCCTTAATACGCATCCCATAAGACTCTAAGTATTAGGTTCCAATTAATTTCTATCAATTAAATTCCACCTTAAGATACCAGCCCGTATACTAAATTCATCCGAAATTCCCATTCAAATACGTTCATATATTTTCGAGTGTCGTTCATTCTAAATACTCCTAAATCCATACCCCATATTCATCCCTATCTAATACAAGGATAAAATAATGTTCGTTGATATTTTTCCAAAGTCCTTCATTCATTTACGGACATCTCCAAATAACCCAAATTTATTTCTTCCAAAAGATGTCCGTCTCACGCACTCTTTCATAGAAAAATAATAACTAATAAAAAAAATACGAGGTCGGCGCCCATGCGATCGTGATGAAAAGACCTATAATCTCATGTTTTACAATAACTTAAGGGGTTGATCGATCGACGGATTTGGTCAATCGATCGATCGACTAGATATTTTTCTTCTTCCCCGATTCTGTTTCCACCATTTTTTAAACTTCAAGATTTTTAACTCACTTCCCAACATTTACCCAATCACAATCAACATTCAATTCATGAAATAATAGGTTCTAAACACTCTAGATACCTTGAATCATCAATAAATATACATAAATCTAATGTTTAACAAATTTGGTTTTTTTCGGGTTTTATTCAACCGATCATAATTTCATCCCTATAATTCGAAATTTAAACTTCAATAACTACTGGATTCTTCATATAGTTAAGATTTCTATATCCCAAAATTTTATATCAACACCAATTTCACTTTTAATATGCGTAATCTCACCAATTCATAAACACCCGTTTTCTATGTGGTAACCCACCCAAAAACGATTATGATTTACATCCACCATGGTATAAATTTTAATATGAAAGCAAGTTTAATTACTTGCCTAGATAATTCGTAGGGTCTGATTTCCTTTTATGTAAATAAGATTTGACGAAGAACACATCAATCTCTTCTTGGTTTGGCTCCCAAAACATCCCCAATTGCTCCCTCTGTTTTTCTCTCAAAGTCTTAGGTTTAGAATGGTGTAATCTGTCGTTCAGACCTTTTAGACTTAGGTTAAATATCATTAATCCCGTTTTTAGGCTAATAGGCAAAGCCCAAATGACTCGAACGCTCCCGTGTGGGCCCGTTTATGACTAAAAATGTTCCGAGACCCAATTATTACCCTCAGGTACTTTTTTCTAACTATCTTGGTCTATCCGAAACCAACCATGCACTCAGAATCGTCATCTGAGTTACTTTGTGACATTATCCAATTTCGACCTCAAATTACGACACATGTGAATTTCCAAAAATAGCCCGAATTAAATTAATATGAATTTGACAAATTAAATCATTTCTCCAAATCACCAATTTAATTAAATTCTCCAGATTAATTAAATCCTCTGTCACCAAATTATTTAAATTTTATATCCTCAGAAATACGGGGTGTTACATCCAGATACTCAAATTATAGGACCTACTGCCTTGATATAACCTCCTCCCTCAGATCCACTAATTATTATAATGGGATATTTCTCTCTTAAGAACGATCGAGCACCCCGGATAGACTAAGCAAGGGATCTACCTTTGATCGGCTAGGTTCCCGAGCAAATAGAGGCCACTACTATAGTAATCCGTCCACATCTCCAGACCTCCAAGAAGATTCTATCAAGTCAAGGACCAGCGTTTGAGGATCAGTGCGTGTCGAACAGACTTCCCAGGAAGAGAGCTCAACATAAATGCATCGTCGAGCCGCTAAAACTACTTTCCATAAAACTAATCTTGACGATCATCCCTGGAAGGGTTCAATCCAGCGATTGGAAGACCGCTTGGGAGAAATGGCCAAATCTAAAATAATCTTGCAGAGGAGTTTGGTGAAGGGATCACCCTTTGTTCATGCCATTGTGGTCTTCCCTACACCTGCTAAATTCAATCCACCTGTGATTACTCCTATGTATGATGGAAAAACTGATATTGTCCTTCATATAAAGTAATAACAGGCCACGACCGACATCTATTTAGTCCTAGATGAAATGCATTACCGAGCATTCGAGCACAATTACCCGGTCGGCATAAATTTGATATAATAATCTACCTCCTGGGCAAATCTTTAGTTTCCAACAACTTGCTGAGTTGTTCATTAGTAATTTATACTTTGGAGCCAAACCCATCAAAAGGGTGGCTCATTTACTAAGTGTTCGCTAGTGAACAGGGGAAACCACTCATGAGTATATCACTCGTTTTAACAACGAAAAGATAAAAGTAGTAGATTATGAATAAAAGACAACTATCACTTCCTTAATGAGCGATTTGCTCCCCGAAAAGTTGTATTACCTCTAGACAGAGAGCCCCCTAAAACTATGACTGATTCAATGGCTAAAGCTAGCAAGATAATGAACGTCGAGGAGGCTATGGCTGCTAAATAGACCCCTAGTTCCAACAAAGATGGGAAAAATAACTCTAAGAAGAAGGCCAAAAGGATAAAAATGTCGAAAATCCCAAGAAGTATGATGAGTATACCCCCTCACTATTGGTTACATCACATCCGGGAAGAAATTAGGGGAACTAGGGATACCAATGGCTTGGAAAATTGAAGTCCTCTCCTAACAGGAGGGACAAGTTCATGTATTTATAACTTCACAATGATTATGGGCACACTACAGACAACTGTATTACCTTGAAAAATGAAATTCAAAGTCTGAGCTGACATGGCAAGATGTCCGAGTTCATTGATAGATCAAAAGAATAAGACTCTAGGAGGTGATCAGAATCTCCTTGCAAAGTAAGACATGACAAGAAAAAGGCAGAGATAATGACTCAAAAGATGACTCAGGCCTGCCGAAGAAGCCCTGAGAGCCTGAACTCAAGGTAAAGATTATATCTTTGGGCTGTTATTTTATTACAAGAGGAGATGCTGGTGGTAGTGATGAAATAAATGAAAGAAAAGCCTACTTGAATGAAGCCAATGCATGTTCATATATTCAACAATTAAATATGCTAATGATGTGGATGGTCGTCCAAGAAAAGTGAACAAAGATAAGTTGGTGATAGGTTTCTCTAAGAACGACCTATTTGGAGTGCTCTATCCTCATGATGATCTTCTGGTAGCCACCGTGAGAGTACATGAAGAAAGGTGAGCTAGAATCCTAGTAGACAATGGTAGTTCGTTCGACGTCATGTTTTATAATTTCTATAGAGAAATGTGATTGCATAACAACAAGTTGGAATCCTATCATAGGGCCTTAATAGGCTTCTCAGGAGAAAAGGTATATCCTTTGGGGACTGTCAAACTGGAAGTTCTTATCGACACTTGTCCTGGAAGAGGAACTGAAAGGATTTATTTATTCATCTTTGAGGATAGAGAAAACTATTAAAGGCACCAATATTTAAAGTTCCCTACTCATTATGGGGTCGGTGTTGTTATGGGGAATCAAATTGAGGATAGGGAATGTTATTATACTTTATTAGACTAATAAGAAGTAAAGAATATCACCACCACCTACCAGATTGAGACCCTAGACCCTCGCGAGGACGCTTATTTAGTTAAAGGACAAGTTTTGGAAGCTATAGAAATAATTATCCTGGACGACGATTTTCTGGAGAGAACCACACAAATTGGTTCGTCTTTGAAACCATCTCTCAAACAGGAGTTAACAAAATTCCTTGAAGAGTGGAAGAGTCTATTTACTTGGAGTTATGAAGACATGACAGGGATCAACCCGAAATTCATATGCCATGATTTTAATATCACTTTAGATGCTAAGCCGATCAAACAAAAGCGACATCTTTTACTCCTCAGAAGAACATGGCTATCTAAGAGGATGTGGACAAATTATAAAAGGCAAAGTTCATTGAGGATTCCAAATAGCCCAACTATTTGGCCAACGTAGTGATGATGAAAAAGAAATTTGATAATTGGCGAAAGTGCACTTATTTTATGAATCTCAACAAGGCATGTTCAAGAGATCACTTCCCTCTACCTATAATAGATTAGTTGGTTGATTCTATGGTCGAGCATGAACTGCTCAGCTTTATTGATGCCTATTCAGGGTACAACCAAATAAAAATGAAGCTAGAAGACAAGGAGAAAACCTTATTCATCACTATCCGAGGTACCTATTATTACAATGTCATGACCTTTGGGCTAAAAAATGCTGGAGTAACATACCAAACGTTTGTGAATAAGGTTTTCAAAGAACAAATTGACAAGCATATGGAAGTGTATGTGGATGACATGTTTAATAAGAGCAAGAAGGCAACCGACCACATTGGGGACCTCAAATAAACATTTGATGAGTTAAAAAAGCATTATATGAAACTCAATCCGACCAAATATATATTTGGCAGACAAGAAGGAATGTTCTTGGGGTTCATAGTAAATCGGAGAGGAATTGAGTCCAATCAAGACAGGATTAAAGCATTGACTAACATGTAGTCTCTACCATGCAAGAAGTATATACAAAAGTTAACCAGAAGAGTAGATACCCTTAACATGTTTGTCTCTCGAGCTACTGAAAAATGCTTACCCTTATTCATGATGCTTAGGAAAACTTTCAAGTGGAATGAATAATATAAGACTTCCTTCCTAGAGTTAAAGAGGACTTGGGATTTCCACCGTTGTTTTCCCAAAAACTCATAAGAGAGAAGTTGTACTTGTACCTAGAAGTATTTTAGTCAGCGATTAGCTCGTCACTCACCCGACTAGAAAACGGGGTACAGAAACTAGTTTACTACACCAACAAGGCCTTTAAATGAGTAGAAATCTAATAACCCTTCCTGGAGAAACTTGCTTTGTTACTTATTGAATCTTCACGTAGAATGAATCCATATTTCCAAGGACATACTATTATGGTTTATACAGACCTACTATTGTGCCAAGCCATCCATAAGTCGAAGAAGTCAATGAGATTGATGGCTTGAACTATGGAACTTGGAGAATATGATATACACTATTAGCCCAGGGCAACACTAAAAGGTCAGGCAATGGAAGATTTCATATCTGAGTTCACTTATGAAGAAAAGACTACCGACTTAAATTTGGGTAAAGAAAAACTAGCCGAGCAGACATCCCCGGAAGACAGCTCAGTACCAAACCCATCAGAGAAGACTTCTTCTAAAGATAGCTCCAAAGAAGACAAATCTAAAACAACCACCGTACGAGAGATAGTTGATCGCTACTTGGAGCATATCCAAAAGGTGTTCAAATATGGATCCTTGAGTGAAGGGAATTTTGATGAAGAATTGCCTATATGGAAGATGTACGTTGATGAATCCTCACGTGCAACTGGTAGTGGTGCAGGAATGATAGTTAATACTCCTGATGATATAGATGTGGAATACGTGCTCCATTTTTAATTCTAATCCTCCAACAATAAAGAAGAGTATGAAGCACTGATTTTAGATTTTGAATTAGCTCTGTCATTGGTTGCCGAACAAGTCATAGCTCACAACAATTCCTAACTGATCGATAATCAGGTGTTGGGGATATATGGAGTCAAAGGAGAATTAATTATGAGATATCTAGACAAAACTCAAAGTATTATATCTAAATTTTAATTAGTCATAATGGTCAGAATTCCAAGAATTGAGAACGTTCGAGTAAATGCACTTGCTTGACTGGATTCGACGACTAGGAAAGAACTAAAGAGGACCATTCCTATAGAAATCCTAGCAAACAGAAGCATCGAAGAAGAAACTATCAATTTAATTATAGTGGACTTGGGTCTCTCATGGATGAATCCCGTCAAGGGGTATATTGAAAAAGGAGCTCTGCTCGAAGACCTAAAGGAAGCAAGAAAGTTTAGATACAAAGCAACTAGCTACGTCCTAAAAGGAGGAGTCTTGTACAAAAAGGGATGCACTACTTCTGAAGGGCGGGACCTGATCAAAAGTAGTGCATTAAGGATCTTATGGAGTTCGTTCGAGCAGGAAGATCATTGGTACGATGTGTGGTCATGCAAGGATATTACTCGCCAACGGTGAAGGCAAATTGTGCTGTATATTCTAGGAAATGTAACAATTGCTAAAAGTTCGCTACATACATAGAATATCGGGGGCTTCTCTATCACAAATCAAATCCCCATGGACTTTTTTCATATAGGGGGTTGACTTTATCGGCCCTTTATCGAAGATAAGAGGAAGTTTTAAGTATTTGGTCATTGTTATAGACTACTTCACTAAATGGGTGAAAGTTGAGCCCCTGGTTGAAATTCCCTATGAAAGAATCTTCCAATTCATATGGAAGCACATCATATTTCGCTATGGAATGCCATATGGTTTTATCACAAACTATGGAACTCAATTTTACAATCAAGAATTTAAGTACTACTGTATCCCATCCAAAGTCCAAAAGCAACATCCTTCCCCCGGTCATCCTCAATGCAATGGACAAATAGAAGTAACCAATAAAACATTGCTTGATGGTTTGAAGAAGAGGCTAGATGATGTTAAAGGGAACTAGATTAATGAATTACACAACGTGCTTTGAGCCAATAGGACCACGCCGAGGACATCTACCGGTGAAACTCCTTACATGTTGGCATTTGGAACAGAAGTCGTGGTCCCTACGGAGAATAGATTACCTAGTCATAAAGTCCACAACTTAGACTCTCCTAAAAGTGATCTCATGAGAAGACTAAACTTAGACTTGGTGGAAGAAGTGAGGGAATATACAACAGTCTATGTAGTTTCCTACTAACAATGTGCTACAAGGTTCTACAACAAGAGAGTAAAGTCGAACAACTTAAAAGAGGGAGACTATGTTCTGAAGAATGTGCTCCAGAAGGGAAACAAGATAAAAGCTAACTGGTATGGTCCATATCGTATTTCTTCTATGGTCCGACCAGGTACCAATCGATTAGAAACACTGGGAGGAGAACAATTCAAGAATCCATGGAATGCTGAGTACTTTAGAAAGTATTACGAATGATTATAAATTGGAGTTTTTGACAATTGTGTAGCAACTCTTTTCAGTATTAATGAGAAATTATCAGTTAATCATCAAATGACTTCCTTTTTATGTTTTTTTTGGGGAGGAGTGGGAGATGTAGCAAATCTCAATACAAATAATTAATCATCTTATAACCAGTAAGATCGATTAATCTTCATCAAACTTCATGTATGACTTCGCCTTTAATAAACAACAAACAAGAAGTTCTTAATTCTTATAAAACTTCTTGTATGACTTAAAGTCAAGAATAAGAAGTTTTATCAGACCAAATCAAGGAAAATTCTTATAACATTTTATCGCCAATGGTAACTAATACAACCACTTAGTAAAAAATGACAAGATATGTTTAGACAATTGCAAGTGTGTTAGTAGAACCTAAGGCTGGACAACTTAGGTTAGTCCAAATTGGTAACCAGTCAAGCAGATTACTCAGTTAATGGTCGACCACATAATCATAAGCTACTGGTATGACACAATCATATATAATAAATATAAGCAGTGACTTATATTTTATTCAAGATAAAGAGAATATAACACCATTACAAGTTATTGTTTATCAATACAAGATCAAAGCATAACTAATGTAAACACTTTTTATGGAGCTGGATGCTTTCCAAGGGTTTTATCCATCCCTCATCGAGAGCATATGAAAAAACAATATATCCCAATTCCCTAAACCTCTCTTGTCTACTAGAGCTGGCTTATCCACCACGTTTAGAGGTCGGACTAAAGTATCTTCCCTATAAAGGCCATAATCTCCGAGGTATTTTATAACCAGGATTATGGATATAGAATCGGTGGGATCCCAATTAATGTCCAACTTGAATGGAGGAGTAGGATGATCTGACAACCTAGGTTATTCCAATACCATAGAGTATCCTCTTTTGATACTTTCAGAATAGTTAGAGCATTGAGCCAACCCCATTTGTATCCTTATATACTAACTTGCTCTAGCTCATCGCCCATGTGTTCTTGTGCTTCATCATAGCTATTTATCTAAATAGTACGTGGTTTCTTATAAAAATGGAATGTAAGACGATCAAACCTTCTCAGTTAGCTTTTTAATACCAGTAGACTAGTTCTTTATCCAATTGGCCTGGTTGGACAAAGTTTTCTTCGTCTTTTATTCCTTAACCGTGGGCTAAGAAACCACCACCTTATTGGACGACTGGCCACCCTTAGGTTTCTTTAAGTTATCAATCTCTTCCATCAACCTAGAATTCTCTTACTCTAGAAAAGTCACCCCTTCACTCTGATCAACACTTGCTGATTTTTCAATCCTTCCAACTCATCCCTCAATAAGTTATTCTCTTGAGCCAATAAGGTAGTAACTTTCCGAGAACTGTTCATCTCGCATTTCATCACAAACTCGTTTTTACCCTAAGCCGAAGAGACATATTGTATCTTTTTGTCAAAACCACTTTCACTATTTAGCCGAGAAAATTTTTCCTCATAATCAACATTTAAACTGGTGAGTGACGCCTTGTGATCATCCTACATTTTAAGAATCATTACATAATATGAGGTGTTGGTCTCCACATCTTGGCTAAACAACCTCTGTAAGTGAAGATAGGTTTTTGTGACTTGGGTGGAGGCATCTAAGCTAAGCATCTCTTTCAGCTCATCCTCTTCCAAATCCTCATGACTTGCCCCAAAAATTTGGGCACTTCGTCTATATAAGTCACTCTCTATAGTTGTTATAATAGACATCCTAGATTTAAACTAAAAAGCAAGGTGTGAGTATAAAAGGTCAAAGGAAAAGTACAACAAACATCAATATCGTGAAGTTCAAAGAAATATAAATTTTATTAAATTTTATAAAAAGGAGTACATAAAATGGGACCAGTCTGGATTACAAAAAACGAGCATTATAAAATAAGAAACAAGAAATATTTCTAAGGTGGTTACACATCCTCCTTATCCTGAGCCACCTCTTCCTCAGGACGACCTACAACCACTACCATTTTAGGAACCAAAGAAGACTTAGTTGTTCCCTCCTTATCGTCCATTTCTTTATCAATGATGGGAGGAGTATCGGGGTTGAACTATTAGAAATGCTCAGAGTCTGCAGCAGTGTCGACCTTTTTGAGAGCAATGTCCCATCGTTCTTTAAAGGACGACTTCTTCCTAAATTCAACATGCACAACCACAATTTAGAAGGCCTTGTCCCAACCTCGAGTATAGGCATCCTTATTTTCCTTCTTGAACTTGGCCTTTAGACCCTGTTACTTCGAAGTACACTATATATATGACTTACTTGAGTCTAATATATATATGAGCTTATCTAGTTTGAAAATATATACAAAATTTGTGTCATGCCCTGTGCCTCATTGCCTCTTAATTATCTCAAGATATCTACATCAACAAGGAATATGGTTCTCTAGGTAGAATACCAACACACTGCACACCTTAGTATTACATATTGCTACATTTATGAGGTGTGTGTGTGTGTGTGTTAAAATTGGTTAAAAATATTTTTTAACAATTAATTGGAATTTTTAGGAATTTTTAAAACATTTAAAATATATTTTAAGAAATTATTTAGGGTTTTAAAATGATTGAGGTTAGATTTATAAATATTCAACCTTCCTAAAATCTAGCTTGGGAAAAATCCGAAACCGCTATGTAATTATGGGGTAGCAAATAGGATTGTTTATTCTTCAAAAAGACGCATTTTTCATTTCATCTGAACCTTACACGTGTTAGCAATACAACGGTTAGATTTGTGTTTGTTTACACTCATATACCTGAGAATCATTTACCATCGTTGGATCAATCTCTATTAACGTTTTGCATGTGTTCTAAGATGATCCCTGTGATATCCTTTTGAACCAATCATCAATTATTTAATTGCGATGAATTATGAGCAATGATATTTACTTCGTCTGATGAGAGATGATTTTAACCGTTGATTTGGCATAAGCTTCTAGACTGTTCCAATCGTTAGTATAAATAGAGACCTTCGTCCCTACATTTCCAATCTTTAGCTAATCAGAGGTCTGAGAGAAAAAAAAAAGAGAGAGAAGAGAGAGAGAAAAATTGAGAGAAATTACAAAAACCAAACAAAACTCTTGCCATTTGTTTTCACAAAATATTATTTAGGGTTTGAGAGTTTGAGGGTTTTCTGGGTTAATTTTTCAACACCTCTTTGGTTTTAATCTCTCGTCTAACACCTTCAATAAGGATTAGAAATCGTTTATGTTCATAGAAACTCGTAGATCTAATTCAAAGAGTGATACAGTCACTTAGGGTTAGGAATTGATTTCTTTAGTTTAGAAATCGTCTTATCTTGTTGGATTAGTTCTAATAATATTGGTATATTGTTATTATCCAACAAATCTCTTTTGTGTTTTACAAAACTGAAATAACTGTTTATATGTTCAAATTTGAGTTTTTCATTTTGAAAAAACCGTGTATAAATAATATTCTATGAATCTTTCGTTTTAAAGAGTCCTGAGAAAACAAATCTGAAAATTAAGGTTTCAAGAGAAAACAATAATTTCAGTAGTGTGAAATTTCACATTTCGAAGTTAGAAAAATCTTGTAATTCATAGGAATTGATTGTATAAGTGTGTGTGAGTACATGAATGTGTTAGGAACTTCACTCGCAACATCTTTATACAACATCACTTAAATAGTATGTTGGTTGAGAGATTCTTACCATTTAGAGTCGACGTAAAGAAGGTGCTAAGGAGAAAAGCTAAAGGACGAGAAGAACCAATCAAAGCCTTAAGGAAGTTAGAATTACCTAACGGAGCTGGTATATCTTCTAAACTTAGATTTGGGTCTGTATTTGTGTGTTTAGTTCATTACTTGCTTGTAACCTTTAACTTATTCTAGTGGATTTTTAGTTTTGAGGTGTAGAGACCTCCGTGGATGTTTCCCCATTTAGGTGGGGTTTTACCACTTTAAAATCGTTATCTCATGTGCATGTTTACTAATCTCTCATCTCTACTTCTCTACTATTGTGATAACTAAACTTAGTTTTATTTTTCAATACTTATTCACTAATATGTGAAACAACTCGTTCAAAGCTTTTAAAACACATCTTGTGTTCATTACTGGTTTTGCTTTCTAAAAGAGCTTCCTCAATAAATAACTTCGGAACCTACTAGACTACTTTAACATGTGTTAATCAACTTAGTTAGGTGTTTTCAATTAGTATTAGAGCTTGGCATTTGGTTTTCACAAAATTATTTTAGATCCTCTATTTTTTAAACTGTTTTTTTTAAAACAAACCTATAAATGACAAATTTGGGAGATTAGAAAATTTGTCCAGGCCTCCTTTCTTCGATGGGATTAATTTTCCTTACTGGAAAGTAAGGATGATAGCCTTCATCTAAGGGACCTTGGGAGATGATGCCTGAGATGCCATAGAAAATCGTTATAATCATCCTACTAAACCAACAACAGATGGTAGTAATGAAAGAGTTAAGAAACTGCTTAGTGAGTTCACCAAGGAAGAAAAACAAACCTCCCTTAGTAATAATAAAGGAAATAATGCTATATTTATGTCAATAAATGAACATGAGTTTAAAATAATATCCATATATTCAACTTCTAAAGAAGCTTGGGACACGCTCATCACTGCTAATGACGGTGAAACCCATGTTAAAGCGACTAAAACCCATATGTTGATTTAGCAGTACAATACACTCATCATGATTGAGACTGCGACTAAAACTTTAGATGACTTTTACATTAGGTTTACTGATATAGTTACCAAATTCATGTATGATAAAAAATAGATTGTTTCTAAAATTATGAGATTTCGTCCACCCAAATTTGATAAGCGCTATGCTATTAAGGAAATGGATGACCCTAATCTCCCTCCAAAAATCCTCAGAAGCAAGATAAGAAGTGTGGAAATGGAATTAGAATTTAAGAAACAACTGTCTACCACCCAAAAGAAACATTCCAGTCACAATGTTGTTTATCAATCTAAAGTAACCAAACCTGAATTTCTTATTCCTAATATTGAGTTAGATTCTGATGAGGAATGTGACTTAGAAAATTTGGATGATCAAATTTCCTTGATGTCTAAAAATTTTAAGAAAATCCTAAAATTTAGATACAATGTTGCATCTAAAAAAGATAAGCCTACTTATTCAAATTTCTCTAATAATAGACCTCGTGATAGAAAACATAACAAACACAAGACTGAAAACAACAATATACTTGAGAAGGATCTTTAAAATGTTGAATGCTTTAGATGTGGAAAATTAAGTCATATGGCAAACAAGTGTAGAGTCAAACTTGGTCACAAAAATAATAGGGCTAATCTATGAAAGACTTGGGATGATTCAATTGACTTAGATAACGATGAGACTTAATCATCCAATGTGTATGTAATTTTTTGCTAAGATTGTGTACACTGAGGATAAGCCTATAACTATTGTTGAACTTGATGATAAAATGTCTAATTTTTCTATTTCTCATGATATTTCGTCTATTGGTCTGTCTGCTTTGTTCCTAGAGAATTCTACTAATGTAGAAACTGTTAGTAGTTCAACTACCGCATGTGTGAGTCAAAGGGAACACATAAATGACGAACTGAATATGTGCGTGAGTAAGATAAATGAATCGTTAAGGGATAATTCACACACCACACATAGTGAGTCTGGCAATGAGGATCTACCTGAAAATCACACACTACATACTAAGACTCTTAGGAAAACCACCAAACTAGAGAAAACTGTTAAGGAATTCACATATAAAATTGAGGCCCTAAGCCTTATGGTCAAACAAAGTGCTGAAGATTACACTAATCGGTGTCTAGCTTATGAGACTAAAACCAAAACTTCTTTTTGATAAAATCAAAGATCTTTCATAAACTAGCGCAGTTTTAGAACAGAAATAGAAAGCCACCTTGTTGGAATTGGAAAAATCAAAAGAAAAAGGGTCTTCAATTTTCAAAAAATTCTCAAAATTTGAAAATAATTCTAACTATTTTAAAAACTGTGTAACGTCAAGCAAAACCAATTCTGATGACAGAACTGGCATTAGATTTGAACATAAGTTTATGACACAGAGTAAACCTCTTGAAAATATTAAGTTTGTGACTTCGGGTAAAAGACCTATGGATTTATGTCCAGATTTCTAGGCTATAAAAGATGATTTTAATAAAAAATAAAAAGGGCCAGACATTGTAATAGAAAGTAGTTCTAAGCAAACTGTTGAGTTTAACGCTAAATAACTATGACCCCTATTAGGAAATACGACCCCACGTTCCAACCTGTTATAAATAGACATAAGGCTATAGTCCAATAAATGGACAAACCCATCTTTAAAGGTCTACAAAATGTCAAGAAAGCTTCCAGCCATTTATATTGCTCTTATTGTGATGTCTACAGACACTCTTTTGAGGAATGATTTCAAAAGCGTCTATACAAGCCTGTCTTTTATTCACCAATATATAAAAACTTTAACTATTGTCGAAAAGGAAGAAATAACTATGTCCTTCCAAAGTAGCCTAACAAGAACTCTAACTATCGAAATAGGAAGAAAAAGTCCAACTCTAAAAGGAAGTCTAAGCAAAAGGGTCCCAGATCTAAGTCTAAATAACTTGCTTAAAAACCTTTTAATAGTAGAGAAATTTGGGTTAGGAAAGATGATCTAATACCCCAATTGAGTTGTAACATAGTGATCAGTGCGTTTAAAGCCGAACATACCTCCTCTGGTTGGTATTTAGACTCGTGTTGTTCCAAACATATGACCAGAGATGATACTAAACAATCCAACATAAATGACTTCTTAAGAGAAAAGTTTTTGTTTGGGGATGGATTATCAACTCAGATCATAGGCAAAGAGACACTCCAAGAAAATGGTCTACCTATTCTCAAAGACGTCCTCTTAGTGAAAGGCCTTAAAGAAAATTTACTGAGTATATGGAAATGTTGCGACTCCAATCACACAATCACTATCTCATTTTAAATAAGAATGGATATTGTATCATTAGAGGTCTACATACTCCTGATAACTGTTACACGGTGAATCCTGGAACCAAAATTTATAATATAGCATAATGGATGATAATGAGATCTAGCATAATAGATTAGGTCACATAAGCTATGGTAACCTTGGTAAATAATGCTCTCAAGAAGTAATTAGAAGTCTGTCCAAAATAAAACCAATTTCAAATATCATTTGTGGGCCCTGCCAGGAAGGGAAAATAGTTAAGACTGCTCATAAGAAAGTTAAAGATATTTTATCTACAAAACCTGTAGAGCTTATCAATATGAACTTAATGGGTCCCTCTTGCACTGTTAGCCTATGTGGTAAAAGCTACATGTTAATTATGGTCGATGATTTCACTCGATTCACATGGGTAGCATTCCTAAAACAAAAACTCAAAACATTTCGTGAATTTTTTAAAATCCTTTTACTCATTGAAAATGAAAAGTATACCCAAGTAAATTGAATTCGTAGCGATAGAGGAGGTGAGTTTAAAGATTTATGTGTAACCGAATATTGAGACTACAATGGTTACAAACATGAATTTAGTGCTCCTAAGATGCCACAACAAAATGATATAGTTGAGCGTAAAAATTGCACTATTTAAGAGATGGCTAGAGTCATGATTCATGCAAAAGAATTGCCAAAATATTTTTGGGCCAAAGTTGTCCGAACAGCCAGCCATATAATTAATAGGATTTACCTTAAAAAAAATACCAAACAGACTCCTTATGAGGTTTGGTACAGTAAAAATCCTAACTTAAAATAATTTTGAACTTTGGGGAGTACGTGTTATGTTTGCAAAGACAAAGAGAACTTGTTAAAATTTGAAACTCGTGGCGACAAAGCCATCTTTTGGGTTACTCCCCTAATAGTTAGGCTTACCGTGTCTATAATATACGTACCAAAGTTATTATGGAATCAATAAATGTGATAGTGAGTGGCACTAACGTTGGGACTAATAAACAAGAGACAACTATACTGGATGAGTCTGAAAATGATTTTAATTACACCTCTTCAGAGATAGTTGATTCTTTACCAACTGAGATTCCTGAAGTGCCTAATTGGGTTTCTAAAGATCATCCTATAGATTCTATTATTGGTAATCCTAATGAATTTGTTCGTACCAGATCCCAATTACGTAATGTTGCTCATTTTGCATGCTTTGTGTCTCTCGTAGAACCAAAGAATATGAATAAAGAACTTAACGACTCATTTTGGTTAGGTTCTATGTAAGAAGAGCTCGTCTAATTTAAGATTCATAACGTGTGGAATCTAGTACCCCGGCCAGAAAATAAAAAGGTTATCGACACTCGATGAATTTTTAAAAATAAATTAGATGAATCTGGGATAATAGTTAGGAATAAAGCCAAATTAGTGGCTCAGGGTTACGCTCAAGTTGAAGGTATAGATTTCGAGGAAACTTTTTCCCCTATTACTCGCCTCGAATTTGTTCGATTAATCTTAGAAATATCTTATCATTAAATGGATGTGACATCCGCTTTTCGTAATGGTATTTTAATAGAGGAAACCTATATTGACCAGCCTAAAGGATTCATTGACCATCATTATCCAAACCACGTCTATAGACTGAAAAAGGCTTTATATGGTTTAAAAAAATCCACCAGGTGCTGGTACGAATGCCTATGAACCTTTCTTCTCAATCAAGGTTTTCAACGAGGTGGTAATAACCAGACCTTATTTGTAAAACACTTTAACAAAAATGTCATAATTGTTCAAGTGTATGTAGACGACATCATTTTTGGATCAAACTACCCATTTGATGTTAAAGATTTTTCTAAAATTATGCACGAGGAGTTTTAAATTTCATTAATGGGGGATCTTCAATTATTTTTAGGACTTCAAGTCAAACAAAAGTCTGATGGGTGATTTATTTCGCAATCCAAACACGTGTTGGAGATAGTAAAAAAATTTGGGCTAGACAATGCCAAACACGCTAGGACTCCCATGAGTACTTCAGTAACACTATCTAAAGATGAACTTGGGACTCCAATTGATCCTAACTTATATAGAAGTATGATAGGTAGCCTATTATACCTCACTGCCTCGTGTTCAGATATCATGTATTATGTATGTGTGTGTGCCCGGTATCAAAACGCTCCTAAGGAGAGTCACTTATTATGTGTCAAAAGGATTGTCAAATATATCAAAGGCACTATAAATATAGGTATATGGTACACAAATGACACATCTAGTACTATTATAGGATACACCGATGCAAATTGGGTTGGCTGTTCCGATGACAACAAAAGAACCTCAGGCTCTTGCTATTATATTAGTAATAATTTGGTAGGATGGAATGGTAAAAAGCAAAATTTCACTTCGCTATCCACAGCATAATCTGAATACATAGCCGCAGGAAGTTACTATGCTCAATTAATGTGGCTAAAATAGATGTTAAGCGACTATGGCATTATCGAAAATAAATTACATCTCTACTGCAATAATCAAAGTGCGATCAACATTTCCAAAAATCCCGTTTAACACTCGTGTACAAAACACATAAAAATAAGACATCATTTTATTCGCGAATTAGTAGAATCTAAGGAATTGGAAATCAATTATTTACCTACAGAACTTCAATTGGATGACTTATTCACTAAGCCTCTAGATAACCTGAGATTTGAATCCGTTAGGAAATCTATTGGCATGGTTCTTCTAGAATAATATATATCTTCTTTTAATATATCCTCCGGTTATATTCATGCTGATAATTAGTTTCTAAGGATATAGGGCACAGTCTTTCATAAAATGACAAAAGACGCCTCCTATATCTGTTGTATGTAGGAGATTCGTGATATGACTCGTTGATTATTATACGTTGATAGATTTTTGATCATGTTACTTATATGCTCATTATTATTGTTTCACCCTTTGTCCATTTAAGACAAAATGGGGGAGAGATATTTGAGATCATCTTGGAATATTTTCAACTAAAATCCTTGATCTTAGCTGTTTTATTTTAATTATTCAGTACCTTTGTTTCCATCAGAATACATTTAGGGTATTGGTCTGTATTTAGTTGAGTTATGTATGTTTTAATTTCTAAGAAATGGGGTAGATAGAATTTTGTACAGGAATAAGGTTTTTCTTATCTTTTTGTATCCCTACGAGTCCCTGATGACTCAAATGAGATTTTATCTCATATTTCCAAAGGGGATATTGAAGCACGCTATATATAGCACTTAATTGAGTCTAATATATAGGATCTTATCTAGTTTGAAAATATACACAAAATTTGCGTCATACCCTGTGCCTCATTGCCTCTTCACGATCTCAAGATATCTACATCAACAAGGAATATGGTTATGAAGGTAGAATGCCAACACACTTGACACCCTAGGATTACATATTGCTACATTTACGAGGTGTGTGTGTTAAAATTGGTTAAAAACATTTTTCTAAATTTAATTGGAATTTTTAGGAATTTTTAAAACATTTAAAATCTATTTTTAAGAAATTAAATACAAGGTTTTAAAATATTTGGGGTTAGATTTATAAATACTCAACCTTACTAAAACCTGCCTTGGGTAGAATCCAAAACCGTTACATAATTCTGGGGTAGCAAATAGGATTGTTTATTCTTCAAAAACACGCATTTTTTTATTTCATTTTAGCCTTAGACTTTTTAGCAATACAACAGTTAGATTTGTGTTTGTTTACACTCATAAACCTGAGAATAATTTGTCATCATTGGATCAATCTCTAACAACGTTCTTAATGTGTTCTAAGATGATCCATGTGATATCCTTATGGTCCAGTCATCAATCATTTAATTGTGGTGCATTATGAGCCGTGAAATTTACTTCGCCCGGTGAGAGATGATCTTAGTCGTCGATTTGGCTTAAGCTTACAAACCCTTCCAATCATTAGTATAAATAGAGAACTTCATCCCGAAATTTCCAATCTTTGGGAGATCAGAGGTCTGAGAGAAAAAAGGAGAGAGGGAAAAAAATTATGAGAAATAACAAAAACTAAATAAAACTCTTGCCATTTGTTTTCAAAAAATATTGTTGACTGTTTGAGAGTTTGAGGGTTTTGGGGTTGATTTTTCAACACTCCTTTGATTTTAGTCTCTCGTATAACACCTTCACTAAGGATTAGAACTCCTTTCTGCTCGTAAAAATTCATAGATCTAATTCAAAGAATGATACAGTCACTTAGGGTTAGGATTTGATTTCTTTAGTTTAGAAATCGTCTTATCTTGTTGGATTTGTTCTAATAATATTTGTATATCTTTTTTGTTCAACAAATCTCTTTTGTGTTTTATAAAACTAAAATAAGTGTTTGTATGTTCATATTTGAGTTTTTCAGTTTGAAAAACCCCTCTTTTTAAAGAGTCTTAAGAAAACAGATCTGAAAATTAAGGTTTTAAGAACAAACAATAATTTTAGTAGTATGAAATTTTGCATTTCATACTTAGAAAAATACTGTAATTCATAGGAATTGATTGTATAAGTGTGTGTGAGTACATGCATGTGTTAGGCACTTAACTCACAACACCTTCCCACAACATCACTTAAACTGTGTGTTGGTTGAGAGATTCTTACCATTTTGAGTCGACGTAAAGAAGGAGCTAGGGCGAAAAGTTGAAGGACGACAAGAACCAATCAAAGCTTTAAAGAAGTTGGAGTTACCTAACAGAGCTGGTATATCTTCTGAACTTAGATTTAGGTCTGTATTTGTGTTTTTAGTTCTTTGCTTGCTTGTAACCTTTAACTCATTCTAGTGGATTTTTAGTTTTGAGGTATAGAGACCTCCGTGGATGTTTTCCCGTTTAGGTTTGGTTTTAACACATTAAAATCGTTATCCCCTGTGCATGTTTATTAATCTCTCATATCTAATGCTCTACTGTTGTGATAACTAAACTTAGTTTTATTTTTCAATACTTATTAACTAATATGTGAAACAACTCGTTCAAATCTTTTAAAACACATCTTATGTTCATAACTGGTTTGCTTTCTAAAAGAGTTTCCTCAATAAACAACTTCGGAACCTACTAGACTTCTTTAACTTGTGGTAAAGAACTTAGTCAGGGTTTTTCAATTAGTATCAGAGCTTGACATTTGGTTTTCGCAAAATTCTTTTAGATCCTCTGTTTTTGAAATTGTTTTTTTAAAAACAAACCTATGGACGAGAAATTTGAAAGATTTGGGAATCTGTCGATGCCTTCCCTCTTTGATGGACTAATTTTCCTTACTGGAAAGTAAGGATGATAGCCTTCATCCAAGGTACCTTGGGAGATGATTCCTGGGATTCCATTGAAATTTTTTATAATCATCCTACTAAACCAGCAGCAGATGGTAGTAATTAAAGAGTTAAGAGACTGCTCAGTGAGTTCACCAAGGAAGAAAAATAGGCCTCCCTTAATGCTATATTTATGTCCATAAATGAACATGAGTTTAAAAGAATATCCATATGTTCAACTTCTAAAGAAGCTTAGGACATGCTGGTCACGGCCAATGAAGGTGACACTCATGTTAAAGCTGCAAAAACCCAAATGTTGATTTAGTAGTATAACACACTCATCATGACTGAGACTGAGGCTTTTGATGACTTTTACATTAACTTTACTTACATAGTTACCAAATTTCATGCTAATGGTATCATGTATGATAGAATAGAGATTGTTTCTAAAATTTTGAGATCCCTTCCACCTAAATTTGATAATAAGCGTTATGCTATTGAGGAAGTAGTGGACCCTAATCTCACTCCTGAACTCCTCAGCAGCAAGCTAAGAACCATGGAAATGGAATTAGAATTTAAGAAACAACTCTCTAGCACCCATAAGAAGCATTCCAGTCCTAATGTTATTTTACAATCTAAAGTAACCGAACCAAACTTTCTTGTTCCTAACATTGAGTTAGATTCTGATGAGGAATGTGACTTAGAAAATTTGTATGATCAAATTTCCTTGATGTCTAAACAGTTTAAGAAAATCCTAAAATTTAGAAATAATGTTGCATCTAAACAAGGCAAGCCTGCTTATTCAAATTTCTCTAATAATAGACCCCATGATAGAAAACATGACAAACACCAAACTGAAAACAACAATATACCGAACAAGGATCTTAAAAATGTTGAATGCTTCAGATGTGGAAAACTAGGTCACATGGAAAACAAGTGTAGAGTCAAACTTGGTCACAAAAATAATTGGGTTAATCTATGCAAGACCTGGGATGATTCAAGTGACTCAGATATTGATGAGCCTGAATCATCCAATGTGTATGTCATTTTTTGCTAAGATTGTTGTGTACACTAAGGATAAGCCTATAACTCTTGCTGAACCTGATGATAAAATGTCTAATTTTTCTATTTTGCATGATATCTTGCCTACTGGTTTTTCTGCTTTGTTCCTAGAGATTGCTACCAATGTAGAAACTTTTAGTAGTTCAACTACCTTGTGTGTGAGTCAAATGGAATGCATAAATGACAAACTGAATGTGTGCAAGAGTACGATAAATGAATTGTTACGGGATAATTAACACACCACACATAATGAGTCTGACAATGGCGATTTACCTGACATTCACACACTATATACTAAAACTCTAAGGAAAATCACCAAACTAGAGAAAATTGTTAAGGACCTCATAAATAAAATTAAAGCCCTAAGCCTTATGGTCAAAAAGAGTGTGGAAGATTACACTAATCAGTGTTTAGCTTATGAGACTAAAACAAAAACTTTTGTTGATTAAATCAAAGATGTTTCAGAAACTAACACAGTTTTAAAACAGAAATAGAAAAACACCTTGTTGGAATTGGAATAATAAAAAGAAAACGTGCCTACAATTTTCAAAAAATTCTCAAAATTTGAAAATAATTCGAACTATTTTGAAAACTGTGTAACGTCAAGTAAAACCAATTTTAATGATAGAACTGGCATTGGATTTGAACAGAAGTCTATGACACAAAGAAAACCTCTTGAAAATATTAAGTTTGTGTTTTTGGGTAAAAAACCTATGGATTTATGTCCAGATTTTCAGGCTCTAAAAGATGATTTTAATCAAAAATAAA
The DNA here is from genome assembly GCA_949130495.1 of Sambucus nigra. Taxonomy (NCBI): domain Eukaryota; kingdom Viridiplantae; phylum Streptophyta; class Magnoliopsida; order Dipsacales; family Adoxaceae; genus Sambucus; species Sambucus nigra. The sequence continues at coordinate 543,015,488 of OX422209.1, forward strand.
AAGTTCCAGACATTATAATAGAAAATAGTTATATAAAAACTGTTAAGTCTAAGGCAAAATACGGATGCCCCCTATTAGGAAATGCGACCCTACGCTCCAACCTATTGCAAATAGACAGAAGGCTAGAGTCCAACAAATAGATAAACCCATCTTTAAAGGTCTTCAAAATGTCAAGAAATCTTCCAGCCATTTACACTGCTCGTATTGTGATGTCTACGAACACTCTTTTGAGGAAAGCTTTCAAACGCGTCTATACAATCATGTATATCATTCACCTATGTATAGAAACTTTAACTATTCTAGAAAAGGCAAAAATAACTATGTCCTTCCAAAGCAGCCTAACAAGAAATCTAACTATCGTAATAGGAAGAAAAGTTCCAACTCTAAAAGGAAGTCTAAGTGAAAGGGTCCCAGATCTAAGTCTAAACCACATACTAAGAAACCTTTTAAAACTATGGCAATTTGGGTTAGGAAAGTTGCAACATAGTGATCAGTGCTTTTAAAGCCAAACACACCTCCTCTAGTTGGTATTTAAACTCGAGTTGTTCCAAACATATGACCGAAGACGATACTAAACTATCCGACATAATTGACTTCTTAGGAGAAAAGGTTTTGTTTGGGGATGGAGAATCATCTCAGATCATAGGCAAAGGGACACTCCAAGAAAATGGTTTACCTATTCTCAAAGACGTCCTCTTAGTGAAAGGCCTTAGAGTAAATTTACAGAGTATATCGCAATTTTGCGACTCCAATCACACGGTCACTTTCTAAAAAAGTAACTGTAAAATTTTAAACGAGAATGTAGATTGTATCATTACAGGTCTATATACTCCTGATAACTATTACATAATGAATCTAGGAACGAAGATTTGTAATATAGCCAGAATGGATGATAATGAGATATGTCATAATAGATTGGGTCACATAAATTATGATAATCTTGGCAAATTATGCTCTCAAGAAATAGTTAGAGGTCTGTCCAAAATAAAACAAATTTCAAATATCGTTTGTGGACCTTGCTAGGAAGGGAAAATAGTTAAGACTGCTCATAAGAAAGTTAAAGATATTTTATCTACAAAACCATTAGAGCTTATCCATATGAACCTAATGGGTCCCTCTCGCACTGTTAGCCTATGTGGTAATAACTACATCTTAGTTATGGTCAATGATTTCACTCGATTCACGTGGGTAGAATTCCTAAAAAAAATCCGAAACATTTCGTGAATTTTTTAAAATCCTTTTACGCATTGAAAATGAAAAGGATACCCAAGTAAATCGAATTCGTATCGATAGAGGTGGTGAGTTCAAAGATTTAGGGGTTACCGAATATTGTGACTACAATGGTTACAAACATGAATTTAGTGCTCCTAAGACGCCACAACAAAACGGTATGGCTGAGTGTAAAAATCGCACTATTCAAGAGGTGGCTAGAATCATGATTCATGTAAAAGAATTGCCAAGATATTTTTGGGTCGAAGCTGTCCGAACAACATGCCATATAATCAATAGAGTCTACCTTAAAAAAAAATACCAAAGAGACTCCTTATAAGCTTTGGTAAGGTAAAAAGCCTAACTTAAAATATTTTTGAACTTTTGGGAGTACGTGCTATGTTTGAAAAGACAGTGAGCACTTGTCAAAATTTTAAACTCGTGTAAACAAAGCCATCTTTTTGGTTTACTCCCCTAATAGTTCGGATTACCATTTCTATAACATACGTACCAAAGTTATAATGGAATCAATAAACGTGATAATAAGTGACACTAACATTGAGAGTAATAAATAGGAGCCAACTATAGCGGATGAGCCTGAAAATGATTTTAATTACACCTCTCTAGAGATAGTTGATTGTTTACCAACTGAGATTCCGGACGTGCCTAATTGGGTTTATAAAGATCATCCTATAGATTATATTATTGGTAATCCTTTGACATCATTATATCGTAGAGTGAAAATCCATATTTTCGGAACAAAATATTTTGAAATTCAAAAGCCTTGACACGTCCACTGAGTTATAGGGAGACAAACTTAATCACTTAAAACAAATAAAATGACAATATCATTGAGAGTGTATAAAAAATTAAGCCATAACATACTTATTGATTTTAATTGTAGACATGTCATATCGTAATTGTTATTTGTGGGAGAATCTTGTTGTATTTGGTAAATATTATAGTAAAGAAATACTCAGAGTAAATTTATGAAGGACTTGTAAAGTGAATAAAATATTATTGTAGGAAATTTTAGTTCCACACACGGTTTGAACATACTAAGACTTTCATTCCTTGATTTTTAGGAAGTGATTCTAAATGTCGTGTTCGGTTTTTTATTGGGGGAGTACGACGAAAATAGAGAGAGAGACTGTAAGATGGTGTTGATACCAAATTTAATCTACTGATGTGGACCAATAATAAGAAGACACGTGTCAATCTACATGGCACAATAACAACGAGGAAGTTTATTTCCCCCGACCAAGTCATGTTCTCTCCGAGCAACGAGGAGGACACCCCGAGGAACTCTATCATCCCGAGATACTCTAAGCACTCCGAGGAACTCTTGATCAACGAGCAACTAAGGCGGTCCGAACTGCATCTCGGCCGTATCATTAATTACCAGACGGACAACTGTTCATCTATTCATTATATTCTTGATGCACACGCTGCATTAAATGTATTACCCTTTCATATGTATATCATTTAATGTATTAGACCTTTCATATACAGCCTAAAGGCTATAAATACCTTGTATCATCCTCATTCAAGGGGACCGGAATTTCTTGAGAGAACTTGTAATCAAGAATTCCATAAACACTCAGCAATAACATAACAGTGGACGTAGGCTTTATTCCTAGCCGAACCACTTTAAAAATCTTTGTCTTATTTATTTATCTGTGATTGAAAAATTAGAGCGATCTAGTTTTTTACATCAACAGATTGGCGCCGTCTGTGGGAACGTGTTACAAGCGTTGTTCTCCACAAAAAGCTAAGTTTTTATTTTCTCTACGTATAATCAATTATACATACATCTTTTGATTGAATCGTGATTTTTATGTTTATATACATAAATTAATTGTCCAATTTTTATCTGCAAAATGTTGCATCTCATGATTTTTAAATCATAACTATTAGATTCATCCTTATTTAGAAATCTGAAAAATAGTAGATTTCATAAATCATAATTTTTTGCTTGATTCTCAAGTTTCAATTTTATATCATGGAATAAATATTTTAAATGATTACATATGCCAATATACTCGACGATGATAAGATTTGATCATTTTCATTGTTGATTTTGAAATAAATTTTGTAAGATATTTGATGTCTATTCAAGTTCCCATCATATTTTTAATAAAAGAATGGGAAATGGTTAAAGACAATGAAAAGTCTTCTCATGGAAATCATGACCCAGATCTATATTCTCTCTCTTCAAGTTTGAGTCTCTTTGCATTCGCTTTTATGAATTATATAATTAATTTGGTTCATCTTCCATCTATGTCAATAAAGTCAAATTGATTGATTTTTTTATATAAATTTGGTAATAATTTCAATCATTCACCATATTTTTATCTCTCCAAATTGGGAATAGGAAGGGATCAATATAAAAAAAAAAAAAAAATTCTCTCACCTGAAAAATCATTACCCACCTCTTGTAAAAGAGGATCAGTAAAATAATCATGACCATATCAAGACTCTGGGCACAAATTTAATATTTTGGCCCCTCGTTCATCACATCACAAGGTTTCTTTGACGAAATCACACGATCTAGTGGGTTATATATTTATTCATGTAATTAACATTCTTAAGGCTTAAATTTTACATTGAATGTTATTTTTTGATCTCAAGATTCGAGATATTCTGGTCATCAAAAACTTTACGTCTTATTTATGATGCATATTTGATAATAATTTGTCCATCTCACACACATTTGGCATAAAACATATTATTTCATATTTTGAAATTTTTATGCTGATACGTATCATATATTGATTGGATGAGTAAATTATTCTCATGGCTAATCAATTCAGCCTACACATATGGTAGAGCAAGATATTAATTTTTACAGGTACAAGATTCAACTCCGACGAATGCTCGGAAATAATCTTACTCTTCTGAAAAATATTATCATAGCTCGGCAGTATGAAATTTCACCTCAGCGAGGAACTATTGATTTTATTATTGCTATGATATCTGCTCCAGCACAAATGATTCTATATATCCATTGGGATTCATATTCTATATTCATCTCAACATGGAGCTCGGCGAGATACTTATTATCATATTCAGCTTTGAGGAAAACTATAACAGTTATTATATTTCACCCCCAACGGATAGTTGGTCGGGGTAATTCTTATTTATATGCAGGCCCAGCAAAGTTCTCGGCCATATTCTTATGTTCCGGAAAATATTATTCTTATTCGGCATTCTGCAATTATGCCTCGACAAGATACTTATTCAGCTTTAAGGAGAATTACAACATTCGTTCGGATAATTCTTATTTATATTCAGGCCTGACAACGTTCTCGGCCATATTCTTATGTTCTGAAAGATCTTATTCTTGTTCGGCATTATATGATTCTACCTCGACGGATCGGCGAGGCACTTTATTATTTTTAATTATTTTTTATATCTATTTGGATGTATATTCTATTCTCATTTCAGCATGGAGCTCGACAAATATTTATAATCATATATTCAGCTCCAAGGATGTCTCCAACATTTATTATATCTTATTCAGCTCCAAGGATGTCTCCAGCATTTATTATATCTTATTCAGCTCCAAGGATGTCTCCAGCATTTATTATATCTTATTCCCAACAATCTGTTGGTCATCGCCGAGGAGGTATCCTGCAATTATTATATCTTATTCCCAACAATCTGTTGGTCATCGCCGAGGAGGTATCCTGCAATTATTATATCTTATTCCCAACAATCTGTTGGTCATCGCCGAGGAGGTATCCTGCATTATTATTATATCTTATTCCCAACAATCTGTTGGTCATCGCCGAGGAGGTATCCTGCATTTATATTATCTTATTCCCAACAAATCTGTTGGTCAGCGCCGAGGAGGTCTCCAGCATTTATATTATCTTATTCCCAACAATCTGTTGGTCAGCTCCGAGGAAGTCTTCATCATTTATTATCAATTACCACCAACTCCGATTGGTAGATAAAATCCAACTCCGGTTGGTAGACAAAATCCAACTCCGGTTGGTAGATAAAATCCAACTCCGGTTGGTATTGGTCGATAAATCTCATTCAAAGTTCACATTCCACAGTTGGGGGCTTCTATTACAGATATATTTGTTCATTTGGTGGCACATTCTTATATCATCATGCAGTCGAGCATCAAATTCAACCCCGAATAATCACTTTCTCAGGAGGAATATTGAAGTTCAGGAGGAATATTGAAGTTCAGGAGGTATATTGAAGTTCAGGAGGTATATTGAAGTTCAGGAGGAATATTAAAGTTCAGGAGGTATATTGAAGTTCAGGAGGAATATTGAAGTTCAGGAGGTATATCGAAATTCAAGAGGTGTATTCAGAAGTATCAGGACATGATGAAAGAAAGCAAAAAGTATTCCATCGAGGAACTCTGTCAGACCAAAAATTAGAAGACAAGTTGCCTATATGGAGGCTATATGTAGATGGATCATCTTTCACTACATGCTGTGGGGCAGGGATCGTTTTGAACAGCCCAGACGAGGTCGACATGGAATACGCCGTACGTTTCTAATTCAAAGCTTCTAATAATGAGGTTGAGTATGAGGCCATGGTTGCAGGTCTTAATTTGTCAAATACTATGGAGGCACATCAGGTTATTGTCTTCAGTGATTCTCAATTGATCGTAAATCAAATGTTGGGAATATATGCAACCAAAGGAGAATTAATGATCAAGTATTAAGCAAAGGTGATGGAGTTGGTATCAGAGTTTGTTGCTGTCCAACTGGTAAGAATATCAAGAACGGAGAATGTGAGAGCATACGCCTTGGCCCGATTAGCATCAGCTACTCGTACCGAGCTGCGAAGAACGATATCAATTGAAGTATTAGAAAGTCGGAGCATAGATTAAGACCTGACGATGAATATTATTACCCTTGATTTAGGAACATCTTGGATGGATCCTATCAGAGCATATATTAAGGAAGAACAATTACCGGAGGATAAGCTCGCTGCCAAGAAATGGAAGTTTAAAGCTGCTCGGTATGTACTAATTAATGGTATTCGGAAGATAAGCTCGCTGCCAAGAAATGGAAGTTTAAAGATGCTCGGTATAATGGTATTCGGAAGATAAGCTCGCTGCCAAGATATGGAAGTTTAAAGCTGCTCGACGAGGAATTATGGCAGGTTTGCAAAGATGTGTACATCCCTCCGAGGTGAATTGATTAAAGAGATCCATGAAGGGTCCTGTGGAGCCCATGTAGCAGATCGAACACTTTTGCAAAAGGTGATGACGCAGGGATACTACTGACCGACGATGAGACCTGATTGTATAGCTTATGCCAAGAAATGTGACAAATACCAACGCTTTTCCTCCATCCGAAGAACTTCACAAACATTGTTGACACCCATCATTTATCCTTGTCCATTTTCCATGTGGGGATTGATTTGGTTGGACCATTGCCGACGACTCGAGGAAGATTCAAATACCTCGTCATCGCAGTAGATTATTTTACTTAGTGGATAGAAGCTGAGCCACTTATTGACATGACATACGAGAAGGAAGGTGTACCAATTTGTTTGGAAGAACATCATCTGCCGATATGGTCTCCCTCATGCCTTCATCACAGACCATGGAACACAATTTAAAAACGAGGAGTTTGCTGCATATTATCATCAGTCAAACATTTTGAAGGTTCATTCAGCGCCAGAATATCGTCAGAGCTAATGGACCAAAAGTGCTCTAAGGAGCCAAAAAGTGCTCTAAGGAACCAAAAGTGCTATAAGTAGCCAAAAGTGCTCTAAGGAGCCAAAAAGTGCTATAAGTAGCCAAAATTGCTCTAAGGAGCCAAAAGTGCTATAAGTAGCCAAAAAGTGCTATAAGTAGCCAAAAGTGCTCTAAGGAGCCAAAAAGTGCTATAAGTAGAAAAGTGCTATAAGTAGCCAAAAGTGCTCTAAGGAGCCAAAAAGTGCTATAAGTAGCCAAAAGTGCTCTAAGGAGCCAACCTCCTTTGGTTAGGAGGACAGCTCTAAGGAGCCAAAAGCTCTAAGGAGCCAAAAAATATTCCTTTGGTTAGGAGGTGTACACCAGCATGATCAATTACGGTTGGTAAGATAAAAATATATTCTCACATTACAACTTATGTTGGTCGGGAGGTAATATTATTACAAAAAGTTCTTTGAAGAACAAAATATTCCAAAATACACCAAATATAGTTGGTCGGGGATAAAAACCCACTAACTGTAGTTGGTCGACGAGGATAAATTATTGACCTTAGTTGGTCGGACACTTTTTATGAAAATATTTGAAATTGAACCAAGTATGGCTGGTCGGGATAAAAACCCATCAACTGTAGTTGGTCGACAAGCATAATTTAACAACCTTGGTTGGTTGGAAAAATTTTAACATTTTTATACTCATTACTTTATTATTAAGTGATCGAGCAACGTTACTAATACTTGTAACTTCTTTATTACTAAGTTGGTCGATGAACAACACAATATTGTTATACATATGCACACATGTAAAGTATTTTACAAGACAATAGCAATTAAGATTGCGAATAAAAATGAAAGTCTTTCGTTAAATTCAAAAAACAAAATACATTGAGAATGAAAATGTATACTAACTATTACATTGAGATTCCTATTCTATTGGTTTCTTTTCCTTCTACTTTTGAAACAGGTTCCTCACCAGCAGGAGGATCATCTAAAATATAAGAGGAGTTTATGAAGTTAAGACCTTTCAACATTCTGATATTCATCACAGATGATCTATCCGAGAAGCATTAGCCCATTCCCGAGAAGCACTTGCTCGTCCCTGAGAACCTCTTATTCGTCCCCGAGCAGAGGTAGAAATCAAAATCAACATCAACAGTATTGAGATCTTTGCTACTACTATCCCAACCAATATTGAAGAAGAAGTTATATGAAAATGTTTCGAAGTCCACCACTAGCTCATAGGAGGCAGTAGGTCGGCTAGCAAACCAATCAACATACTTGAAGATTATGACAAGCTACAAACGGCATCATATGTCGTCCAAAAGATAATGCACTTTATGTTAAACAAATCAAGAAGGTAGATCAAGAATTTCACGAGCACCGAGCAACATTGCAGAATAAATACTCCATCCTTTCAAGTAACCCATCAAGCATGAAGCATTGGGGGCTTCTGTTGATACCAAATTTAATCTGCTGATGTGGACCAATAATAAGAAGACACGTGTCAATCTACATGGCACAATAACAACGAGGAAGTTTATTTCCCCCGACCAAGTCATGTTCTCTCCGAGCAACGAGGAGGACACCCCGAGGAACTCTATCATCCCGAGATACTCTAAGCACTCCCAGGAACTCTTGATCAACGAGCAACTAAGGCGGTCCGAACTGCATCTCGGCCGTATCATTAATTACCAGACGGACAACTGTTCAACTATTCATTATATTCTTGACGCACACGCTGCATTAAATGTATTACCCTTTCATATGTATATCATTTAATGTATTGGACCTTTCATGTACAGCCTAAAGGCTATAAATACCTTGTATCATCCTCATTCAAGGGGACCGGAATTTCTTGAGAGAACTTGTAATCAAGAATTCCATAAACACTCAGCAATAACATAACAGTGGACGTAGGCTTTATTCCTAGCCGAACCACTTTAAAAATTTTTGTCTTATTTATTTATCTGTGATTGAAAAATTAGAGCGATCTAGTTTTTTACATCAACAGATGGTTTGGGTTTATTAATTTGAATCTTACCGCTTGGTATAAGGGATATACGATATTGGACGGTTTGTGTGATGTTACTTTATAGTTTTGTTTGTGGGGGACACATATGTGACATATGATGGGTGGTTAGGTGATGTGAGAACTTGAAATTTCGGAGATACCATTGTAATGAGACATGTGTAATTTAATTTTTAATTAAAAAAATATGAAAATTTGAGAAATTAGAAGTTAAAGATTACTCGTTCCTGAGTTAAAGTACAACATCTATCTCCAAGTAATAACCCAAAAAAATGGTCTCAATTACAATGATAGATATCATAACAATGTTATCAGAGAAACAAAAAAAAACATAACACCAAATAATATGGATACATTACCCAAAATAAAGGTCTTAGAGAGAATTTTTAAAATCCAAAGTGTCCAATTCCGGGTATCCACTAAAATAAAATTGGGATCTATAAGAAATAAATGTAACAAAAAAAGAAAGAAAAAATTATCAGGCGACCTTGAATGGAGTAGAAAACCAATCATACCATGTAAGAAAAAAAGGAAAAAAGTTTGATGTCTTGGAGATATGATTGGTCAATTCCGCTAGTGCGGACCCATTTCCATAATTAATGTGGATAACAATCACATTTCCAAGACATCAAAGATATCAAACTTTTTTCCTTAAAAAAATAGTTTGCAAAATATATGGCAGTTATATGGAAGGTAGAGAACACAACTATCATATATATAAAGGAGGGCAGATCCAAAAGTTAGGGGGGATGGTGCTCGAAGATCGGGTTAAATTCTTTTCTATGAAGACACAAATCTTGCCAATATTCAAAGAGTTAATTAAATGAGATGAAAAACAGAGTATGAGGAGAGATATGAAGGGAATGATGCAGAGAAACCTTTATTAACTCTCTTCCTAATTATTCAGTCTCTATCTTTATATTTTAATGGGATCTTAAGTATTTAGTCCTATTTATAGTGATTTATTTGTCACCACTCCCATGTTTTTATTTTTTTAGTTGTTGTTCATATATGGGACAAGTGTCATTGTCTACAAAAAGAAGGATAAGTAGTTATATGAAAGTTATAGGCCATTTTTTATGGTTATGGGAATTTTTACAATTTCAAAAACATATGGGAGTGGAGCCTAAATACATCTTTATAGATGGGACTAAAGCCAAAAAAACTAATATTTTAATTGTAAAATCATAACCACCCAACCCGATTTCTTTTCTTTTGTTGCAATGCCAGTTGAACATGCATTGCCTTTGCAAAACGGGGCTTTCGACGTGTATATTCCTTATAGGGAGAGATGGTGTGAAATGGAACTTCAATTGGGATTACAAAACTCAACCATATTTGAAGAAATTGGATTGCAAGTTTGCAGTCTTCTCATAACAAGGACTGCATATAAATATATAATCACAGTGCACATTTGAAAGGGATTTGTATTCAACCTTGGAAATAGTCTCCTTGATGTCAACATATATCATGTTTAATCAGATATTGTTTTATAGGGATCCCATGAAACCATGTTAAAACCCATTGAGAAATGTCTTACGTAAATAATAATGCTTGAAGTGAAATGGTCAACAAACATAAAAAGATATGAGATGTAGAAGAAAGAAAAAATAAACAGATATAACAAACAACACATACTGCCCCCTATAACATGTCAGATTTCTCATTCTTTATGAATTCTTCTTAAAGCGAGCCTTCATGTATGATATAACTGTAGAGGATCAAAATTGTAAAGGTAAAATAATGGTCAAACAAATCTATACTTTAAGTCCAAACAGCAAACATGAAAATTTTAGAACCCCACCTGCAAGTGATAATTTTTTAAAGTGCTTTAAAGGATCTTGCTCGATAAATTCTTGTATAATTTGTTATAAACCCAATATAAAGATAACAACTTAATGAAAAAGAATTCACAGCGAGAATACATTCATAACGAAAATATGGATTCGCATACTAAAGTGTTGTAGCAATACTAAATTAAATACAGAATTAAGGAATGAAATTACCTAGTTTTTTGGAGCAAATAAGTCTGAGACAAAAAGTATAAGAAATCCCGGAAGCAGGTACAGTCTAGAACACGACTGAGTCATGGACAATGTTGCTCTCTTTAAGGTGTTTTGCGGCTCTGTCCAATGCGTGATGATAGTCACAAATACCTCGTCACCCCCAGGATAAAACAGCCTCCAATAAATAAAAATACATATTGATAAAGCACAAGAATCAATCCGTTCCATGTACATCCATTCGTAATAATTTCTCGAGTCTAATAATAAATCTATGGAGGATTTATTATTCCAGTGTAGAAAAAAATTTCAAAGCATTTTTGTGTGTATAAAAGTTGTAGAATAGGTCTTCAAAAAACGGAGGTGGAATGACTCTTTTATGGGGCAAAAAAAAAGATGTTGGACAAAAAACGTGGAGGGAAAATTCTAGAAAAAAGTGGGCACCTGGGTTGAAAAATTAACTCAGAATTAAACAAGTCTTTTATTTATTTTTGGAATTAAAAAAAACTTTAAAATAATTTTTAAAGCCCAAAAAACCATTCTGTATTTGTTTTAAAAAATATTTCTTAATGAGCCCAACCCCAAGACCCAGGACCCGAACACGGGCACGGGGCAGGCCGGACGGACAGTGGCGGCGCGCGCGCGACTTGGCCCAATAAGTCCCCCACCCATACACACAAAACATCTAATGCCTAAAGCGCTTGCCCATTTGTTCCACAAAAATTGTAAGTATACCACATCATTTCTTAGTCCCTTACTGATGTGGGATTAAGGGTATGGGAACCTGCTACTTAAAAGGTGTATGTTCCTTTTAAAGTTTTGAAAACACAACTGGCTTACAACTGTTCCAACAATCCCCCACTTGTAAAATTTGAAAAAAAAATTCTCGAGCAATAATCCATAGAATTGTGCATAAGCAAAGGTGTTTTTAGACTTGAAGCGTCACGTAGTAAAGATGATTCAGAATATACTAGAGTAACCTTAGTTTTGAACTCTATCTCTGATAAAATCTCACACACAACCCTACTTGGATGTAATTCTAATAGATAGCACGTTATGGCCATGCGCTTCCATCCCAGCGTAGTGAATGCTTTAGGAATTTGCCCAAAATATCTATAGGAAGCGGCCATACTTCCATATTCACATAGGCGAGTCAATCAAAAATACTCCTATAGCTAGGTACCCCACTAAAACTATAGCTATAGATCTCATTAAGAATTATAATAACTCATCATTTACTCGCTTCAGGATATCATGCTCCATAGGGATGGACTCGGAGTAATACCCCGTTCTATATTAATTAATAATAACATGATTCAACCCATATCTCTTGTGACTTGTTATTACCCTTTGAACATATTTCTTAGGATCTTTAGTCTATATGTTGGGTTACCATCACAAATGACTCATGTATCTAAGGGCTTTAGTCCCATCCCTTTAGAGGTGTTCTACAACTTCTCCCGAACTAGTCCTTTTGTCAAAAGATCAGCTAAGTTCTGTTCACACCGTATATAATCCACTGTCACAGCACCCGTAGAAATAAATTCTCTAACAATACTATGTTTACGGCGTATTTGTCATTTCTTACCATTATAATAACGATTCTCTACTTTAGCAATAGCCGCGGTACTATCACAATGAATCAAAATGGCTGGTATCAGTCTTTACCATAATAGGATATCTGACAGGAGGTTTCTTAACCACCCTGCCTCTTGACTAGCAGTAGTTAGCGCAATCATCTCATACTCCATAGTGGATTGAGCCAAAATAGTTTATTTCTTAGATTTCCAAAAGACTGCACCACCAGCGATGCTAAACATATATCCACTAGTAGCATTAAAATCATCAGATAGGGTGTTCCAATCAGCATCACTAAATCCTTCAAGGACAGCGGGATTTTTATTGTAGTGTAATCCAAGGTTCATCATCCTTTTAAGGTACATCATGACCCTCTCAATAGCATGCCAATTTTCCATACTAGGTCTACTGGTAAATATACATTGTACTCCCACAGCATAAACTATGTCAGGTCTAGTGCAATCTGTAGCATAACGTAAGCTACCATTAATGCTTGCATAAGCATTTTGGTTTACACTGTCCCCGGTGTTCTTAAATAACTTTACACTAGGATCAAATGGAGTACTAACAGGTTTACAGTCAAAGTAATTATATTTCTTTAGAACTTTCTCATTGTAATGAGATTGATCCAAAGAAAGTCCATTTTCTAACCTAGTAATATTAATTCCTAATATTACACTAGCGTCACCCAAATCCTTCATATCAAAATTGGTACACAATAATGATTTAACATTTTCTACGGCATAAATATTAGAACCAAATTTAAGCAAGTCATCAACATAAAGACATATGATAGTGCAAATGTTCTCAACATATTTATAATAAATGAATTTGTCACTTTCATTAATTTTAAACCCATTAGAGATGACTAAGCTATCAAATTTATCATGCCATTGTTTAGGTGCCTGTTTGAGTCCATAAAGGGATTTATCTAATTTACATACTTTATTTTCTTGACCGTGTACAATAAAACCTTTAGGTTGATCCATATAAATCTCTTCTTCTAATTCTCCATTTAAAAATGCAGTTTTAACATTCATTTGGTGTACAATTAAATCATTTAAGGCATCTAAAGCAAATAGTACACGTATAGATGTTATTCTAGTCACGGGTGAAAATGTATCAAAAAAGTCTACGTTTTCTCTTTGTCTAAAACCTTTGGCAACAAGACGTGCCTTATAATTTTCAATGCTGCCATCAGGTTTTAATTTCTTTTTAAGAATCCATTTACACCCAATTGCTTTACACCGAGGAAGGTCCACTAAATGCCAAGTTTTATTTGTTTCCAAAGAATCCATTTCATCATTAATAGCCTTTTCCATAAACCGACATCCAATGAAGATAAAGCTTCTTGAATAGTGTTAGGATCCTCCTCTAAAGTGTAAGCATAAAAGTCGGGACCAAAATCTTTTTCAACATGGGCCTTTTTTCTTTTACGAAGTTCTAAAATGGATTCATTATTTTCTTTATTTTTATTTAAAGAAATATTAGTGGATGACTCGCCCCCACTATTTCTCAATTTAAAAGGAAATTTATCTTCATAAAAATCGGCGTCATTTGATTCAATAATTACTTGATTTTTCAATTCATAAAAACGATATGCTTTGCTATTAATAGCATAGCCTATAAAAATGCACTCATATGCTTTACTCGCCAATTTAGACCTCTTAGGGTCGAGTATACGTACATATGCTAAGCACCCCCACGTGCTAAAGTATGACACGTCAAGCTTAATATTTTTTTAAATTTCATAAGGAGATATTTTCATTTTAGTCTTAGGAATTCAATTAAGTACGTGACACACAGTCAAAATAATTTCACCCCACCAATGTGAGGCAGCCCCTGAATTTAATAAAATAGCAACAATTAATTCAGTTAATATCTTATTTTTTCTTTCGGCTTTACCGTTCATTTCGGGCGAATAAGGGGCAGTTTTTTCGTGAATAATACCGTGGGTTTTATAAAATTCAATAAATAGTGCAGAGTCATATTCGGTGCCTCTATCATTACGTAACCTTTTGATTTTTCGATTAAATTGATTTTCAATTTCATTTAGGAAAATTTTAAACATGTCAAACGCTTAACTTTTATTTTTCATTAAATACACAAATGAATAATCAGAAAAATCATCAATAAAAGTAATAAAATAACGCTTGCCATTTCTAGTTATGACACCATCCAATTCACAAATATCCGAATGAATTAAATCAAGTGGTTCAGATTCTCTAAAAACAGATTTATGTGGCGTCTTAGTGATTTCTGCTTGACTACACCATTCACATTTTTTAAAATCATTTAATGACAATTATGAAATTAATCCTAAAGTGCTCATATTTTTAACAAGTCGTTTATTAACATAAGCCTAGCATGCCAAACATTAAATGAACAAGCATTATAAGCAGAAGGAGAAATTTTATTCATTGCATCAACATTCAATTTAAACATTCCATCAGTGGCATAATCCTTGCCTACAAAAAATTCATTTTTGGTCAAAGTAAATAAATCAGCACCAATAGTTTGAGTAAAGCCAACTTTGTTGAGAAGATAACCTGGAACCAAATTTTTTCTTATCTCAAGAGTGTGAAGAACATCTTTGAGGATAACAGTCTTTCCCGATGTAAACTTTAATTTCACATTTTCAGTACCAGCAACCTCAGTGAAGTGAGAATCACCCAACAACACCTTCTTATCTGCAGTCTCAGAATAAGTCTTAAACAGAGTACGGTCATAACAGATTTGGCGGGAAGCGCCAATATCCAACCACCACCCTTCGGCACCGCTAACCATGTTGATTTCTGAAATCATAGCACATAGGTCCTATTCGGTCAAATTCTCTTGTGCGTGTGGCACATTGCGACATTTGCAAGCCATATGACCAGGCTTGCCACACTTGAAACAGAGAAACTGTCCTGAGTTGCTAGACTGTCCATTTTCAGGATTCTTATTCTTATTCTGAGTCTGCGTCTGATTTTTAAAATTCTGGTTGTGGGCTTTTTTTTAAAATTTCATATTTTTCCCGTTTGCCTTTAAAACAACCGGAGTGTTTTTTTTTTTAGATTATTGTTGTTAGACACAAAAAGAATTTCATCTTTCCACTCTTGTTTTCAGGATTCCTCCTCAATTCTCAATTTAGTAATGAGTGACTTTAGTGAAAATTCTTTAGACTTATGCCTCAAAATATTTTTAAACTCTTTGAATAGCGGATGAAGCCACCTGAAATTTCTCATCTAAAGCTATGCCCTCGGAAATAATTTCATGGGCAATCATTTGCAAATCATGGGTTTGAGCAACAACAAATTTGTGATCCGTTAAATGAAATTTCAAATAATGGCTGACGGCATCTTTTTTAACACCCGCTTCCTCCGTGTCAAATTTTTTAAAAAGTGCATTCTAAACATCTTTCGCAGTTTTATAATTGACATAATAGTCATAAAGTTCGTCACTTAGAGCATTCAAAATATAGTTCTTGCACAGAAAATCATTTTCCTCCCAAGTTCTAATAGTTTTATTTTTCCTCAACAGTAGGTGGATTATTTACTACAGATTGTCAAATTGAACACATGATGCGACCTTTTTCGTAGTTAAATAAAATAACAGTTTTTTGCTCCAACGTTTAAAATGTTCGCCTTCATATTTGAAAGGTTTGTTTAAGTTAGATGAGTTAATTTCGTCCATGGCAGAATTTTAAAACATCTTAAAATTGTTGTAGCAGTAGTAAATTAAATGCAGAATTAGGGAACGAATTTACCTAGTTTTTTGGAGCAAATAAATCTGAGACTAAACGTATAAGAAATCTCGAAAGCAGGTACAGTCTAGAACACGACTGAGTCGCGGACAATGTCGCTCTCTTTAAGGTGTTTCGCGGCTCTGCCCAATGTGTGCTAACAGTCACAAATGCTTTGTCACCCCCAGGATAAAACAACAATCAGAAGCAGTTTTGTGTGTAAAAATTGCAGAACAAGTCTCCAAAAAACGAAGGTGGAATGACTCTTTTATGGGGCAACCAAAAAGACATTGAACAAAAAACGTGGAGACAGTGGGCAAGTTGGTTGAAAAATTAACTCTGAATTAAACCCGTTATTTATTTATTTTGAGAATTAAAAAAAAATGTTAAAAATAATTTTTAAAGCCCAAAAAATCATTATGTATTTGTCAAAAATAGTATTTCTTAATGAGCCCAAGTCCAAGCCCAAGACCTTGGACCGGGGCTGGCTGGCCGGCGGCAGCGGCACGTATGTGACTTGACCCAATAAATCTCCCGCTTCACAAAAATTATAAATATACCCCACCATTTCTTATTCCCTTGCCGATGTGGGACTAAGGGCATGAGGACCTGCTACTTAAAACGGGTTATGTTCCTTTCAAAGTTTTGCAAACACAGTTGGTTTATAGCTGGTTCCAACACAAAGACATCACAAAAATGAGACATGATGAGAAATAAATGAAAGGTACTATAATGGAAGAGAGAATGAGTATGATAAAGATGGAGACGATTGAAAAATGAAGCAGGAAATGGGGTTATGCGGCTTTTAAGAGGGAGAGAGACGTGCTTGGGTGAGTTTTGGATAGTGGACAAAGATGGTGGGTAGTTAGAAGATATTCTCTGATCAGAAGGTATGTGGCTCCTCTAAGTTACACACGTGTATCTGTTAATTAAAACAATTAAAAAATCTAGAAATTTAGGGATTCAGATTCGGAGGCTTCCCAACAATCCAATTACGTACGTATATCTTTAGTTAGTGATAAATCCAATCCCCAACAAAATCGTAGTGGAGAGCCGGATTCCAAGGACACAGAGAATACAAGTCGAATTCAAACTCCTACCACAACTATATAAACACCCCAAACAAGCGTATAATAACTGTACAACACTTTGTATCCTTCCCTCCCGTCCCGTCCCGTGTAAAAACAAAAACAATGGAGAGGCGGATGTTCGTGAGGATGGCAGCACAACCATTACAAAACACGCAACAAGATGATATTGAAACCCTTCACATATTAATACTCTTCAATCACAACCAGCTTAATTCACGTTTGACCCTGCAAAAATTTCATGGCTCCTGGCAGGAGTTCCGGCTGAACCTTCGCAACAACGACGAGCAACGGCGACAACGCATCCGGAGCTTCCTCTCCGTCATGAAAATCCCCTTCAATGGCGACCAAGAGCTATCTCAGTTCGTGGACAATATCTTCCAATATTTAAAATTAATTCCCCAGCCTTATATAGATGAGAGGGGAAATATGGTATCAACGGAGATTATTGTTCAGGTTCATTTACAGAGATGGCCTCAATCGCTGGAAGTTAATTATGATGAAGCGGCAGCTATGGCCCAATCGATGGAGATAGGAGTGTTTGGGTCTGAGCTGGTGGCGAAAGTCAAGGTTAGAGGATCAGATGAGAGCTGTGCGATTTGTTTGGAAAATTTTCCGGTGGGGTTGGAATCGGAGGTGACTAGGTTGCCATGTATGCACCTCTTTCATGGAAAATGTATTGTCAAGTGGCGTAGCCGCAGTCATACTTGTCCCCTCTGTCGTTTTCCCATCTAAATACGTTTTCATTTCGATGCATTAAATTTGTTTAGATACGTATTTTTTTTCAATCTTTTACTTGTTGAACGAATAACTGTTTGGTGAATAATCCAAGAATTTATTCCACTTCATACTAGTTTTGCTTCTTTTACATATAATTGGGCACTCAAAAATGCTATTGGAACAAAAATTTTGATGAAAAGTGAAAATGTTGAATTAGGTGAACCGTTTCTATTAATTAGTTTGTGAGGTACACGTCATGTGAAATAAGAAAATCGATCAATATCATACTGCTACATGTATTTTCTATTAAAATTTATGTCAAAAATTAGAATTCAATTAAAGAATTCTTGAGCACTTCTCTCGTTATGTTATGTTACGTTATACGGCTAACACCCTATAGCCATTACTTATGTTTGTAATCTATACCATATTCACCCCAAATTAAAAGATTTTAGTTTATTTTATTTATTTTGTACAACTTAAGGATATAAAATCAATTTTTCTCTCCTTTTTTGATACAAAGTGTTGCTTTTACGTTAACACATATGCAAGATTTTCCTTACAATGCCAAACTTGGTATAAATAAAAGCAATTGAACATTAATTGGTGCTCTCCATTATTTAATTATAGGGCCATTCGAGGGTTGACTTTCATTTAATTTTCTATGATGAGTCAAATTCTCGAAAATTAACTTTCTTAATGTTTGACCCTAATTTTTAACATTTCGTCAATTCAACCGTTAACCCCAGATATTTTACCGATTATACCCTTACTTTAATATTGGGGTCAAAACATAAATTAAAAAAACGCTCAGGAAATTAAAAATATTCAAATTTAATTGCACTTTATACCTCATATTAAAAAGAATCACTTTCTAATGTGATGCGACGTTAACCAACTTTGTGAAGAGATTTATTTTTAAAAATAAATAGTTAATTTCATCATTTAAACTTACTTGAATTTAAAATAAACTTTATTTATTTAGTTTTAAAAAAAGGGTATGTTTTGACTTGATTTGAGTAAAAAATGGAGTGGTTAAAGCTTAAATAAATAACAGAAAATTAAAAAAAACACTTAGAAATTTATTAAAAAGTCAAAAATTTATTAATTAAGAAAATAAATAACATAAAATCAAAAAACGCTCGAAAAATTAAAAAAACGCTCAAAATGTCATATTTTACAAAATCTTTTAAGGATTAATTTTATAAAATAAATGTTGACGCCACTAAAATGGCAGAGGCCAATAAATATGTAGGGGAATGTTTTGGCATTAACTCAATTTTTATTTTGATATAATATGGTTCATTAACCCTAAGCACATCAAGGGAGATTTTTTTCTAAAAATCAAAGCTCAAACATGTCCTACTTTTTACCAATTTAAGCTTTAACCATTCTATTTTTTACTCAAATCAATTCGAAACATATCCTTTTGTTCAAACTAAATAAATAAAGTTTATTTTAAATTCAATTAAGTTTAAATTATGAAATTATCTATTTATTTTAAAAATTAAATCTCTTCACCAAGTTGGTTAATTAAACTTGAATATTAAATAAATGTAGTAAAAAACATATGCGAGCGATGAAGAAATAAAACACAAACGATGTATGAATTGTTTTAATTGTAAAAAACAATTTTTAATAAAAAACAAAATATTAAATGTTATAAATTCCCTGAAAAAAAACACAAACGAGGAAGAAATAAAAAAAATATTTTTTAATGTAATAAATTGTTTTAAATGTAAAAAACTATTTTTTAATAGAGCAAATAACTTGTTAATAATTAAAATTGTTTTTAATATA
Organism: Sambucus nigra; assembly: GCA_949130495.1. NCBI lineage: Eukaryota > Viridiplantae > Streptophyta > Magnoliopsida > Dipsacales > Adoxaceae > Sambucus > Sambucus nigra. Next base: position 543,035,306 of record OX422209.1, read on the forward strand.
ATAAAGCGTTTTATTCTTTGTAAAACAATTTTTTACTTTTATAAAAAAGTTTTTATTTTTTTAAACAGTTTTTTCTAAAACAGTAAAAAAGTAAAACATTTTTTTTCCTTCGTTTTTTTTAATTTTTAATTTTCTGAGCGTTTTTTAATTTAAAGTTTTACACCCATATTAAAGTAAGAGTATAACTGGTAATAAATATGTGGGTTAACGGTTGAATGGACGGAATGTTAAAAATGGGGGCCAAACCTTAAGAAAGTCAATTTTCGGGAGTTTGACTCATTATAGAGAATTAAATGGGGGTCAAACATTAAATGACCCTTAATTATATGATTGGATAAGTCAAATGGGTTCACGGCTCAAGTTCGTGATCATTTTCAAATTGTCACGGCTCCGGTCACCAGCCAAGTTCGCAATCTAGATTGTGATGTGTTAAAAAACTAAATGGTCACGACCCTTAGTCACGGACTTTGACCGTGACCAACCTCGGTATATAAAATCTTACATGAGGCAGATTTACCATTGCTCTCTCTCTCTCTCTCTCTCCTGCCTCTATCCTTATACTGGCTCTCTCCTTCCGTCCATGCCACCACAACCGCATCTCTCCCTCTCACGTACTCTTCCTCTCTAACTCTCTCATTATTTAGGGAGTGTGTTTTTGTATGTGCGTGTTTTTGTATTGTATGTGTATGTGTATATGTATTGTATGTTTGTATTATGTGTGGGGTTAAAATACCCAAATGAGACTAAAATGTGAAATTACCCAAATAAAACAAATCCTAAGATTGAAATGTAAAAACACCCAAATTCAAGAAATTCAAATGTGAAAATATTAAAATGTTGTAATTGGATTTTAAACCCTAAGATTTTAAAGGATTTTGAAGAGATTGAGGATATGGAATTTGATTTGTATCGGACTAAGCCATGTTTACTTTAATCAGGAAATAAATTAACTTTGTGTTAAAAAAATATAAGTTCATCATAATCTGGACTTAATTCATGAAATCGGATTTTAATCACATTATAACCTAATTTTCGTAATGAGATTAATTGTATGTTTAAGACTTAATCACAAAGTAATAAACTAGGGGTAGGTTTGATGTTGAACCGATTTAAATGACCCACCGCGATTTCATGTAATTTGAATATGAGTTCATGTAATCACAAAATAATATATTTCAATTCAATATTAGTTCTCAATTTATAACACACCCATGCACACATGTATAACACATACACATCACATGCGTACATGGTCACAGTAGGTGGGTCACGGCCCATGATGGTGACCAGGTGGTTACGACCCAGGACCATCACCAGAGCAAAAAAATCGGGTGACACAAGTCATGACTAAATCAAACGGTAACAACCAATGGATATGGTCACGGCCATAGACCGTGACCATGGGAGCTTATGGTTGTTTCTCAAACAAGTTAAAACTGAGTATGGATTAGTGTATGAGTATTTATGAGTGTTCGCAAACCCAAACTAAGACTTGGGTATGACCTAATGTATTTTAATTAGGGTATGTATATGTGTGAGTATGAATCAATGGGTTAAAGAAAGGGTGGAAGATAGATTATTACCGTAAGATAGATTATTACTGTATACTTAACCCTCCTTTAGCAATTAAGTAACATTAGAAGTTTCTCTTCATTTCCCTTTTATTTTTTCACCATTTTTTGCAATTGTGATTAACCCATCATTATAATTTATAATCAGTCAACCAAATGACAATTTTAAGATCTAGAGAAATAACTTAGAGGGCCAAATCTCAATCTTCACCCAAAACCCTAATAAAACCAATAACCTAGATAAAACCCACCTAATACGAGAAGGAGTTTAAGACTTATTTCGAAGCAAATTTTTTAGGAAAATGTTTATTTTAGTGGGAAAATAAAGGGCATTAAAAATGACAATGGTACTAATAGTAATAAAAGTAATGAGAAAGCACACACACTTGTATAACACACACACACACTAATGTTAGGATTAAAATAAAATAAAATAAACTTAAATTGGGTCGATTGAGAAATAATAACTAGTTAATGATTAAGTAGAGCCATTACTTATAGGACTCATATTCAAACCCTCATATATTTTTCTCAGAAAAAATGAGCACGCGCGATAATCATTGGAAAAGAGAGTACAAGAGGTTACAATTGGATCGCAATCATACCTCTTTTCTTAAAGCATGCCATATAGAGGGTACTCATATTTATAATTATGGTAATAAGAAGATCGAACAGTTTAACTACCTCACAAATCGTAGAGTTCATATCTCGCAAGCGTACATATTCGACCGCATTCTATTTTCCCTAGCAGAAAGCTGGGATCAGGTAGTAGAGAATATATTTTGCATACATAATCCCGACGTAGCCCTACAATTCCTTAAGTTATTAGAGAATGCAGTAAAAAATATTCACCCATTGTGGATACAACTACGTAAAGAGAGCATTGACCAATACTGTGATGTCTCACGACATATACCCCAAAATAAAATCTTATCAATAATTTGAAGAAGAAAGTATTTTGAGTTTATTTCACGGACATACATACTTCAATCGTAGCTACGCTTCCTATTAGTTGTCCAGGTGCAAAAATCCATAGATTTTTAAAAAGTAATACCGAATTAATAGAGCTCTGACACATTCAACATATTCTAAAGTCTTATTATGAGAAGGTATACACACATATATAGTCGTAAATATGTTTGTATAATGAATTCGTCGCTTATTATTTTTATTGTAGATAATGTCGATCGACAATGGACATAACGTACCAAGTGATTACGTGACACCTCCCGGATTCTCCTCTCCTACACCCTATTAAGGATTCTCATCACCATTGGGTGAACAATTCTCTTCTCCGTCATTGGTTCAATCTGCCACTCCATCTACTACTAAGCAAAAAAATCCTGGTAATCCAACTTCTCTACCCCCCGCTCACGGTACCTCCCGAGTAAATGAAAACAAACCCATTGGGTTCTCCTTTCTTGACAATAATCCTACTCACAATAAAAATGACCTTCAGGTCTTTAAATCCCAGTGTTTGTCAATTGAAAAAATGAATGTGGGAGTCAGAGAAGCAGATAATTGGAACTTAGTTAGTCAAGCCATCAAGGATGACATTTTTGAACAACCTTTGTAAGCGTTTTTCATTCCCGGACCATTTAAGGCAAAAGGTTATTTCTTGTGTTGCTGAATAATTGAGAACATATCCTGAAGGGGGAATCGATATTCGATATTTTGGCTGTGAAAGGCAGAGTTCCTCCAAATATTGAAATGTCGATCAATAAATGGAAGAACTTTTTTAGAAAATGAGGCGATGGACAAAAAGTTGGTTCATAGGGAGAAAAATAAGCAAAACAGAGTGAGGAAAGTTTGTGTCCATAATATGGGGTCTAAGTCGTATGAATATTTGAGGATTGAAAGGTCAGAAAGGACAAAGGGTGTTCCAGATACCGACAAAAAACCTGATTTGGTTATTTATACGTGTGTGGCCGACAGGGCAAAGATAATAAATTCCCACCAAACTTGGCCTTAATTCTTGTGAGTATGACCAATTATGTGTGTATATGTGTGTATGTGTGTGTGTGTGTCTATGTGTGTGTATATATATATGTATGTATATGTGTGTGTGTATATGTGTGTGTGTGTGTGCGTGTGTTATAACATAATATTAAAATCATAAGACTAAATATAATTTTAGGTTACAGGAATCGATCGAATCCATCAGTAATCAGTCCACTTCGACCAGTTATGATGACAATGAAGATGATGCCCTGACCCTAACCTTTGGAATTAGGTTTCGGATCACATATGCCTAAAACTAAATTAAAACACATTGAACCTCTCATGGAAGATCTCTCTTCGATGAGGAATCGTATCTCGAGGTAAGAGGCAAGTCAGTCCAAGATAGATAGGGATGTGAAGGAGATTAAGAGTAACCTGACAGTGTTGGTGGGTGAAATCAGGCACCTTATATCCTTATTTACTCATCGTCTTCGGCCACCTATGCCTCCACAAAGTTTTCTCTACCCTCTTTCTCAAGGTTTTACATATCCCCTATCTCAAGGTTTCCCATCCCAAATGCCACATCCTGCAACATTTCCCTCCCCAATACCATCGCTTTCCATAGTCCCTACATCATCTTCATCCATTCACGGTGATTGGAGAGCAGTACTATTTTAGGGACTTGACAAATATCAGGATTATTGGCACGTGAACAGTCCTTTCCTTGAATGCCCTAACTCCCATTCACAAATTCCCTTTAGGGTGAGGCTTAGATAATGGTTGGTTCCACATATAACAGTTGAAGAGAAATCCATGTGCACATTGATAGTGGAGAAATGAACATGTTGAAATACTATCATCATTATTTTATCACTTGACTAGTTTATTTTTTGGTCAAGCCTATGCCATGAACAATGTTTAATTTTAGAACAAGTTGTAATATTTTATTTATTTAAATTATTTTAAGCTAGCGGGTAATTTGTTGACAATTTAGTTACATGAAATATGAATTTAAGTTTAAGTTTTTTTTATTTGAGTTTAAGTTGTATTGAATAATTTGAATGAATTATGAATTGTGCATTCTTATATGCAACATGACCTTTGTTTCAACCCATTAATATATGTGAATTGAATTTTGAAGATTATAAAATGGATTTCCCAAAATATGTAGAGTGGATGAGGGAGAGTAACCGAATATCTTATAACCATGCAAAGGGTAATCAAGAATTTATTAAATAAAAATATATAAATCATAAAATTGATAAGATTCTATGTTCGTGTACCCTATGTATGAACGTAATAAGTTTTCGGAAGACGTTGAGTTGCATTTATGAAACTGGGGAATTTTGCAAGACTATAAGATATTGACATACCATTGTCAAAAAGTGTATCTTCCGAAAGAATTACTGATACCTGACTGCGTAATGCAACCCCACTGAGTCAAAGTGGTACATGATTCGCCAACACATCATCCTTTGACTGACCTAATTGATGATATTTACGAAGTCCTCCATCGTCAAAACCACCAACCTATGGATACAAATAATGTGCAGTATAACCAAGTAAATGAAAAGGTTGATGTTGAATTACCAGAAGATCGAGAATACATATGGTTGAAAGTCAACGCGACTAGACCACGGTATAAATATTGAGATGAATATCACTCGGTATTATATTCAATGATTAGTTTGCATAACTGGAAAAGTCAATTTAGTTTATCGGGCAACAACATAACCGAAATTCTTAAGCGGGTTAAAGACATTCTCCCAAAAGAGAACACGTTACCAGATAATTATCCTAACATAAAGAAAATCTTGGATGGTTTGGGTTCTAAGTACAAATATATTAATGCGTGTAAGTATTATTGTATATTGTACTGTAACAAGCAAGGAGAGAAGGATGAGTGTCCTGCATGCAGTGAGCCTAGATATGTGGCTTGCAAAAATGGAAAAGAGAATACTACAAAAGGTTTTGAAGTATTTTCCCCATAGTCCACGTTTAAAATGAAGGATTTGAATGACCCTAGTAAAAGGAAGGCATGGTCTAGATGATCAATATTTCTTTACTTTTTGTATTGGAAAAATCATCGTGTAAGGCATGTAATTCACGCGATGCACACAGATAAAAATGTTATAAAACATCTGATAGGAATATATTTGGGTGGATCACATTCAAAAGAGGGAGAGTGGGCGCATCGCGATCTATAAAAGATTAAAACAAAGAAGAAATTATGATTAAAAAATGATACTATAACAGGAGGAATTTATGTACCCCGAAATCTTTCACTTTGACTACTAGTGAGAAAAATATCCTCCTACACACGTTGTTCAACTTGATGACTCTGGTTGGTTATTCCGGTGATTTATGCAGGGTAGTACGCTACCAAACAAATTACCTAAAATAGTGCAAGTCTCACGATTGGCATGTCATTATTCAATTAATTCCTCTGTTGCTTAGGCATTACTTCTTTGGGCACAAAGATCTCTATCGATCAATAATGCAAATATGTTTGTGATTTACCCTACTTTTTGAAAAAGTGGTATACATAAAGCACATTAAAGATGGGAGATCAACTTTAGCTGATGCAATTTATGTATTAGAGAAATATTTTCCTTCATTGTTCTTCAATATCAATATCCACCTGCTTGTGAATTTATGTGATGAGGCTTTGTCGTGTGGCCCCGTTAGGTATCATTGGATGTATCCTTTCGAGTGCTTAAAAAAAACCTTCAAGCATTATGTTAAGAATACACGGTACATTGGAGGGTCAATTGTTGAAGAATACATAACTGTGCAATCATCGTTATACGCTCGGGAACATATGTTGGAACTAGAGTAGATGAGGTTTAATCCTCGTGGAGAATGAGTGATCGAGGAACCTGATGAGTTTGAGGATGAATCGCCTTTTAGGAACCCTAAATAGTTGAGACTTACTAATATATAGTACGAGAAAGAAAATCATTACATCTTCAAATCGCAAGATAAAGTTGAAGATTGGAAAGAGTAACTACCAACATAATTAACGGAATTATTCTTGTTTGATTATATGTATTCTCTATTTTATGATCTAAACTCTACAATTTATCTTTAGGAAGTATGACAATGAAATTGCCCAAAATCAAAGGAGAAATTTCATGACGAATGATTTTAGGGCATGCATTTAAAAAAATGTAATTTTCAGCTCTTATGTGTGTCATTATTTATTCACGTGTGGTAAAAACATGCCATAATGAAAATTCATTAAAAATGCAGCTTATAAAAAGTGGCGATGTCTCTTTTTGGATTGCAAGCCTAGCAACATGTCCCATATATCATGGGAAAAAAGTTTAAGAAATTTCGGACAAATGGTTTCGATTTTGTCTTATATCCATGGGAGGAAAATCTTTTGATGTAAAACAACGAAATTTTAATTTCTGTCTTGACTAACGATTTCGCTAGCAAAAGTGATAAACATTCAAAAGATACAGTGCTAACCTATTATGGGATTGTACAACAAATCCTAGAACTCGATTATTTAGATTTCAAAGATACCATATTCTATTGTGTATGGGTGAATTTGGAGGACACTACAAATGCTTATAATGTTGATCCTAACTTAAAACTTATCATTGTAGATTTATCAAAGATGAAGAGTAAAGATCGCATAGTCGACGAGCCTTTTATTTGTGCCTTTCATAACATAAAGAAGGTATTCTACTCAAAGTTCACAAATGATGGATATTGGTCTATTGTTATGCATGCGCGAAAGGGTATGAGTACTTAGGACGATGTGTTAAAGGCTCCTAAAGAATTACAGTCTCCTCTTGAGGATAATCCCAATTTGAAGGATCTTTTTGTTAATTTTGAGGAAAATTATATATCAAAATATCATTTTACCCTTGATAATCATATTTGTATCCTATTATTATATTGTACCTTAACAATCATATTTGTATCCAAATTGTATTGTATTATGATATTGGCGCTATATTGGCGCTCTAGTTTGATTTATGAATTTTTAGTTTAAATTAGGAATGTTTAGTATGATTTATGAATTAATTAGGATGGCATGGGACCAATATAACTCGTAGGCACTAACCGTGTAGTGACAGGACTCCGAGTTCGAGAATATGGCCAAAATTGGGATGGCGTGGAACCAATAACATGTCGTTAGAGGGCAAAAATTCTAAATAGGCCCAACCCGGCCCCGTAAGAGGCACAAACACATCATACGGGACTAATGTAGCTCATAGGAACTGACCTTGTAGTGACGGGATTGCCAATTTGAGAATATAACAAAAAAATTCAAATATCTAGACTTGGACTTAAAAATATGCCACTATAGGATGAAAACCCAAAATAGCCTCCAAACGGCCTCGTAAAAGGAACGAACACCTCGCACGCAAACAATGTAACTCATGGGAACATACCATGTTGTCACGGTACTCTCGGTTTGAGAATATGATGAAAATTTATAAATATCTAGACTTAGGCCTAAAAACATGCCGCTAGAAGGAGAAAACCCAAAATGTTCCTTAACCGGTGTCGTAAGAGGCACGAACACCTCGCATGGGAGCAATATAACTCATAGTAACTAACCGCATAGTCATAGTACTACCGGTTTGAGAATATGATGAAAAAATATCTATATTTAGGCTTAAAAATATGCCGTTAGGGGGTGAAAATCCAAAATAGCTCCAAAAGGGCCACGTACGAGGCACGAATACCTCTCACGGGGCCAATGTAACTCGTAAGAATTGACTGCGTAGTCACGGGACTCCCAATTTGAGTATATGATAAAAATTTATTAATATCTAGACTTCGGCTTAAAAACATTGTGCTATATATAAAAATACCAAAAAATTCCCCAAACATCCCCGTAAGAGGCCCGAACACCTCGCATGGGACCAATAAAACTCGTAGGAACTGATCGCGTTGTCACGAGACTCCTACTTTAATAATATGATGAAAATTTGCAAATATCTAGACTTAGACTTAAAAACATGCCACTAAAGGATGAAAATCCAAAACAACCCCCAAACGGCCTTGTAAAAGGACGGACACCTCGCATGGGAAAAATATAACTCGTAGAAACTAACCACGTAGTCACGAGGATCCCAATTTGAGAATATGCTAAAAAAAATTCAATTATCTATACTTAGTTTTAAAAACATTCTGCTATAGGGAGAAACCCTAAAACAACCCCCAAACGGTCCCACATGGAGCACGAACACCTCGCGCGGGAAAAATTAACTCATAAGAACTGACCGCGTAGTCACAAGACTCCTGATTTGAGAATATGGGGAAAATTCGTAAATATCTATACTTAGGCTTAAAAATATCCTCTACTGGGAGAAACCCCAAAATAGTCCCCAAGCTTCCCCGTAAGAGCCACAAATAGCTCACATGGGACCAACTTAACTTGTCAGAACTGACCGCGTAGCAACAGGACTTCTAGTTTGAAAATATAATGAACATTTGAAAATATCGAGATGTAGGCTTAAAAACATGACATGGAGGGTTAAAACCTGGAACTACCCCCAAACGGCAAAATAAGAAGCCCGAACACCTTGCACAGGAGCAACGTAACTCGTAGGAACTGAGTGTGTAGTCACGAGACTCTCGGATGTAGAATATGAAAAAAAATTACAAATATTTAGACTTGGGGGGCAAAAATCCAAAACAACCCCCAAACGGCCTCGTAAAAGGCACAGACACCTCGCACAAGACAAATGTATCTCAAAGGAACTGACTGCATAGTCATGAGACTCCCGATTTCAGAGTATGACAAAAATTTGTAAATATCTAGACCTATGCTTTAAAACATATTGTTAGAGGGAAAAACGCCAAAATAGCCCCTTCAAAGGCAAAAACACCTCGCACGGGACCAATGTAACCAGTAAGAACATACCGCCTAGTCACGGTACTCCCGATTGGAGAATATGATAAAAAATTATAAATATCTAGAATTATAAAAACATGCTACTAGTGGGAAAAAAAACAAAACAACCAGCAAACAGCCCTGTAAGAGGCGCACATACCTCGCACAAGACCAATACAATCATATTTGTATCCTATTATGATTTTTGATCTTTAGTTTAATTTATAAATGTTTAGTTTGATTATGATTGTTTAGTTTGAATTATGAATGTTTAATATGATTTATTAATGTTTAGTATGATTTATGTATTAACTTGGATGACACAATGCTTTAGTTTGAAGTTTCAACTCCACGATTACAATATTGCTTAATTGTATATAAATTGGTAATTGAATAAATATTTTTTTTTGGGAAGGGGGGGGGGGGGAGTCTACCTAAAAATATTTTTTTATTAAATGGACATGGTCACGACCCAAAATCGTGACCCATAATTTAAAAAAAATTAAAAAATGGTCATTGTTTTTGGTCGTGACCCATTTTGAACATCGTCCCATACATAGTCATGGCCCATGTCCATGACCCAATTTGAACCTCATTCCACACATGGTCATGGCCTAGGTCCGTGAACATGGAGATAATATAGTCCCACGAGAGAGACTGTGATCCTCATTTAGGGTCATAGATGAAGTTCATGACCACGGTTGTTGGTCGTGGTGAAAATGGTCACGTACTAGGTCCGCGAACCGTGGCCCTAGTCACGGCCATGGTCCATGACCATCTTTAATAAATGGTGAAGTGCATAAATAGAGAGAGAGAAAGACAAAACATGATTTTTCTTGAACCAAATAGGCAACGAACTCAAGAACATCTTAAGGAGTCTGAAAGGAGATAATTCTTTCCCTTATAAGCATCTCATGTTCCTCTCCCTCCAAGCCCTCAAGAAAATACAGTGTGGAACCATCTCCTAAACCTTATTCTCCTAGTTCCGTCCCTTAGGAACCTTCCATCCCATTAATATCTCACTCACTGATTTGGGTATAACCCAGTGGATACTACCAATAGATAAGAAAATATATCATAATCCTCTCGTCACCCAACAATGAAAAAGTAAGTGGTTGGTCATCTTTCCCGCCTCCATACATATCTAACACTGACTAGAAATCTGTGTCCCCCAATTTTTAAGCCCTTATGTACTCAAAATAGCTTGTCTTCTAGTGATCCATAAGAAGTAATTGACTTTAGGAGGCACCTTTGGTCTCTAAACTTCTTTCCACATGAAAGAAACACTACCCTTACCCCCTCAATACTAAATAGTAGTTTTTCACCGTGAAGTTTCCCTCCTTACTGAAAGACCATCTTAATCTATCCTCACACCATAGAAGATTCCCTCCAAGATTCCGATGGACTCCGAAGTTATCTACAAGGCAGCGGTTGAAGAGCGAAGGAAGCTTCGGGGCTTGAAGGAGTCGAGTCGATTGTTGTAAGTCTTCTTGTCGCGTATGTTGTAAAATTTCCGTACCTAGTGGATTTGTTAGGCAAGGGTCGGGGTTTTTTCCATTTGGATTTTCCTCGTACCTCGTCGTGTAGTGTGATTTTGTTTATTTTTATCTTGCAAAAATCACCGTAGATGCATGCTAGGATTAACAAGATAAAAATTGGTGTAATCATCACACTTGTTTAATTTGGTGCTAAAAATATATTTGGGTAAGTTTAAATTAAGTTAATTCAACTCGGCACAATTTAATTAGGTAAAATTTGTGTTAGTTTATTTTGGCATATATTGAAAATTTATTAATTGTTGTTAGGCAAATTTTAGGACTTGGGTTGAATTAATTTTGTTTAAAAACAAAAATTCACATATTTGACTTAGTTTAATTTTCATTTGGAGAAATTAAAATTTGATATATTTAATTGTGAATTTGAATTGAAATTTTAGTTGGGAATTGTATTGAAGCATCACATTAAGTTATTGAAATTAAAATTTGGGGGCTTTCGCACTTTCAAATTGTTATCAGAGCTATAAGCACTAAGCTATTATGTTTATGCCCTTTTTGTGTTTAGCTTAAAATGGAAAATTCATCGTTTAATAAATTTCCTATTTTTGATGGTTCCAACTACGTGTATTGGAAAGCACGTATGAGATCGGCACTTAAGTCCCTAGACGAGAGGGTTTGGCAATCCGTAGTTAATGGGTGGTCCCAACCTACATGTTTAATAGAAAATGAGCGTATACCAAAAACCGTAGAGAGATGGAGTGAGACCGAGCTTAAAGTAGATAATTTTAATTCTCGAGGCTTAAATGCTTTATTTAGTGCGATCACACCAGATGAATTCCGACGTATCATGACGTGTCAAACCGCCAAAGAAGCTTGGGATATTTTACAACTCACCCACGAGGGAACTAGTGTCGTAAAAGCTTTAAAACTCCAAAATCTCACCACTCAATTCGAGACCATTAAAATTCTTCGAAATGAAACTTTTGATCAATTTTATGCAAGACTTTCAGATATTATTAATTGATCATTTAATTTGGAAAAAAAAAAACTGACGACCGAGTAATAAAGAAAATTTTAAGGTCCCTACCTGATAGATTTATTCCTAAAATGACCGTTTTAAATTCTTTACCCACCTTTAACTCTAGAAAACTTGAGGAGTTAGTAGGTTATTTACAAACCTACCTCCAAAAATGATAAGAAGAAAGATAAGGGCATCGTTTTGAAAGCCCGAAGGAGGAAAAATAAGTTGTAAATGATGAGAGTGATAATGACTCGGAGGATATGGCTATGTTCGCTAGGAAGTTTCAAAAATTTCTTAAATTTAACAAAGATAAACTTAAAATGATTACAAGAAATTTGAAACATAGAAGCACGACAAGGCCGAAAAGATCCCTAAAACTTATAATGAAAATCTTAGTAGGGACGAGTCAAATAGGTGTCATGGTTGCGAGGGTTATGGCCATAGGGCTGTAGAGGGCCCCACTAAACTAAGGAGGAAAGGCAAATAAACAATTTCATATAATGCTACCCTTAGTGATAGTGATAAGGAAGAGGGACTCGATTCCTCCATTGAGCGCAACTTTACCGCGTTCATGTCATGTCATGTGAGCACCGATAACGAATCTTTCCATGAAGATATACATTTACATGAACCTTCTGAGGCCTTTATTTGTGAATCCCAAATTTTTAATAGTAATAAGAGTGGAGTTGAAAGTGAGAATGAGAATGATGAAGAGGTTGATGAGACTGAACTTCAATTAGACTTTCAAGAATTGTATGCCAAATAAATTAAATTAAAAAGGGTAAATTTGAAGTTAGAAGCTTGTGTGAAAGAGTGTGCCAAGGTCATTGATGAGAGTGCTTTAGTGGAAGACCTTAGGACACGTGAGAGAGCTCTTCGAGAGAAGCTTGAATACGTTAAAGGTGAGAGAGAGATAGACTTGAAGGTTTGATGGAGACAATTAATAAATAACTTCTTATGTTTGAGTAGAGAAAAGTTTTGTTAGCGTTAGGATCTTAGAATTAGATGAAAAATTGAGAGACTCTACTAAGGTCAAATTTGATTTGGAATGTAGGTCCGCTAAATTAGATAAAATTCTAGGAACCATCCAAATAAAAAATGACACTTGTGGTTTAGGCTTTGATTCTTATAATGCTTCCGCTAATAAAGTCAAAACCACTATTTTGAGAGAATCACCAAGGAACACTTCTAAAGGTCAATCCTTAGGTACTACTTTTCTCCGAGTATTTACTTGCTCACACTGTGGTTGAAAAGGTCATCTTAGAAAATTTTGTTTTGATCTAAAAAGGGATCCTAGGAAATCCAAAAGTAAGGTAACCGAGGTATCCAAAATCACCCAATCCCGAGTTTATCACTCTTCACTAGTTTGGGTTAAGAGATCCGACTTGGTAGTTTTACAAAATAGGATTTATGATTCTCATCTTCTTTCACGTGATACCTCACATGCTAAATCGTTAAATGTGTTAGCTTAGTTTTCATAATCTAGCGTTTTTGTGCTTCATAATATATTTATTCTAGTTGTATGTATGTTTGTCATTTTCTAGTCTATGCTCCATGATTAATCACACGCTAGAATTATGATTTGTGTATATCTTTTGTATTTAATTTTCATTTGTTTGTGTCTTACTGATAAAAATACAAAAAAAAAATTGTTTGTCTTTTGTGTTAAATTTTATTTTGTTTTGTTGATAAAACTGGAAAAACTCAAAAATATTTTTTTGTGTATCTTACTTTTACACACCTTTTATGGCATTTACTTGTGTCAAATCCTTCATTTACGCTCTCATGTGGCTAGAACTTTTGGTTAAGATTTTCAATCCTTAAAATGTTCTTTATCATGCTTGCATGGAGTAGTTGGATTTTGTGTTGCATAATGGATTCTATTTTTATATGCCTTTATTCACACATGCACGAGCTCTTTTCAATTCTAACTTCACATGAATATTTGAGCTAAGTAAGATGTTCTCCTAGCAATTTAGCCATCTACATGTTTTGTAACTATGGAGGACTTATGCATGTTATTCTATTGCACGTGAGTTTTAAGAGTGAAAAGAAAAGAGTATATATGAAAGTGCACGGGGAAAGGATACAAAAGGTACTCTTATGTCCTTTGCGATTAAGCCACCATTTTCAATGGACCTAAAAATTGTGGCCTTGAAAAGAAAAATTAGCCACGGTCCAAATATGCCTTAAAAATTGAATGGCATGAAAAAGAAAAATTTGCTAAGACCAATATTGTTTAGTTTGATATGTTCATTCACATTAATATAAAAGAACATAATTATCTTTGAGGGAGTTTGGATGGATTTGTCAATGGTTTTACACAATGTGTTTGTATCCTAGTTGCTCTATTATGTCATGACTTTATTGGTTTGTAGAATCATCAAAATTCTAGACTTACGTGCATTGGGAATGTTTGTTTATTCAGTTCAATCTATATTATCACATGAGGCTATATCTAAATGTGATAAAGTTTTGCAACCAAATGAGAACTCCATGAACATATTTTAGGTGATTGGGTCTAAATTCTTTGGTTACTAGTTCACAGCCCTTCACTTCCGTTTACCACATGTTTTTGGACACATTTTTGTCGTACGAGTGTGAAAAACTAAGTATATTTTGTGTCGTGTATGGTGTTTATACATATGTATATGTGTGTGTGCGTTATTGATATATTTAGCATATGAATATTTTTGGTATTTTTTTTTAGTATTTTCCTTCCTTTCTAGTCCATATATGTTTTCAATTCATGATTGGTATCTAGCTTGTTGCGAATATTTGGTTTGATATCTCATGCTTAGCATAATACAATTTAATGGTATCATTTGTTATCGCATCATAGTTGATTCCTATTATCATTTGTATGAATTAGTTGTACTTCATTGTTGCCCATATTCTTTAACGTACTTATCACTTTATGCACCATCATGTCTTACTTATTTTCCCATATTCTATATCCCTTGTGTAGACTTTAGGGGGATAAATGGTATTTGCTTTAATTGGGGGAGACCTAAGTAATATTATAATTCTTTAACCTTTGTCTATTCTTGAACAAAAATGGGGAGAAATGGTATTTAAACCTTTAGTTTGGGGATTTAACTTAGGGGGAGTTGCGTGTGACACCCCGCCTAATTAATCCCGGGTGATCAGTCCTAAATCAAGTTAGAAAAGGTTTCTCAGTTGGTCCATTCTTAGCATCACTGTCGTCTTTTTAATTACTAACCACCTAAGTGAGAAAAGTAGACTGGTGCCAATTTTTATCTTTCAATTAATTAAATAAAACTCATGCGGAACATAAAATAATACACAATCACAGATTAACTAAAATAACCATCCACAAATAAAATACCTAACCGAATAAACCATCGATCCAAATATCCAATAGAAGTAAAGATAAGAAGAAAGTCTCAACAAGTCTAATACTGATAAATGAACTGTGAGCGACAAGCTCAGATAATTACTAGAGAGTCTCTACACGAATGAAAGAAGGAGGCGTCTATCAAAAACCCCACAACATCCACATGTGCTGCAGCAAAGGATACCTGGAATAGAGTCAAGCCTGGCGTCCCTGTGGCTGGACACCTAAAAGGTTTTTAAAAAATTTATAGCAAGGGTTAGTACCCAAAAACATTTGAAAACATTTAACAAATGATTAACTTGCAGCAATAAATAAATATGCATGCTCTTCATATTTTAGTTAGTGCCGCACTCTCTTGAGGACTTCCTCACCTCTCCTCTAATATGCACTACTAACGCTTCCATTTAATTTACTAGGTCCTACATTCCTGACCCAATACTTATTTTAACCCTTGAAATTTTCCTACTCTAACCGAGTATGCCTTAATTCATGATTTTTAAGTTATTATAAACGTCAAACTTAATTAAATCATTACCCTTTTTAATTTCATATAACATTCACACCTGTTATGTACATAATACATTTTTCACTATGTATTAATTATCCCATATATAATTATTTACCTAATTATATATTTAATCATATTACAGTATTCACAAACATACTGGAATAACATTTAATACAAACTTTCGACCGAGTAAAAATACTCACAAAATATAACTTTTCCCAAGTGCTATCCCACTAGGTGTATTCACATAACCTAGTTATCCAAGTTAGATTCGCTCACTAACTTAGTTTAACATACGAATTGGAGGCGGTCATATTCCTTCCCTGAAAGTGAGATGCCCCTCACCCATATAACGGACGCTATGACCTGGGATTATACTCTCCCTACTCCTCAAGCTAGGGGATTCATCCACTACGCGCAACCTCCCCCTATAGCACTAGAGTATATACTAATAATATCCAATCACTGATATTAATGCACACACACACACTATATATATATATATATATATATATCACACTCCGCATATATATATAAATATAAAATGTCCCGACTACACCATGTACAAAATCCGTAACATAAGCCTATTTAATTTATTAATAGTTTATGGTTCAACTCTAATTATTAATTAATTCGCACATTAATTAATTAAGTCACCTTTGGTGTCGCCCCCACCATAAAATTTGGACTTACTCTCGTAGTCCGAATTAACCTCACCCGAGTCTAAATTATCGACTCCCGAATTATTTAGCCTTTACCTAAATAAGATTTATCTCTCGGTATTCCTCAACCGTTATCCCCGGACTTGTTCACTACATCCATATTTAATCCCTTCGAACACCTTCCCAAAAATTCAACCTTAGTGTGTCACACTTAATTTTTCCAAAACCCAACAATTTAAATTATGCTGTCATACTAAGTCGTCTCCAAATTCTTATTAACTTTATTCACCATTAATTAGATTTAAAACCCATGTATAAATTTCTCACCAAATTAATTCATGGAAAAAGATTAAATTAAAATTTCCTTCATATAAAAGAAAATTGGGCGAACTGTCAAAATCTGCCGACCATCGATCGATCGACCCCAGACCTTCGATCGATCGATCGAGCAGGTCTTCGTCTTCTTCGCGAAGACAGATTCAGCCATGGACGATTTTCCCAAATCCTAGTTTTCTCCACCAGCAACCTTAAGCCCTCTTAACATTAATACATATTAGAAACCTTATTAGGGACCTCCGGAATGTCCACCAACATTATTAATTCGCCCATTAACTATAATTTTCGTATTTGGGGAAAAATCCATCTTTAACCCAATACCCATTTACAACCCAAGTTCCATCATCAAATTAATTTCTAATCATCCAGATAACATCCTACCAGATATATATCAATTTATAATATCAGATTTCTACCAGAATCCTCATTCAAATTCGTAAATCAGATTATTATTTTCAAAACCTCATGTTTATGCCATGAACACCCAAAACGAATTTTGATCAAACACATCACATGAATATGAATTTCAAAACAGATTCAATACTATTGCAAGTTATCCACTTGCCTTAGGTTTCGTAGTGTCTGATTCGGAGATGAATTTCCAAGGTTGAAGACGATCCTTGTTGGCTCTCTAGTGATCCCAAAACTGCCTTTAACTGCTATTAGGGTTCCTTAATACACTTAGCCTTTTCTAAAACTCTATCAGCCATTTTATTATTCCTCCCAATTCCTTAATTTCCCTAATTCCGTTTTTTTGCCTAATGGGCCAAGCCCAAGTGACCCAAATGCCCCCGTGTGGGCCCGGCTATGTCTAAAAACGCCCCGTGACCCGTTTACTACCCCCGGGTACACTTTTCCGACTATCTCGGCCCATCCGGACTCAACCGTATACTCATAATTGGAATTCGAATTAATTTATAAAAATATTTATCCCCTCACCCCTTTAGTCTATACCGACTCCCGGTTGAGATAAGTGCATACCCTGTCATTAATACTCGAAATGACTTAAATAAATAATTACTATTCATTTATTAAATAACTTCCCGTAAATATTAACCATTTACTCCTCGATTAATATTTAAATAAAATTTCCCTAATTAATTCAATTAAATTACGACTCACAAGTAATTTTCAATTCCCGAATTAATTAAATATTTAATGCATGAAAAATGCGGGGTGTTACATTGCGCAATCTTCTTAGGTGGAGACATTAGTAGATAAAAGGGGGATAATTAATTTAGGGGAGTATTTATTTAAATTGCATTTAATATTGTTATATTCCCAAAGCATTTGATGGTTTGCTTAAGCGTGCAGGAATTATCCTTTTAGCGGCATCTTTTAAGCGGCAAAGCTGTTTATCCAAGTGTCGAGTCAAGCAATGTATTTTTTATTTTTGGGTGGGATTTAGTCAGTTTAGACGAGCTTGACCGGCCTTAGGATTTTTAGTTTGGTTTTGTCCCAGAATAGTCAAAGGGGAAGATTTGTAAGGACAAATTTTCAATTGAGTTAATTTATAGTATTGGATTAATTCCGGACAAAACTCACTGAGTCATAGGATAGAAGTGTGTACCAATCAAGCCTATGAAGTTTGAAGAGTTGAAGACATAGGGGCCTAGAGAATGAAGTTTTCATCCTTACCGGTGTTTGGGCCATGTATATACGTCACCAACATTTTGCATTTCCAAGATATCTAAAAGGTATGAATTCATTTTATATATGTAGAGTCTTGGATATAGTTTTATAGGTGTTCTTTTTATAAAAATATTTTTAACATATTTTATTTTATCTCGAGAAATTTATTTTGGGCGTTTGTATTTTTGTTAATTTTTTTTTGAATTCATACTATCTAAAGATTTTGTTCTCGGACACCTTTCTGTAGAAAATTCATAACTAATAAAAAAATTAAAAAAAATACGAAACCGGCAGCCACGTGTTTGTATCGAAATTATCTAGAATCAAGGCCTAAAATCTCATTAGAAAAGTTGTTCGAACGACCTCATTCGAATGAGTATGTTCGAACGAGATTTCAAAATCTTTTCTATTTTCTCATTAGAAGTTACGTTCGAACCAACTCGTTCAAACATACTCGTTCGAACGAAACTTCGAACGAGATCTCAGCGGGAACAGTTTTTTACAGTTTTTGACAATTTCCCCACTTTTGTCCCCACTACTTTTTGACAATTCTTAACAATTTCGGGACAAATTTTTTGAGAGACTTTTTCACCTTATTGTAGAGATCTTTTTAAGAGAAAAACATCTTTAACAAAAGTCCCTTTTTGTGTTTTAGATTTAATGGATTAAATTCTACCAAAATACACACACCCATAGTTTTGTTTAAGGTCCAAGTCCCTTTATATATATATATATATATATATATATATATATATATATATATATATATATATATATATATATATATATATATATATATATATATATATATATATATATATATATATTTGCTCGAAAAGTTTATTTGGCACCGGGTTCATATCTACCCCAACAAGGAGAAATTTGGGTTTTCATTCTCTACCCACAAAGGAGAAGAACGTGGGTTTGCTGCGACTTTCTCACATGGTGAAAGGCACCATGTGTGGTTGATGGTTGTTGTGCCTCCATTGGTGGACTCCAAGATTCTGGTGGACTCCGGAGTTATCTACAAGGCATAGATTGAAGAGCAAAGGAAGTGTTGGGGCTTGAAGGAGTCGAGTCGAGTGTTATAAGTCTTCTTATCGCGTCTTTTGTAAAATTTTCATACTTAGTGCATTTGTTAGGCAAGGGCCATCCGAGTTTTTTCCCATTTGGGTTTTCCTCGTACATCGTCGTGCAATGTGATTTTATTTCATGCAAAAATCATCGTAGATGCATGCTAGGATTAACAAGATAAAAATTGGTGTAATCATCACACTTGTTTGATTTGGTGCTAAAAATATATTTGAGTAAGTTTAAATTAAGTTAATTCAAGTCGGCACAATTTAATTAGATAAAATTTGCGTTAATTTATTTTGGCCTATATTGAAAATGTATTAATTGTTGTTAGGCAAATTTTAGGACTTGGGTTGAATTAATTTTGTTTTAAAAAAAACTCACATATTTGACTTACTTTAATTTTAATTTGGAGAAATTAAAATTTGATATATTTAATTGTGAATTTGAATTGAAATTTAGTTTGAAATTGTATTGAACCATCACAATAAGGTTATAGAATTTAAAATTTGGGGGCTTTCGGACTTTCAAAATCCCTTTGCCTCCTCTAATTCCCAATCCATATATCTCCTTCTAAATTTCAAATTCCACACCACTTGGTCCCTTACTATCATCATATGATCTGCCGCCAACCCCCATTTGTCCCTATTGATAGGAAACATTATCGAAAAAAGATCCTCTAAGGATCCATTCCCTCCCCATCTATATTTCCAAAACCTAATTTTGTTCCCACTCCCAAGATGAAAGTTCTTGGACCATGAGAATTCCTCCCACCCCTTTGAAATATACTTCCACAGTCCTACCCTCTGAACGTAGCCATCCACTTCTAGACCCCACCCTAAATAAGAGATCCCACCCCTAGCTACCAATTATCTTCTCCCAAGTCTATTATCCTCAATGGTAAATCTTCGCAACCACTTTCCTAACGGAGCTTTATTGAACATATCTAAGTTCTTTACAAAATATCCCCCTCATTAATCGGCTTACAAACCTCCTCCCACCCCACTAGACAATATTTGAAGTTGTCCTTACTAACCCTCCAAAATAAGTCCCTCATTATTTTCTCTAATAACTTACGCACTGATGATGATAAAGGAAGGATTGGAATTAAGTAGGTATGAAGACTCAATAACATGCTCTTAATCAAGGTTAACCTTCCCCATTTAGAGAGATAACATTTTTCCATTTGGATAATCTACAGTTGACCCTCTCCAGCCCCATGTACCAAATGGCTCTATATTTAAAATTGTCCCCTAAAGGAAGACCAAGGTACGATGATGGAAGCAAGCCCATCCTGCAACCTAATACCCCTGCTAGAAAACCCACAATTAGCGAATCACACATATTTCTCCCCCTTGACATTATCCAAAAGATTTTTCATTTAAATCGAGTGCAAGGGTAAAAAGCGAAGCTCTCCCATCATAAAAAATATTTGCATGAGATCCAATCATATATCATAAGAAACATATGAAATTATCATGAATTTTTTAACGAGCACATATTTTATCATACATTTTCTCATAATTTTTTTCATAGCATGTATTTGATTTTTCGAATAGACATGAATATAATAAAATAACCATAAGCCATCAGAATGATAAGATCAATAATTTCAAGCACATAATGATGAATGTTCTTCAACTCAATGTTTTCAAATCATTTAGAAGAAGCACATAACATGAGTAAAGACTTAACCAAATACAACTTCTTTAAATATTATTGTTATTGACCATATCTCAAATGGGATATAAGGTATTGGTATATATAAAATGATAATATTTTGTTGTTGAGTTCATGTTTAATCGTTTTTTAGATACGAGCTAAAAATTCTCAGGATTATCAATCATATAACAATATCCATAATAATGCATCAAAATTTATGATCAAGCAATTTTTGTACAATCAATTTCAATAAACATTATCTCCCCCTAAGGGATACCAATGAAGGCATATATGCATATAACAAATAAGATGCATCTTTTTGAAGAGACAAAATATTTTCAACAAAACTTTACTAAATTTACAAATCACTTTTAATTCAATAATAATATGATTTTCAAATCAAGCACAAATATCACAAATGTTACTTTCTATCAAAAATTATATTCTTCATTAGAAGATAATAATATTCAAATAATGGCACTAGTCATATAACATGCCATAAAACTAAATCACAAAAGTCAATATGTTCATATAATCAAAATTAATGAATGCATATCACAATATAAACATGTAGCATATATAACTAGAAAATTTACAAATGACATTTTCATTTCAGGTTAATATACAATAAAGTCAAGAATTAATACACTATTAAAAATATATATTTAAAAATAGGTATGAATTTTCATCTACAAAAAATTATCATCAAAATCTTGTATATCATCAAACTCATCAAACGATACGTGATTCAAAATTCAAGAAGGGTGTTCCTTACCACCTTACGAATACCAACGATATTTTCGATATTTGGTAATGATACTTGAAATATTAATTTTTCTTAAATACCAAATCTTACGCCTTAAAAATCCACATTCCATCTCATCATGTAACCTACAAAACTTTGAAGATTTTCTCTTTTGTACCCAAAATGTGTTATGTTCATATGTGCTAGTATACTTGATAGTTCCTTTAGGAACCCAATGTAATTTCTAATTTCAGATTTGTATGGAAAAAATATGAAAAATGTGTGTGTCTACCACAACATGGGCATAAGGACTTGGAGTTACTAGATGAGGCATTATTTTGAATTAAATTTGAATAATTATTTTTCTCATTATTGTTAATATCATAACCAATTCCAGATTATCAAAAGTCCATCTTTGACTACCTAGTAACACATACAAATTTTTCTTTCCATTTACGAATTTCTCAAGACTACGTGTAAAATCCTCAACTTGAAATTTTAGTTTATTAATTTAAGACTCAAGAAAAAGAAATGGGAAATTTATTTTTCAAGTCTTTCAGTTTATGTTTTCAAAAACTGATTTTTTGATTTTAACTCATTTACAATTTGGGAGAGAGAATCATATTTGGTTGCCATTGATGAATAATTATTTTTAAGATTAATATATTTTATCTTAAGTTCATCAAAGCTATCAAATAATTCATTAAAAATATTTTGCAATGCCTCATAATCATCAACATCATTATTGTCAACTATCTGTAGAGGATTCAAGGTTATAGTGTACCCCATTTTCCATAGACATGAAACAAAGATGAGAAACTTCATTTTCGTTAGAATCATCATTGGAAGAACCAGTGTCGCAATCACTCTGTGAGGTGTCCTTTCATGCGTTCTTTCCTTTACACTTCTTATACTTTGGACAATTAGGTTTAATGTGTCCAACTTCACCATAATGATAACATCATGGTTCGTATTTCTAATATGTATCATCATTGAAATATTTTGAAGAAAGTTTATTTCTTCTTCCATTGGCCTTCTTTCTAGAAGCAATAGACTTTTTGAAGTCTTTAGCCAATAGGGAAACATCATCATCATCTTTTTCACTCTCTAGAGCCTTGCCTGAAGATATGAAAGTAAAATATTTTCTTTCGATTTTTCTTCTTCTTCAAGCTCCTTCAACTCAATTTCATAAGTTAAGAGGTAACCAAGGAGTTGATCCAGAGTAATGGGTCTCTCTCTTATAGCTTCTTTAATAGCAAGCTTTTTACGCATCCACTCCATTGGATGAGACCTAAGAATTTTTCCAACATTCTCATTGTTAGTAAACACTTTATCAAGAGACTTTAAACCATTTTAAATAGTTATAAATCTAGTAAACATATCACTAATAGATTCATTCGGTTTCATTCTAAACAACTCATAACTATGAACAATCATGCTGATTTTATCTTCTTTAACATGACTCGTTCCTTCATAAGTAATTTCTAATCTATCTCAGACTTCTTTTGCGGGTTCACATCAAGAATTTGTTTACATCCATTTTCATTTAAAGTACAATGTAAAATATTCATAGCTTTAGCGTTTATTTGAATTTTCTTAATATCTACTTCATTCCATTCATTTTCATCCTTAGGAATAGAAGCATCATTTACCATTTTCATGGGAATAAGAGGACCATTAATAATAGCTTTTCAAACATCATAATCATGGTATTGAATAAAATATTTCATTTTATATTTCCGGTAATTATAATTATTTAAAAATAAATAAAGGAGGTTTATATATAGACTGGCATTTACCAATGGATGTAGAAAAGTTTGTCATGATATTTTGACTCTAAGATTGTTAAATCAGAACTAAATTAGAGACCTTTCTCTGATACCAATTGTTACCCAGAAAATATCCAAGAAGGGGGTGAATTGGGATTTTGCAAACTTTTTCAGTTAAAATAAATTTTCATTTTTTTTTAAAATTTTGAACACTAAATCAGAATTTCATATTAATAAATATTAAATGATTCAAACAATAAATATCAAATAAATAATACCAATTGATTTAAACAAGTTTAATTTACAGATTTTAACACCCAATAAATATATAATCAATTTACGTATTTAATATTGGTTGATATTCTGGAAATAATTATTTAATTCAAAAATAATTATTTCAATCTTAAAATAATTTTACCAAATTTTAAAATTAATTTATTTTCAAATATAAGTGCTGAAAATATAAAAATAAATAAGCAAAAGTAAATAAATAAATGCAAGTGCGGAAAATAAATGCCACCGAAAATTTATGTGATTCGGCCCAAGTCCACGCGCCTAGAGCTCCCGTCCTCTTTATGCTTCACTAATCCGTGATCCACTTGCGAGTACGATCAAATCACCTCATATAACTGAGTAGCTAATATCGAGCTACTTGTATAACCATTTGCATGCTAAAAATGAGCTTCAAATCCATGGTCCAATTGCGAGTAGGAGTCAATCACCGTTTATAATTCGGGCAGTTTAAACTGAGCTACTGATTAAATCCAAAGATTCTAACAATGCTTTAAATAAAACTGAGTACGTAGTACAATGTTGAATAATGAAACTCTTTAAAATACAAATTTAATCTGAGTTTCTTCTTGAATGAAACTTCAAAAATTATTCTGATTTTGGCTATAGTCTTCACAAGCTGAGGCAGAAGATTTTCATCAAAAATCTTTCCCGTTGAACTAGTATTTGATTATGTGTGCCTTTGAATATTTGAACAAAATGTAAAATTAGGTACTTTATTTAATTATTTTAGTTGAATATTAAATTCATATGATCTTCAATAAATTCTTTAGTCTCATGTATCTTCAAGTCAGCACTTGAATGCTTTAATATCAATCCCAGAAGCTAACTGTTAGACACATTTATTCATAGCATTAAATGCTTATGATTTTTGCTGAGATGAAGTTGTCTAAAAATTTATCTTCATTTGTCTTTTCTTCGCAATAGAGCTATAGGAATATCAGAGTGGAAACGTTAAAAGATGAAGTCTAAAAGCTATGTCTATGAGTATCATCATTTGTGTATATTTGGTTATGGAAAATATTAGTCCACAAGTAATAAAAATATCCAGCGTGTAAAAGAGATATAACCAATTAGTACAAAAGAATATATATATATATACTTTCCAAAGTATAGAAGATTGAGTTGAGAAAACCTGACTCAAGACTGTCCAAAAGAAAGTTCTGAATATTTATATGCGTAGCCCAGTATGCCGTCAAAACATCTGTGGTGCGGGTACAAAAATAAAAGGACAAAACTTAGGCTATTTTAAAATTATGTATGAACAAAAAAAACGGCCAAAGATTTTACAAAATGAAGGATAGGACAAAGCATGCGTCTAACAGGTGTGTCTCAAAGAAATAAAGGGCATGTTTAGTTTGCAACTATAATTTTGTTTTATGTGTTTAAATGCAATTCTAATAAAAATTTGCGTTTCGCATACTTGTTTTTAAACACTGAATTATAATATTTCTGTGTTATAATCAAGTTTTTCAGAAAACAAAAAAAGGGTGTTTTATAACTTCTGTTTTTTATTTTTCAACTCAAAATTATTCATTCTTAATATTTTCATGCATTTATACCTTAATATATAATATACATACATAATACATTAATATGTGTATAATTCTTATAAATAAAATATATATATGTACATGTACACAAAATTACGTATATTTATATTTTATTAAATTATATAATATACTAAGATCCATACGTTAAATAATATTATCAATAGATACATGATACTTATATATAGTTTTATACATGTATTATTATGTATATGTTTGTATTTATACATTTATGTATGTATATATGTCTACATTTATATTATACATGTATATATATATATATATATATATATATATATATATATATATATATATATATATATATATATATACACACACACACACACACACACACACACACACACACACACACACACACACTGGCGGAATGCTCGTGCCTGAAGGCATGACGAAAATTTTTCAACCACAACAAATAATCCTTTCGGGACCTCGTATAAACCCCACATATTTTCCTAAAAGCACAATATATCAACTATACTACACCACACTTAAATTAATAAAGATAATTATAATGCATGACAACAATACTCGTTTACGTTAAAATTTCAACAAAATTATGGTCAAAATAAATATACAATATTTAAGTCAAATTTTTATTTTCCTACACAAATAATGTCGACAATTTAGAAAATTTGGGAAGAATTTTCTTTGTTTATAGGAATATCTACCCTATTTAAAAAATAAAAAAAGTATTCTAACAACAACAATAATAATAATAATAATAATAATAATATTAATAATACATCTCGTATAAACCACATCATCGATTTAACAATATTCACTTGTAAACCCCAGGTATGAGTATACAACAAACCATTATTGGTAAAAGAATCTCAAAAGTATTAAAAATAAGATATTAAAATCTCGTTTGATTCCTAATAAATATCACCAATATGTCCATATCTTCAATGGTGAGATAGCTTGATCTACTGAAGAAATTTAGTCGCATCTCCCTCCTGTATGTATAATTGAAGATCACCTATAAATATCATGAATATTGTCATTAGTGAAATATATGAGTGCACAAACTACTTGACAATTTGAATTATTCTTATTAAACATCTCAAAATAGATCATCTTAAATAATATAGTGTACCTCACTTGTGGACAGTACACTCCAGAAATGTGGAATCTAGCCTCTGCTTCTTTCCATGTTGTTAAGAGTACACCATTTAGGGGCTGGGTGTTAAATAAGGCAAACACGAGGCCCTTAATAGGGTGATAATAAAAATAACAAGAAAAGAGTTTGGCAGAATTGAAATCTTTATTCGAAATATACAAAGTGGTTTCAAGTACTATGAAAGCCTTTAAGTTAATCATCCCCTTATCTGCCTCTGTTTTCTTACTGACCCGTCATAGAATTAATCTATTATTACAACTGGCAGTATAAATAAATTGATTTAATTTCATGTTACGTGTTACCAGTTCTAAAACATGACATAAGGAATAGGTAGCCACCGCCACTTGTACATTAATTCACATCAAAACTGATTGTTTGATATTCTTCAAATCCAATATCAAGAACTTTTAATTATGAAAAATTAGCATATAAAAACAACACAATGCATATTGAAATAGGATGAATATCCTGGATATTGATTATCTTAATGAAATACTGAAATGCCATAAACAACGATCTCTGTCATACAATGAAAATCACCATTGCTTGTAAATTAGCTAACCTCCACTGTTTTTGAGAATACAACATACTATTGCAATTCAAAGCCTTCATCTTGTGATCTTCATCTAACTCAACTAATATATCGTGCCTGTAGAATCACCATCCATAAACTCTGGTGCATAACTCTTGAGTTGAGATCAGCAAACTGATTGCCACAATATGCATTCATAAGCTTCTACAGTTGAGTACTTATGCTTTCATGAGCTTCTATAACTGCATGATTGTGCCTCCATAAGCTTCTGCGATTGGGTGATTCATCTAGCTCAAAAAAATCCATCCTCATAAGAACTTGAAGGGGAACCAAATCTTTCAACTGTTATAAGGATGCAAACTAACTACAATCTAAAAAAAATGTTGTTTAGAAAGAGATAAAGTATACACTAAGATATCTTAAACCCCAAAACAAAATATAAACATCAAACTTGTACTTGCATGTAAAACCAAATTGTTCAGCTTCTCAACAATTTAGAGGATGAAATTCACAATAGTGAAAATTACATATACCATCGAGTGTCTGTAGTAACTGTGCCTATCAAATATGTTCTTGTTACTTGATTTACACATGAATACATCCAAATATATCAGCTATCCATAAAAGTTATTGAAAACAAATATTCAACTGCGTAAATAATTCATATGCGCACATCTCGACCAAAAAAGAACCAAGTAACACAAATTCATTTATAAACTAAAAAGTCCACTACACAAAAATGGTCAAATTGACACCCTTTAATCGGCCAGCCTTGTCACGGTCATTGAGCGTGAAAAAAAGATACGCAGTTTTTGTCACGATCAATGATCGTGACAAGGCCGCAACAAAGGCTTTTCACGGTCCTTGACCGTGACAAGTCCGTAACAACTGCACTTGTCACGGACTTGTCACGGTCAATTACCGTGACACGTCCGTGACAATTTTGTTAGTAAAAAACTCGCCCCACTTCTTTTTTCCCATCGATTTCTATTCCCTCCATTTCTCTCTCTCTCTAAGCGAGTGCATTTTCTCTCTCTACGATTTTGGTACGTTCTCTCTCTATTTCTTTTCCATTTGTGTATATGTGTGTGTATATATTTGTGTGTGTATATATGTGCGCGTGTGTGTGTTGTATATATGCGTGTTGGGGGGGGGGGGAGGGGGCAGGACTAGGGGGATGGAGGTGTATATGTGCGCGTGTGTGTATGTGTGTGTATTTGCGTGTGTGTATGTGAGTGTGTGTGTATATGTGTGTGTGTGTGTGCATGTGTGGTGGGCAGGGGGTGGGGGTTGTGTGTGTGTGTGTATATGTGCGTGTGGGGGGGGGGGGGGGGGAATGGGGCGGGGGGCTTTTT